>JAACJT020000033.1:13786960-13812133 GCA_009936485.2 Gymnarchus niloticus
ACGTGGGTGCTCTCACGTGACTCTGGGCATGAACGTTTTCCCACTCACCGCACCCCCGCATCCACATGAAGGTAAACTAGCTACCCCCCTCCCCCCCCCCCCCCACCCCCCCCCATATACCCAACAACCCACCCACGCCCCCCCCCACACCCCCACCCCCCCCTCCGCCCCCCCCCCACCCCCCCCCCCCGCTCCACCCTCACCAACCCCCCCCCCCCCCCCCCCCCCAGTCGGTCCACTTATGGTTCTTACTGAATTCCCTTCAGCTTTTTGGAAATGCTACAAAAACGGTCAGTCCACATGTATTGGTTTGTATTTGCGTATAATTTTCTTTGTTTACATGGATCCTATCATGTTCCTATCCCTCCGTGCTGAGGATGTAAGCCTAGCAAATGAGCTGCTTTGCGTAAGTGAGGGATAGTACAACTCTGATGGCGTAAATGGGTGTTTTACAAAGGAAACGGTACAATGGCTGGCTGAGTGGACCAAAGCTTGCTATAGTGCTGATGTTGAACCCTAAGACATTGAGTCTCTGCAAAAAGAAACTTGACAAGAAACGGGCTGTAAGACAGAGAGATGCAGCAGAAGGAGATGGTGGGCATGTACCTTTAATATTTGTCTGATCGTAGGATTCAGATTGGCTTGGCATCAAGGTGATAAAAATGATCATTTAATAAAATTTAGACAGAAATTCTTATACAATTTACTGTAGTATGCAGTAAAATGGCACTGCAGAGCCATACTCACAACAGCTTTTTGATATCAAACTCAGTCTGAAACTTTCAGCGCATATTCCCGAGAAATGATCTGTTGTGTTCCTGTAGAGTGTTTTTGATGCATACTTAGGGTGCATGAACTTTACTCACAATGCCCCCTACTGGCTCACTTTAGAACAGTCACCAAATGAGATCAGGTACACGTAAAGTGAGACCCATTTGGTCTAAACCACCATCTCCTGTTAGATAACCACTCACAGAGATGACTATGGAAGTTATATTTCAGGTCGCTCAGTCACATTCGATTCAGCTTAGCTGACTAACCGTGTGTAGAGTTAATTTCATGTAATTTGAGTGAACATTTAGGTTAATCAGGTGGACCCTTTACTAGCCTGTCTGTTTTGCTGCAGGTCTGACCAACCAACAGGAAGCAGAACTGCAAAGAAACAGGTTGCTTAACATTATGTGTTCCTTTGCAAGACAGACTATAATCAGGAGGCAAGAATTTAAAGGAAATCATCAAATACATTCTCAGAAAAATCAATGTCATACAGTTTAGCACTGAAATCTTGTTCACCCCCCCCCCCCCCATAGTGGCAATCTGGGGCATCATCCTCTGTGAACTAGGGTTTGTCACCCGGGGCTCCATACATATACAGACCAGGAAGTTGAAGCACTCCTGCCTAGTCTGTCTAACGTAAAAGTCCTGAAAAATGGATGGTAATGGTTGCCATTACGGAGGAGTCTGTTATTTGGCAGAGGCCACCACTGCCCCATTCCACAGAATCCCCCCACTTTGCTGAGTGTTAATAAGTACCAGCAAATGTATGGGAGTTTGAAAAATACAAAAGCTGAGAGCCCATCTTCCGTGTCACCATGTGCTTCAACTACGTGCCCCGTTCCTGCAGAGTCTCCAGAGCATGTGTGTCTCTGGGGGGGGCAGCGAATGAGGCAATCTCTCTTATGCCCGTTGCATGAAATCACGGATTAACACACTTTTTCCTGTTGGATTCTGGGAATTTCGGTGCCCGAATTTTGGCCTGAGGAAGTACAGCTGTTATTTAGGCTACGAATGAAACGTTGGCAGGCCTGACAGGGACAGCAGTGGGGGGGCTTTTAATTCCAGCCCCATTCTGGTGTCACTGATCTGAGAAGCTTTAAGTGAACTGCTCTGGGAGGTATAATCTTCCATCGTTACTTTCACTCCTAATCCCCGCTAATTGCTCCTCGTGCTCGGCCTCGGACCCTTCCCACCGCCAGGCGGAGGCTGATATCCGACAGTCGGAATTTGCGCGGCTGACAATTCCGATTGTTTTCCTTTCCGCTCGGCTGATATCACAACACGAAGAAAAGAGGACAGAAGCACCAGCACGCTAACATGCTAAATGACGCTGAGGGCAAAAGGTGTATACAGCAGCCCTGTCTGTCACTCTCATAGTGACAGAGAGACAGAGAGAGAGAGGGAAAGGGGAGAGGGAGAGAGAGAGAGAGAGGGAAAGGGGAGAGGGAGAGAGAGAGAGAGAGAGGGAGCGGCTTAGTTAACAGAGCCTGTATTTCTTGTTGACGTCCACAGTATTTCCCACTTCTCACATCAACGAAATGTTTCTCTTCATTATTTGGTTCCTTATCCGATGTAATTTTCATTGAACGCAAAGTGGATAATTCATATTTTATGAGTGTAAGCTGCCAGATATGAGCACAGAGAATGCCGGTTATGTATCTGCCTTGTCAGTGCATCTGGAGTCCATCTGCCAAAGTTCGAATCCAGCTTTGGGCATTGATAGGTCCTTTCACTTATTCTACAGCTAGCTTAAACTCAAATAAAACCATCTCACATTGCATTTTATTTGTGTGATAGTAACAACACAGTCAGGGAATTATAGGAAGCAGCACAGCACATTTTTTGCTGTGGAGTGAAGCCCTTGGGCCCACCCTCTACTCCATCTCCACAATAAGACGAATTCTCAAAAACCGACCATGCCTCAAACTCCTTGCCATCTATTTAGCACATGTTATTTAGCACTAGTTAAGGGAGTGAGGCATTCAAAACCCACGGTAGGCAGGGTTATGGCTCTTTTTGGGGTTTTCTCATTGGTTACCTTGCTTCCTGGTGGGTAAACCAGACTGACTGATAGTTCGGATGCTTACTGCCCAGTCAGTAACATCTTTCTAATTAAAAACTGAAATTATTTTTACTGTATGTTCAATATCAGCTTAGTACACCTCAAGCATATGAAAAGTCCAGATGAGTGTCACTGCTTTTGCTACTGAGGAAAATTTCGAAATGACGTATAATTCCTATTTTATTATTCAAATAGTTCTATCCATTACCTAGCTGTTTGTCCTGGTTAAGATTGCAAGGGAGGCTGTGTAGGGGTATGCTCTGGATGGGATACCAGTCCATCACAGGGAACATATTCAGACAATTATACATTATGGACAATTTCCAGTGCCTGGTCACCTAACTGCCTGTGTCTGGACTGCATGGATTGTAGTAGAAAACCCACACAGCGTGGGGGGGGGGTGGTGGCGGCATCTGAACGGGCAACCCTGGGGGTGTGAGGTGTCCGTGCTACGCCCTGAGCTGCTGTGCTGCCCTTATTCATACTATTATTTAAGCGTTTTTGAGAATGTGCTCCGAATTCTGTGACCCTGTGCTGGGCAAGTAATTATGCAAGACGGATGGATGGATGGATGGATGGATGGATGGATGGATGGATGGATGTGTGGATTGATTGATTGAAGAAGGATGGTTGAATGGACGGAGGGATTGTCTTTCCATTAAGTAAAACAATGATCTATATGTGTGATAACATAATACGGTAATTTCAGATGGTCAGTCTACATCGCTGGTTTTTGATTTCTTATAATATTACTTAAGGGTTTTTTTTTGTCTGGTTGATCTTGAATGTGATCTGCCTCTTTTACTGGGAAGAGAACTTGGGCAATAACATCTAAATTTACTCTGAAACCCATCCACACACACACACACACACACACACACACACACACACACACACACACACACACACACACACACGCACATACATGTGAAAACATTTTTTATACTATTAAGCACTTTTTTGTAAACTGGAAGAGAAAACCAGTGGGCCGGTATGAAAAGCGCTTGAGTACAAAACACGCTAATGCTGAGCCTGTGAGAATTAGGACGATGGAGCCATTATGGGCCGGAACTGTCCAGATCACAAGTGCCCGGAAATGTTCTCCATTTGTCGAAGGATCACCTCGACTATTTACACCAAGACTTCCGCTCCAAACAGATGCAGTCTGCAGATTAATGGGGGAAACGCTGGCAGGGCATGTGCATGACAGTGTCTCTCCAAGTCCAAACCATGGTTCTGACTTCGAGGCACAGGGTCATGAGGCCGTTATCCCTATCAGATATTTACACATGTTTTCCTGCCGTGCATACACACAGACATCGACTGGCGTCGATACGGACAAGTCAAAGGGACATGCCGAGAATCAGGAACGAATCACCCTCTCTGTCATCCCACGGGGGATGGGGCGATATTGACAATCTGCGTCCCCGAAAGCACCTTCAGGTTTCGATATTGTCCATCTGAGAGAGGAGCATAACCCTCCCGTTTCCAGGTCTGCTCTGACTAATTCGGAGCATGAGCTAATCCGTTTTATGATTTGTAGACCCCCCCTTGTCCCAGCATCCTACCCCCTCCCTCGACCCACTTCTCTCCACTAGTGATTGGCGTGGACCTTAAATCCTACAATATGGCTCTGTTTCCATGGGGGGTGGAGGCTGGTCATGTGTGGCTGGAGATGTGTTCAGTCCTGTTATGGCGTGGGAAACAAATGAAAAGGACGGGACTGATCTACTTCAACCTCAAGTCTCACTGGTCTCTGCCACGGGTGGAACTGAAAAGAATGGGAGGGAAATCTGCAGCTGAAGAACAAAATCCATTTCATTTCTGCACTGTGGATTGTTCCTTTTGTGTGTGTGTGCGTGTGTGTGTGTGTGTGTGTGTGTGTGTGAGACTGCGCGCGTGTACAGCTTCTGGAGCACAACTGCCGCATTGGTGACAGTTACTGGACCGCCACCAGCTTTAATCTCCTTACTGGGAGGCGACTTCGGATAAAGAGAGTTTTCCCGAAAAGAGACACGTTGCGCCCCGTCCATCTACCAGCCATAAAACTGACTGCCTGGTAGAGCTCAAATGATCTGATAGCATTAACCATGGTAGCAAATAGCTCAAATTAGACATTTTTACTCTTAGATTGTATCCATTAAGTAGAGTCCATGGAGTGATATCGGTGCCACTACAATTTGAATCTGAAATTAAGGGAAACGTGTATTTGTAACTGAATTTTGAAGCACAGCATACAGATTCATATTACAGAATTCAAATTCAACTCCATGTAATTCAAAACTTAATTTCAGATTCAAATTGTAGCAGCACAGATATATTTCCATAAGAGTCCTACACACAGTAAGTTTGTTTCTCCGTGTCTTAAGCTGCATCTACTAGCCAAAAACGTGACAGTTTTTGGCAAGTGTGACTCAACGGCAAAATTTAATAAAGCATCGTGTTTTCCATGTTATGTCCAACATAACAAAACAGGGCACCAAGAAACATTCTTACAATCAATCTTCATCGCCCCCAATGACGTTCTCTTTGTTTTTCAAAATAAGTTTTGTATTCTGCATGTTCGCAGGCCTGTTTTTCCGTGGGATATGACCTTGGTATTTGCCGGAGAGGCCTGCTTCTCTGCCAAAGCAATCAATATGCCAAGCGAGCTGAAGAAGAGTATTTAGGGTATGGGAAGCCGGGCTCAAACAGAGATAGGTTATCAGCCCGGCACAGCGCAAGCTTCTGAACAAATATTTTATTAACAAATTTTTCATGGAAACTCGCATTTGCAAAAAAATAAATAAACAGAAGCAAAGGCCTTGGTGCTGGCCAGTAAGAACCTTTTGCTGGAGTCACATGGTCCAAAGGTGATGTATTCATGGCAGAGAGGAGTGGTACGTTTCCTCATTCCCAGGACCGGTGCTACAGAGCCCTAAGAACCAGAAACAAGTGAATTTTTCTTGTCTTACTTCACTCGTTGGAGCTTTATTTATTTCAAAAGGAAATCAGTGCTTGTTTTACTTGCAATTCATCACCACTAGGGGGGTTTAATGTGGAAATTCTGAGTTTAAAAAGATGTGTGGCACTGTTGCCTTATACCTCCTGGGTTGGGGATTCGATTCTCACCTCCCCTTTTGGTGTATATGGAGTTTGCACATGCAGGAATGTTCGGCGAGTGACATCAAAGGGAGCACTGAAGTACCCCATACAAACAACAACGACAAGGGAGGACTAATTAACAGACTAATTGGCAGACGCGTAAAGCCGTTAATCTACACACTCCCGGACTACGGTCGCCATCGGCTATCAGGTGAAGATTAGGCACCGGACAGAGCTGGGGTTGAATAATGTTTCCGTTGTTGCGAGAAGTGGGATGCATCCTCATTTGCATTTCCACCTGCCCGCAGGTCAACAACCGTTAAACGACACCAGGGTTTGCTTGACAGTTGCAGAAGTTGCACCAGTACAGATGCAGCATCTAACGGCAGAAAAAGAGTGACGAAAAACTGGGTTTGACAGCCTAAAAGGATTCATTATTCATCCCAACTCCACTAAAAAGAAAAAAACAAACTAGTGAACAAACTGTAAAAATGCACTTAGCAAACTTTTACAGTGAAATGTCGTGACCTTCTCTTTCCTAGCTTCTTATTGCCAAAATGTTTTAACAAACGTGGCGTCACAACAACGGGGTGGGCGGCCACTGTGATTTCGGCAGCCTCATCCAAGAGGGCGATCCTTGTAGGTGAAGATGGTATCCAAGACGCTCCTTTGGAATTTATGATGAGTCTCAATTGATGAATTAATTTCTTTACGTGGGAATGACGACCATCTCCTGCACAGGGGCTGAAGTTGTTCATGTTGTATTGTACATGTTTTGTAACTATGCGTGATTAGTAAAGCAAAAAGAGTGAAAAGTCAGGTGTGTGAGTGACATGGTGGGTCACGCTATTGCTTCACACCTCCAGAGATTGCTGGTTTGATTCCTGCCCCCGCTCTCCGTGCATGCGTGTTCTCCCTACATTGTGTCAGTGTCCTCCAGGTGATCTGATTTCCTCTCTCGGTCCCTAGACACGCAGTTAGGGGAACCGGTGTATTTAAATTACCCCTAGTGTGTCATTATGTGACTGGCATCCCCTCCAGAGTGTACAACAGCCTTGTACCCTCTGCTGTCTGGGTTAGGCTCCAGAACCCCCTGTGACCCTGACCAGATTAAGCAGTTAGAAGATAGATGGATGGATGGATGCTCTGTACAGCACAGTTACATAAATAATACAGAAAGATAATGAGTATAAAATATGACTTTATGTTTCATTCTCATTCATATGATGCGTCTACTTTGAAATAAAAATATCTATTTTAAAGTACGGAACTTTAAAAATGAGAAGCAAACATATGCTCTCAGCATTAGATTTCTTGTACATCTGCCAGTGATTAAGCATTTTAACCTTTATTGTACCAAGCTGTCATTTTAAAACATTGAAAATGCATTACAAAAATCCAGTTTTAAGGAGCTGTTTCTTGAAGTTTCAGGTCATCCGCAGCCGACGGGATGTGAAAGAGTCATGAGGGACTTGTTAACTTGTTAACTTCAGTTTGGATCTAACCAAGAGTAGTGTGAATAAAAAAGTAAGATTTGGGAAGACTTTCTGAGATCATTGTATTTCAGTAAAATGACAAAGGATGAGTACTATCAGTTTTTACCGGATGCTAAGAAATATCTATAGAACTCAATATATGTTCTTAAATTAAATTTAAAAAAAAAAAAAAAAAAATTTTCTCTGCATCTTGTTAGTGAATTGTTTCTCTCCTGACTCGTGGTAGCCTTTCTGCTTATGTGGCGTTTTCTGTCGCTCGACAGTGAGACACGCGACCCACTCTGGGAGTCCGATCACATGTGTTCTCCTCCTAGCATATGGGTTCCTCCGCTTCCAAAAAGCCTCTCTCCGCCAGGTGAACATCTGCTACTTAGAGCTCTTATGGAAGAGGCGGCCATGACTCCGATGAGACTGGGCTCCAATAAAGCGCTTAACACTTTGCTTGCCGGCACAAACACAATCGGCCATGTGTGATACAAAGATGGCCGATTTCACCATGTTAGGATTCACCTGTATGTAAATGATTGCCTCTTTAAATATTGTTTTTTTTTTTTATTCCTGTTCTTTTTTGTTATTTTACATGTTTACACAACACAGGCTGCCCTCACCCAAGGACGATTTAAAGCAGAGGATTCGCAATTCAGACAACCGGCTTGGTAAAAAACCTCAATTACCACTTGGATGACAAGTCCGCTTTCAGTAAAGCCCTCCATAGCCTGGAAATCACAATGGACGAACGATACGCTTACAGTTAATTATCTGTACTTAAATGCTTGTTTGTGGTGCTGCTGAGACTAATTCTTTTCAACCGGGGCCCAAGGATTAATAATTCATGTAATCCACTCTGTTTCACATCGTCTGTATGTCTGTAAGGTTTACAGTAAACTTGTGTCAGTCCTGCAAGAGAAAAAGAGCAGTTCGCTCTTGCCAATTCAGTCGCTGGCACATACTGCATGGAACAGACACAATATAGACATTTATTTGTTAATTCTGATGGTAAACTTGCTGGCAGCTTCCCGTCTACACAACTCCTAGTTATAAGCTATTGGAAAGCTATTGGAAAGTCTTTAGCTACCTCTTGCTCACCCACTCTTCCTCTTTTATTTGTTTCTGCTTGTTGAGTTTCCATTTTTCTTGATTTTAAAGATTGCAGGCACCAAAGAAACCAGACGTATTGAATGTAATTACCTGTTACATTTATTTACATTTCTGTTCACTCATTTAGCAGACGTTTTTGTCCATAGCCACGTACGAGTGTGGCAGAGAATACATCACAAGCACACAGCTGTCAAGTTGCCAACTTAGGTACAGACGCTGCTAGGCTGAGCTTCCAGAGTGTGACCTGTTCAGAATTTAACATCAGGAAAGCTATTTCAATGGATCAGCCAACTCAGGCAGTAAGCCAGTAAGGGTCAGTGACAGGATGAGGTTAGTTAAGGCCCTCCTGGGTATTAAGACCTGATCCAAACAGGAATATTTAATAAATTCTATTCATTTGTATGTGCTTGATTAAAGTGTTCATAAATACTACAAGTATCTACGAGGTGCTGAGGCGAGATATGTACTTTAGTCGTTTAGACATCAAGGGTGAAGGAGAGAGCTCAAGACTGGGGGGAAACACAACTATATGGGAATTCATTTTAACATCATAGGCCTATTTTATTGAAGAGCGCAAAAATTGCATACATAAATATTGAGGGACTGGTCCTTCTCATCCACCCCATTCCTACGTGCCTGTCAAGCACCGTAGTTGATGTGCGGCGTACCGAAATTGTTTAAGATGTGCTGTCAGAATCAATTCGGTCAATTGATTTCAATGTTTGCAGAGGTCTTGCCCGCTTGAGAGGGGGCCGCCACTAGTTTCCATCGGCTTTGCTCCTGGACCACGCTGTCAGAACAACATTGTTCCAGTCTCAGGTGGCGTGCAATAAACAGGAAGTGATGTTCGCTCGATTGGTCCT
This sequence comes from Gymnarchus niloticus, assembly GCA_009936485.2. Taxonomy (NCBI): domain Eukaryota; kingdom Metazoa; phylum Chordata; class Actinopteri; order Osteoglossiformes; family Gymnarchidae; genus Gymnarchus; species Gymnarchus niloticus. Next base: position 13,796,341 of record JAACJT020000033.1, read on the forward strand.
TTGTTTGTTGACATCAATGGGTACCGCATGCTTCTTCACAATGACTGCCACCAACACAGGTCACCAGGGAAAAGGCAGTGACCAGCATAAAGGAGATAGATGTATATACACTAAGCTTCAGCTCAGAGTTCACCTCGAGTATTCTCCAAAGTTTACTTCATCACAGGATGGCTTGATACCGCAACGTCATCTCTGACAGCAAAAACACAAGCTTAAATATCAGCCGATACCGATCCGATAGCCTTTTGGTTTCCACTTTGCTGTGTACGGAGTTCTATTGAAATGCTTTGTTTTCTTTGTTTTCTTTGTACTGTGGATGCACAGCTGTGCCGTATCGTAGCTGTTTATGAAGTAAACCCTTTTCATTTACGGTGTATAGTGTTCCTTATTTCTGTTAATCATAGTAGGTCTCGCACTTAACTTTTAAGCTATTTGCATACCATTTGTAATATAGCAAATCTAAAAATGCCCAAACTGTGAAACAAAAACTCTCCTAAAGGCGTAACTCAGAAACAAAATGCTGGTGTGGCAACATGAAACGAGGCTTGTCTGCGTGTTATATCAGGTTATAACTTCATTATTTATGATAACCGATTAAATGTTTTTGGTCTGTACCGGGGCCAGTTGCGATACTGAACACTGGACTGCCACATTGCTAGTTTTAACAATTTTGGAAGTGTAACAAATGCAGTCTGCACGTGGGGTTTATGGGTGCTGTGCGGTGATCCTATATGTCTGAAGTAATAAGAGTAAAAAAGGAATTAATAATACCGCACATGGTAAAATTTTGAAAAGGCTGCCACTCTGTGATGGTGGTGGGAGAAAAAATGACAGTACCTCATACACCTGCACGTTTTCCTCTGTACACAACAAATACCTCATGTATGTATCGGCACATATAACTCAGTACATAAACAAAAACTTCGTAAGACAGAGCTTTATTAATGCTGAAGCGAATTCTTGAATTGGCTGATTACGTATGTCTGGTTTCGTTTACGCCTGCCGTGCGTACAATCGAGACGTTGGTAAACTCGACAAGAAGAAATATGCAGAAGAGGAAGAGTGGGTGAGGAAGAGGTAGATAAAGAATAAAGATATAGGCATAACATATAGCTTAGTATGTAAATGATGTCTCTCATAGCCCAATGTATACCTCTGAATACTCTAGATATACCTCAGAACTCCACATGTATCTGTATGTATACACCGTACTGAACAACATACACCTCAGAAACCTCAAGAGCTGGCTGAGCAACAGTCATCCAGGCTCCAGTTCCTCTGTTGTGTTTGTCTCTTCCCTTTTTTGCCACGATCCCACTACAAATTATTTTCTAACTCTGTTAGATTGTTGCAAGTTTTTCGTGTCACCGTGGGATGTCTCGGGCAGCACTCGGGTTTAGGAACTGCATCCAAAGGTTCGACACACAAAAAGCCACATTTGTGCCTCGGAAAAACACGCAGCCTCGCTCGTCTTAAACACTGGGAAACGCCACAGCATCTCCCACGCCTGTGTTGTAACCCCGTTATGATTTTCCACAGTGCAAATTAAAGCGATTTAATATGCTGCCACATTCAGCAAAAAAAAAAAAAACGTCCATCGCGGAATAGGAGCGCGAGGCCTCGCTTCTCGCCTTTGTTCTTTTCGGATATTTAGGTCCAAGAGACAAGCCTATCTCAGGCGTTAAGAAACTGACGCTTAAGCGCTTAATTCAACACATTAGGGGCTCACAACAAGTGTATTAATTCAGAGTGAAAGCTCTGAAAACAATGACGAAAATCCATCCGTTGTGTGCGAGTGCGGCTCGCAGATACACATTCCAAAAGCTCTGTACATCACTGCATTTGTTCTGAAAAAATGGGGCACTTTCTTAAGCTTTTGTTTCTGGGGAGCACTAAAAACAAGCGCATAAAGACGAGCGATAAGAAGCAAAGAATCACTGAAACCGTGTAGGAAAGAAAAGAAGAAGAATGGAGACAGAAAGAGTGGCATCCTTTCGCCACAACAATCGCTCGTCTTTCAGCTTCTCCCCACGATCCCTTTATGCGAATTGGGAAGGAAGCGCCATTTGCAGCGCTTCCATTTCCGCCAACGGGCGCCACACTACTTTTGCCGTTCGATGTCATCGATTCTTTCATAAGGATTAAAAAATGTGGGGGGGAAAAAAAAGGGCAAAGCAAACAGGCGGGTCGCCGCTGCGGCGAGGGAGTGATGGCGAAGGAACCTTCCAGGACATCGCGGTGCGGCCGCGGTCCCTTGCAGCCCTGCTGGCTGAGCCGCACGGCGGCCGGGACGCGGCACATGTCTCTCTGTCCTGCCTGCTCTGGCTTTTTAATTAATTTCTCGCTGTGCTGCCGTATGAAGCAGACCCGGCATGACTCTACCCTGTTGTTTTCGGCCTCTTCAGCCGTCAGAGCTGATGGCAGAAGCGGATTCGCATTAAGGAAATTAGGAATTGTTTCTGTTCTCCTGCGTGATCGCTTCCATTTGTGAAAGAACTAATGATGTAGTAGCACCTAGTTAGGTGACACATGACTTAAATCCGGAACAATGAGAGCTTTAAGAGATATGTCAAGTGAAGCATGCATATATCTCAGGAAGCTGTAATTCTACTTCAGAGATCAGTGGCAGTGATAAACGGGTCAGGTATCTGGTAATCAGTACTCTTTTCTCTGTGGAAATCAGAAGCCAGTTTCCACATGGAAGTGAAAGATCTGGAATCCCTCTGACGGTCACTTCCTTGATTTGACTTTCACTAGATGGACAGGACACTGTAAACATGTTTTTTTTCACTTGCAATATGAAAAGCCAACATTGCCTGGGCAAAAGGTTTAAGCGTAATCAGTTATTTGAGTTTGGGCGGGTTGACAGGCAGTCCTCCGCGTCATGGTTTTCTGGGGGTTAAAGTCAAATGTCTATGGTTGGGTTTAGTATCTCAAATTAAAGGACACAGATCACAGAAGATGAAAAAATACAATAAAAGACAAATAATCATCACAAATCACTTCAGCAAAAAGCATCGATCTAATTGACATTAATGTAAATTAAGAAAACACATACGCACTTTCTCTTTTCATTAACAGATACAGATTTGATTACGGCCACCTGTGACTTTTAATCTAGGTGCGTCGGTATTTGGAGCAACGCTAATGTCAAGGCACAACACAAGGAAATCGGTGTGATGCCACATCAATACTGCCATGCACTTTAAATACGAATATGAGACTTTTCAGTCTTTATGGGCCCAGAGTTAAAAGGAAGTAGAGTCAATAAAATGTGCCCCCCGGCAGCAGCTGCCTGCTGAAGGTTAACCTGGAGCACCTGCACTATTGTCCTCCTAGAACAGGAGACAACTGAATACACAACACCTGATACTGAGCAAAGAGAGGAAGAGGTCGCCAAGGCAGGTCAAGGTTCACGGTCGAGTGTGTCCTCCTGCCTCCTTATCACTAACGCGGCTGTCTGATCTCTGAGAAGCAGCGCTAGATTCCTGTATTTATACATTTAAGCGTAGTCTTTTTCTTTTCTCTGTTTCTGTTGCCCTTAAAGGTTGTGGAACAGACATCATGGGGGTGGGGGGTGTTGGAGGACAGTATGGAGGCTTTATTTGAGTAAACGAGGGTTTAACTTAATTTCAGCTTCAGCGAGGAGGAAGCCAAGATAAGCAAAGCGTCTTCCGGTTTAGGAGAGGGCTATGGGGTGCAACGTAGGGCATCGGGTTCTGGGCATGTGTTCTGGCACTGAGTGAAAAAACAGAAGCCAATTTTATATGAATGAATGAATGGGCTTGTCACGTGACTTTGCCCCACCCCCAGATCCCTCCCCCCTCCCCCTCAGACTTATAGTATTCTGCACTGCCTTCCGAGAAAGGCTCATGGCGTTGACGGCTACATTTGTTTTTTGGACACATTCTTACAGAATCATAACTAATAATTCACAAGCCGGTTTTATAATCTCGAGTTATAAACGATAATAGGATTAAAAACCATATTACAAATTTAAGGCTGCTTATCTGTGTCCTGAAGCAGATGGATGGTTCATGAAAACTGACATATTCTTCTACAGAAATATTGGCAGTGTTGGTCTAATGTGTTGGACTCGGGGCTGAGATCTCCGCAGTGAAAAGGGCACTGTCGATATCACTGTGATGGTATCCATCTGTTTTTGGTATCCATTTGTCCAGCCTATTTTGCTGTGATATCCTGCCAGCCTTGTGGGCATTATCTATATCCACCTGAACTTTAGAGCTGTAATGGAATCCCAGTCTGCTCAGAGGGGGGAAGAAAGATTTGCTAACCATGTGGAGATCCTGCAAGACCCTAATGGACAGAACCAATCCAAACACATATGTGTTGCACAGCTACAAGCTAAGAACGCTATCAGCTAAGGCACCATGCCAGACTGCCTAATCACTACCAATAAGAATTAAAAATACTGAAACACTCCAGAGCAAAGGTTATTCCATGAAACAGTTTAATTTCCTGCAACGGCTTGTTTAAAACAGTATACAACCGGAGTTTTTTTCTGGTTGTATATGAAAGCATTATTAATATGTGAAAATTTACACTTGCAGTCAAAAATAAATGTATTTTAAGTGGTGTTTTTGCCGCCTGTTTTTGAGAATTACAACAGCTTCGTCTTTTTACATTTGTTTCTTGATATTATTTCCTTCTGTAAAACATCCCTGAAATGGAAACATTTATTCTCTTCTGCCAAATTATGTGCTGTCTGCTCTGTTGTCTCTTTAGCTGAGTAAGGTGGGAAAATGAAATAATGAAGTGAAAGTTGTTCCCTGGCATGTTCACAAGCTGAGACGCCCACAAGACAGGCACGGAAGTGGCCGATTGGCTGTCGGTCTCCGTCATGCGTCACTGCTCGAGCGTAGCCGTCAGCTCTCACTGTCCCCTGGAAATCCCACTCGCCTAAAAACAGCCAGACAACCGGGGCTAACAGGTCATCTTTCCTTAATGGTCACGTGACCTTGACCCCTGCCGTTCCAGAGTGAACCGTGTGTTGATGTCCCCAATTGGGCCACCTCTGTCCTACCAGGCTGTCGTCTGTGTTCACTAGCAGGCCATGACTTTGGGTTCTATCCTGGTGCTGGTCTCCCTAAGCTCCTAGGACTGTGGGTCACTGAGGACACATCTACTGGAATAAATAGGACTTAAGAGGGAGATGCATCCAGGCTAGGTTAAAAACATACATAGCTTTGAACAAAATAAATAAATACATGAGATATTAAATGTTTACTACCAGTTCATGCTCCTCTGTTCCCCGTTGAGGGGTAGTACTTTAACAGGAGCACCAGTCTCACACATCTGAGATGAAAAGAAAGTCTTGAGCAAATCGAAGCATGGCGATGTTCGTGTTGCTGTTGTGCTGGGTGGCAGGTAAGCGTCAGTAGAGGATCCGAAGATAGTTCTCTGAGAGCAGAAGAGAACGATTCTGTAAACGATAACCATGCATTGTAATGACAGCACGGTCATCCAGCTGTCCAGCTGTCATGACCACTTATGTAGTAGAGGCTCATCTGGATACCGCGGCCTTGTCAGGAAGAGTAGGACACAAGGAAAAGGACATCCTGAATGAGACGCCAACCTATCGCTGTGTGGACTTTCTAATTATCCATCCATACATCCATCTAACTGCCAGCCACTTATCCTGGTCAAGGCCATGGCAGGACCAGGAGCCTATCCCAGGCAGCACGGGGCACAAGGCAGGGGAGCACCCTGGATGGGGTGCCAGTCCATTGCTGTTGGGTGTACTTGAGCTTCAATTTAAGTAAATTCTTTCAATTCCATGAAAGAATAAGTGATTTTTTTTGCGTTTAAATTATTAAAAGAATGTCAGATCTACCTAGTTAAAGAGTTAGTCAAAATGTTCTATTAAAATCACTGCAGGGTGTGAATCCAATATGTTTACCTTTCCAAAATAACATTTTAGCTATAGGCAAATGAGCTTCTAAAGAAGTGACGATATTATTTATGCAGTCTCAACATGGTACAATGTAAATTTTTAAACAAGACAATGATTTTTGGCAAAATGAAAAAATTCTCATCATAAGTGAGCAGCTAGTGTGTTGAATATCGCAATTCAGAGATCCTTTAAAAAACATGCCAAATGGGTCCAGAGGTCAGGCTTTGTTAGACCGACCACAGAATTTCCTCCATCAATTTTCCTCTCAGTTGACGATGTGTCTGGCATTACTACTGGATATAATCTTTAATTTATGGACTGTGCCTGCATCGGAAGGCGACTTTATTAATCAGGTCATGTGATCAAGGCCCTGACGTCATGGATGTTCTACAACCACACCCACTTTCACATTCCACTTAATCGTAAGTCGGTTATGATTTTGCTTCAAACTTCAACCAAGCTGCATTACGGTCATTAGCTGATTCTGTAGGGGGCAATATCACGAAGGGTAACTACGGGTGGAAAGTCCTGCAACTCAGGTGGTGCCCCGAGCTTACTACGTTGAGGGCGAGGAGGCGCCGTACTGCTGCCACATGCTAAAGTGAGGGGGAGTAACAGCTGTGCCTGAGCGGGCTGCGCTGGGGGGGGCGGTGTGATAAACACCCATGACAGTCAGCTGCTTAGCAGCTCAAATAGTATTTGCCCCTGCATTGTCCACACTGACCTTTGGCCTCTTGGCAGAAACAATGGGGCTGGAAGGAGGGGCTGTAATTCACCAGGTGGCCTGAAGGGGGCTCCCTTCTCCGTATTGTGACCCACCTTTCCCTTCGGCTCCACGGTGACAAGTGCCCCAGCCACAGGGAGTCCGGCTTGGCTGCTCATGCAGCGGCTCCTCTAAGAGAGGAATGCATGGCTTGCTGACCTCAATCCCCCAGACTCAAGCTTCTCTGGAACGTCAAAGGGCTTGTAAGACACTGAGGATCCCCACAGCCCCCAAGTTCCTAGAAACACTCTTTGATGGTTCTGAGAAGTTCTTCATTGAATCTGAATGTCATATCGTTCATGGTGGCCACAAAGGAAAGAGTGAAAAAAGCTGGTGGATATCGTGGGCTTTGATGGCAAGACAGATACTCTGGCTGGTGTCCAACGCCGTGATGCTTGGTGGGATATTTTTAGAAGGCTTACAACATGTTTCCTGGGATGCAGCATATCAAAATAAACTCTTTTGTCCTATTAGCACGAAGTCTTCATGTCTCAGATGTCCTGCATGTTTAAAGGCACTTGACAGATGCAGTGATTTGATTAATTGTCATATATGAGCAACTCATGTGGGAAAATGAAAATGGTTGTGCCAAGGTGCAGCAGACCCTGAGATTCGATCTAAAATGGTCATCGATGAGGCCTGAGATTCACTCTTTCTGCCAATGTTGTTAGTCTCCCCTGGGATTAAACCTTAACAAGACAAGAGAAAAAGTGAAAAGTGACTTCATGTGTTCCACCTGATAAGTCACAATAACATAATTTGAACAATACTGTATTATTACTGTAAATAACTGCATAATTATTAACGATGGGGCAAATGAGGCATCAAAACTTGTGATGCGTCGGAGTATCCCAAACTAACCAATCAACGCTGGTGTTAAATGAGTCTTCAAATCCAGTGGTGGGTGGGAGGATCAAGAACTACCACTCAGAGCTGGCTCCTCCTATCCACCAAGGGTTTTGAGGCAGAAAACATTCTACGTGTATTATAATAATAATAATAATCAGGTGTCAAATTTTGGCATGTGAGCTCTGGGAATCCTGTTCTATAGAGGCATGTATGTCTCTGCAAACAGGATTTTTCTCATTTTTTTCAGCTCAATAAAGGAAAACAAAGAGGAAAGTCATCTATAGCAACAATCAGCTCACCAAGCAGGAAGTTCCAAAGAGCACAGAGGACACGGCATTGCTGTCACTGTTGCCGGCCAGGGTCCTTCCTCACCGGTAAACTCAAACCGAGGCCAATAGGAACACCTCCTCCGCCTTTTCACATGGATGCCAGGCCTCCTTCAGATCCTGATTTTTCAGACTTATTTTTAATCTCCTTGCAACCCAGTTCCTCCGATTTGATGGAGGTGAATGTCTATCCATACTCCTGGTCTAAAGGGAGGAGGGGGGGCATTTATTTGGAGCAATAAGCCTACTGCCTGAGGCAGCTGTCCTTCTGGAAAGTTCATAATGGGAGAGCTGAGTTCTCCAGTGTGTTACCCTATCCAGAGTTTGACTTCCAGCTCTTTCACCTGAAAATTTGTACAGGAAAAAACATACCTTTCTGGTTTCCTCTCAATAAAATACCAAAATCTTGGCACACCTAACAACGGCCTTGGATCCAGTCAGTGGCCTGTGTTGCAGAAACTTCACCATCATCCGTCTTCCATAACCACACATCCAGGAGAGGGTCGTGGCCAGCTTGGATCGTATCCCAGGAAGCACAGAGCGTGAGCCAGGGGAAATGACACACACTAACACTAAAGCAATACAACAAGTATGTATTTGTTATTTACCATGAAAGAAGCCTGTTCCCTCCAATAAGGGAGTAACGGAACATTTCTTTAGGATTCTTGTACTCGAACGTTAAAAACAATACATGATTACTGGTAGAGATTTTTGATATGTAAAATCATCCAGTGCCCCGGGGTCTGCATTAATGAAGCCTTTATTTTGGTTAGCGGAGGTGTCACTCTGGCAGGGGCTGCTGTTTGTTTGCACCCCTGTTACAGTCGCATCCTCCCCTGCCCAAGGCCATAATGCCCATCGCAAACCTAACCTGTCTGCTCCCTGACCACCTGTGGGCGCCGCCATCTGTCTGTTGTGCCCACGCCACGAGCGACGCTCACGTCGATCTGAAGTCAGGCACGCCAGCGGCTCCAGCGCTCATGATGGGAATGCGATGCTTCGCATCCCAAGAAAAGCGATTTCATCACTGAGCGGCTTCCAGTCAATAAAGACCAGTGTGATTTCATCTGCAGCTTGATCTTAAATGGGACACTGAGACAGAATTACTCAAAATCTATTTTGTTATACCCTGTTTAGAATAGAACTGCTCATTGAACTGCCCAGTGGCTCAGTGAGCAGTGTTAGTATTGCACACTTCTGGGGTTGTGGGTTCAAATTATGCCTTGCTCTGTGCATTTGCATGTCTTTATTCCCAAGGTCCAACAATATTAACTATGGTCAACTGGTGTCTGTAAGTTTTCCGGTTTGTGAGTCCTGCAATGGCCTGGTATCCCCAGCTTCATGCCCCCTGCTGCCTGTGATGGCTTCTGGACTCAGCATGACCCTATAATGCATACATCGATGTGGATTATATTGATTATTGTAACACGTGCTAAACTTTGGACACTCTGGTCCTTTGTACATTGTCAGCTTTTGATTGCGATTCCATTTCATTGGTAGTTAGTTGACGATGCAGTTACCCATGGTAGGAAGCAACAAGGAATGCATGAATGGAAACAAAACAATGGATGTAATTTGTGTCTTCTGGAGTATCCTCCATCTTGAAGGGCTCTGTGGTACTGATGAGCAGAATTCTGCCCGACAAACTCTGTGCTGGTCTCCTTCATTAAAACCTCTTCTTCTCCATTCTGGAGACTCAGAAGATTCCCTGAAAAGCCACAGAAGGATTGAAAACACGGTGTGGTGTGGCTCGTCACATGAGGCATGACGTAATTCCTCTTGAGGCTGGAGCACTGCAAGTCATCACAGCACAGGAAGTGGATGGGTCCCTCCTCAGCTACTTATCTGAGATGGTTGTTGGCACCCCTATGAAGACACGGGCCACTCAGATGCCACTGGACCGTGACAGATGCTGACATGAAGGCTTAATGTCTGAACAAGGTCCTTTCTGCTAGGGTTATTCATTGGAAAGGAATCAGCTGAAATCATCTCCAATCAGATTAGGTGGATGGATGGATGGATGGATGGATGGATGGATGGATGGAGCACTAAGTATGTCCTGACAAGAATAACAACTGAGTAAAGCTTATTGAAATATTTAACCTGAGTTTAACACAGTTTTACACATACAACATTATGCCATAATGTCATTTTCAATATTATCTTGTCCATTGTCACTTGTCTTTTGATACTATTTGTTATATGTAACTGTTAGAGTCATCTTTTAAAAATAGGTGTTTAGTTGTCACTATATAGTTTGTTTTTGCAGAGTATTGTTTTTTTCACTCGGAGTCAACACATCTAAACATAATCAATATACAACATGCAAAGGTTGCATAAAGTCATATGTGTCCGATTTCACGGCTGACAAATCCCGATTTTTTTTTTTTTTTCTTACAGAGAGCAGTCTTTAATTTCCCTCCAGGCACAAACAGTTAAGTATTCTGCATACATTCCTAAAGATTTAAAATTATCTTGGGATTTCTTGTTATTCCCTAACAGACAAACACAAGCACTCTCATTAAAACAGTCTGTTTTATGAAACATCTACATTTTCCTTGTCAGTTGTGAAAAATTATTTAGCCATAACAAAAGAACTTGCAGTGAGTCCCTTTTTAAATGTTGCACCTCTACGCATTTGTCCGTGACGAAAGCAGTGGTCTCTTTTACCTGAGAAGGCATTTAGAGGCTAAATTAAGTTAAAAGTAGCTCTTTTACGGCACAAGACTGTGACGCGGCTTTCAGAAAAACACTTAACGACTCGTTGCATTCGCTCACTCGTTACCAGACTACTTTTGTTCGCGCGTTAAAAGCGGGCATGGTCTCGCCTCTCCTCCACGGAGAACCGCCACAGGCCCTTTCTCTACACAAAGCCCCCTCTATGCTTGTGTGCCGAGCACGTTAAATCGACGGCAAATCGCTGGCGCTCCACACAGGACGGCGACTGCGAAGCAGGAGGCGCCCATCTCGCTGACTGACACTTGAAACGTGGCCGAGGATGGAGCCAGAGGCACTTCTCCATGCTTGGAGCTGCCACTGGGGATAGCAGCGGGTGACATCTGTGGAAAGGCCCACAGAAGGCAGTTAAAGGCACACTGTCCCCCCACTGCCTCAGATGTCCAGGCTGTCATGGAGTTCCTCCTCGCTTTAATATTATGATGCAGCACCTGGCTCTTTTGAACCCTGATTTCAACTTCAAATGAGGGTAGCTGGTTTTAACAAACATGAAACAGAGTATTGGGAGGTGGAAAAAAAAAAAAAGAAGTTTGATTTATCATCATTTTATGACTTTTTTCCTCCAGCTGCCAACATTACGATTTCGCTAAAATCAAAAAGACAGAGTGTAACAACAGCTGTGACATAATTTTTATAAAGCAGTTAATTTAAGGGAAAGAAATAGCAAACTCTGCTAGGAGACTCTCTGGCCAATAATACAGAAACCTCTGATATATTTGTAACTTTTTTAAAAAGCACCAAAATCAAAACCTGTTACATGGGATGAAGATGCCCTGGTGTTTTAATTGAAACTTTTCACACACTCATTCAGTTAGTCATGTAACTCTGACAGAATATCCCGCCTACAGGCTGTGGATTGGCTATAATTTGTGTATCGGACACAGCGAACAACCAATCGGGCAATAAAACACCAAAGCTTTGTGGGTCATACACAATGCACATTTTCTGGCTTAGGCTTTGAACCCTCACGTGTGAGAGGGAAGCATGGCGGCACGGTGGCTCCTCGGGGGTCGCGGAAGTGAGCGGACGTTCATTGGCTTCGCCTCGGGAGCGGGCCACTGAATATATGAAGCGAGCATGCCCGTGTTGTTACCATGGAGAAAGCACAGCGGGCCACAAGCGTGAGCTGCACTTAGCGTGCCCAGATTAGCATATGGCACATAGGGGCTAGCCCTCAGCATGTTAGCACTGCACCGAGGAAGAAGGAGGCATTTGGAATGCCGAATGGCATGCCGTGCAACTCGAATGGCAAATCGGGTGAAGTTTTAGAACAACTTTTCACATCCTGTGCCAATAAACGATGAGCACAAACCCTAATTTGGAGACGGAAGCCCCGACTGCGATTCTGGGCACGACTCATCATCGCAAGGAGGCTGTTTAAGAGTGCCAGTGTCCTCGTTTGCTCTCGTTGACCGTCCTGATAAATCAGACCCTTCCCTTCTGCTTGCAGTCTGGCGTCCACGGTATGTGGGACGTCCAGTGACGCTTGCCCCAAGCCAGCCGCTGGTGCCTTGGCCCCCAGCACTCTGGCTCCCATCTGGTGTGACATTCGTGGGGATGTGTCAAGTTTGTGATGTGGGGGGTCCATCAGCTATCCAGATGTAAACATCAGCTGTCCACACCACTATAAAACTCCTTAAACTGGCTGACTAATGAAGAGAGATACCCGTCCCCCAGTCCAAAACACCTGCTGTTAATTGACCCCACGAAATGGAACGTCCTCCCACTTTCACTTTGAGGAGACACAGAAGTTCTGGATGCCCTTCATCAGGAAGCTGGGTGATCCTGGAGCACAATCCACAAAGAGCACAAGAATTTCAGCCTCTCCAACTATAACTCTCCTCAGGTTATCAGGAAGTGTCCTTGCAATGCCTGTGGTTAAATTACTTGTGTTCACGCTGTTCCAAACAAAGGCCAAACAGCTTCCAATAAAAAAAATTTCCAATTAAATATCAGCAGCAGGAGATTACTCCTGAAGTGATGCAGCCTTCAGAATGACTTTCAAGAAGGTCTAGCAATATGGTGACCCTCTGAGAACCTACTTCCTCCTAGCATTTTCCTTGTGTTTCTTCTCTACAACATCTGAAACCTGGTTAGAAACATCAAAAAAAAGCACCTAATCATTTTCAATCCTGTCTCAGATGTGTAATCCCAACCACATCTCCACTTGTTTGGACAAGAGCAACCATGAAATAATGGACAAGTGTGATCTTCCTCAAATGAACTCCAAATCAGAGGTACTCCAAAAAATCTTCAGGGGAACTCCAAAAGATCCTCAAGGGAACTCTAAAAGATGCTAAGAGGAATTCCATAATATGCTAAGTGGAACTCCAAACGATTCTCAAAGGATTCCAAAGGATCCTCAAGAGAATTACAATGGATGCCAGAAAATATACATACATTCCTACTAGTTCTTCTTTACCAAACACTGCCATTTGTGCTAGGGACTTGTTGGCTCTTAAGAGTGTTTTATTTATATAAAGATTAAAGGGGAGCTGAAAAAACACATAATAGGTCTACCATTGCATTTTTATGCTTTGATGCTTCCTGTCCAGAGAGGAAGTGAGAAAGCTGAAGACATCAGTACTAGTCTGAATCACAGCCACTGGTAATTTGTCGAGAAAAGAGTTTGTTTGATTTGTGTAGAAGCCCATTAGTGTGCTTTCACTGCATTACAACTGATTAGGCAGTTTTAGATTCCCATTTAACTATTTAAACACCCTCCCCACTACCAAGCAAGGTATTAAAATGAATTCTCCCAAAAAAAAAAAAAGTTGAATTGTATGCAAAATCTCATAATGGCAACAGGTGAAAGGAAAAGAGGACAGCCATGTGAGGAGTGAATTTAAATATGAAAACTGAGGTAGTGGTGTTCTCCAGTGACCTCACTCAGTATTCGCTTCGATTCATCTCTACCTAGAATGCTTACCAGCTGCCCCTTAGTACATAACAGAGATTTAACGACAATATTGCTAGCTGCTTTGAAACGAATGGAGAGCATAACATCATACACAGATATGGAGCAGGGTTATTATAGTTAACTAAAACTAAAACTAAAAAATAATAATTAAAAAATTAGTTAACTATAATAAAAATAAAAATGACAACTAAATAAGAACTTCAACGAACACTGCAAAACGAACTAAAACGAAACGGAATTACAGGTAAAATGAAATTCGTTTTCGTTCTTTGGTTTTTGTTGTTTGACTTCTTGACATTACGGGTCACTTCCTGAAGGTGGCAGCATAGCGGATGCTGCGGCAACTGCAGAACAGATCACGTCACGGGTATCTATGATGACTTCCTGCCAGTTTCTTGCTGGGATAATCAACTTCCTGTTTAATGGTGACCGGCAAACACAACAGAGCAATCTGGAGTGTTGTTCAGTTGTACACTCAAAAATCTTCCCAAACTGACCATGGCATATGTTACACAATTAGTGGAGCGCCACATCTTATCTAAAAAGCTTGAAAAGGGATACATATTTTCATAAAAATGATCTTTTCAACTGCGAAGTGCTCTCTTGTTAATGCTATGTTGCTAGCTAGCGTCATATGCCAACCTAATTTATGAATGGATTTTCTTTTTGTTTCTAATTTTCTTATGTTCTTTGTACGTGATTAGTATCAGACGTGTTGAATATGGAGGTAGTAGTAAGATGCAGGTGTCACAGATCAAGGAAGAAAAGCGAGCAACCACATTCCCTACAGGTTTCGTATGGCAGTTTGCTAACCCGACGTTACGTGTTCTGTTATACGACGGTCCGTCGATATAAATTTATTTACTGCGGTTGCAGATATCGTCTATACTTATTTGTTCTGTTACACTGTCGTGTTTTGATATTTATTCACTGTGGTTGCAGATCTCGGTACTGAATGTTTCGGTGCTGGTTATCTCCCCGCCAAAGCAACTCCGCTCAGCTCCATTGATTCTGTGTTTATAGAATTGCAAGAGGTTTAAACACAAAGTGAATAGTATGTAATGTGCTTTAATTAGTCAGCCTTCTAGTTGCATTCTTTCATCCTAGCTTTTTCAAGATCTATAAATCTTGAAAAATATTTCTATAAATCTATAAATATTTTCCTCATAATACCTGAAAAAATAAAACTAAGACTAAAACTAAATAAAAACTAAACTAAAACTAGCAAATTACTCAAAATAAAACTAAAACTACTTGTGCACTTGTCAAACTAAAACTAAACTGAAATAAAAAAAAAACAAACTGAAGAACTAAATAAAAATAAAAACAGGAAAATTTCAAAACTATAATAACTCTGATATGGAGCAGTCGCTATTATTGTTTCATTCATCGCTGAATTAAAAGTCTGGGAGCAAGCCACTGCAGAAACACTAAAGATCAAAAGCTTGGGGTCACTCAGACATTTCCTTGTTTTTGAAAGAAAAGCAAGCCCTTTCTGTCCATTAAAATAACATCAAATTGAACAGAAATACAGTGTAGACATTGTTAATGTTGTAAATGACTATCGTAGCTGGAAACGGCTGCTTTTTAATGGAATATCTACATAGGTGTACAGAGGCCCATTATCAGCAACAATTAGTCCTGTGTTCCAATGGAATGTTTTTGCTAATGCACGTTTATCATTTTAAAAGTTTAATTTATCATTAGAAATCCCTTTTGCAATTATGTTAGCAAGCTCTGCAAGGCTGTAATTGCTGCAAATGGAGAATACTTTGATGAAAGTAAAGTTTGAAGGACACGATTATTTCAATTAAACATCATTATTTCTAAGTTCATCAATAACTATAATTCCCATTCATTTTGTTACATTTCCTATTCAAACCATGTATGTTATCATGGAAAACAAGGAAGTGACCTCGAACTTTCGAATGGTAGTGTATCACCTCAAGGTTTTTTTTCACGCTTCTCATTTTGCTTTGCCACCTACTCTGTTTCCAAAGGAACAACCATATTTGAATTCAACTGTACAAGCAATAATTTGGACTGAGAAATTTGCTTTAAATCACCCCCCTCGATTTTACTACTCTGACTCATCGCTTTAATCACTGTTTTGCAGCTTGCTGAAAGATAATCAAAGGGTTTCTTTTAATTTCGGATGAAACATTTCAGGAAACTGAAAGCCAGGTCATGTGGTGATAAGGCTGTAGTGTAGCTTATCCGCCCCCCCCCAATTTGCAGTGTGCTGACTGTAGAAGCTCGTTAAACAATGAGGGAAAGGCGCTTAA
>JAACJT020000033.1:13825884-13836288 GCA_009936485.2 Gymnarchus niloticus
CGGTCTTAAACCCCCCCCCCCCCACATCCCGGTTTGTTAAAGCCGGGAGGGCGAAACGCCCGTGTGTCCGCGACCTGCTTAACGAACTACCAAGACGAGGGCCACGTGCGGCAAGACCGCCCCTCATTAAATTATTCGCTGAAGCGGACTTGCCATGTCAACGTCCTTTTTTATTGTTTTTGCTTGCTGAATATGTGCATATTTGTAATTAATTTTAAACTAAACAAAACCACATAGGATATGCCTAGCCAAATACATCCGAGACCAGCGATAAACACCCAGAAAGTTTCTTTCAAAATGGTTACTTTTACGCTACAAGTCTAATGTACGTACTTGTACGAGTGGAAGATTTGCTTAAAATATCTGCCGACGTTATATCACACCGTGAAAACGCGTTGCAGGCGCTGTGCATGAGGGCACGTAATTCGGTGTGTACTTAAGTGTGTACTTCAGATTGGGCCTCCACGTCTGAGTGAAGCGTTTCTAAAGGAGAGCTTCTCTCCCGATCCGCTCATGTCTGACTCGCTGATTGTTGGTGGGTTTGTAGTACTTTTTCCAATAAAAACACAATATGGGTGAGTTCTGGGGCTTCATGATCTAGAACTGAAGTATCTAATTATTATCTTTCAAGACTCAGTCTAGTTTATAAACTCCGATAAATCGTGAGATAATTTTACTTTTCAGAGCATGTTTAGTTATCAGATTTTTTTTTCACCCTCCCCGTTTAATTTTAACGATGGATTTTATATAAATAACTTTATAAATAAATATATATGAAATATGTTCTTCTTGCCGTATACATTAAATTGCAGTCTCTCTCTCTAAAATGGCACTTACAATTTTTATTTATTGCAAAGCAATCGGTAAATATATAGGGTCAGTCAGAATGTCCAAGGTATCTGCATCTCCACCTGAATTGTACGTTTTAATAAATATTTGGATCGGTGTCTGTGCCATTGCAAAATGTGAATATGTTCAGTTAGTCCAAATATTCCAGATTAATGGGCGCAAACTGCCATTTTGCATCCATTCCTTACAGACCTTCAGATAAAATTCTGTAACCCAATTGCACACCAAAAAAACGGGAAATCCTCTCGCCGGCTTAAGTCTCTCTTTCCAGAGAAGTTGGGGGGTCATAGTCCAACTGGAAGTCTGGCATAATTATTTAAAGAATGAGAAGAAGCTTTCACCCGATTTAATCCGAGTTATTTTCATTTCTCACGCCCTGTGGATTTGAGTGGTTTTATTTAAACTGTCAGCTTGAGACCTGCAGAGATTCCGGAACCCGGGATTTTATAGAGATTAAATGTACACCGTACCTAAACAAATAAAAAATATTTACGTATATGCTGAATAGATCATAAATAAATGAATAATTAAAGATGATTAAAACTGTTGAGGGTCCTGGCAGAGATCAGTTAATAGCACAGCCTTGTCTGGCTTGTTTGTCTGAAGAGTGCGCCTTCCATGGAAGTGTCCGTGCAGTTTGGCCGATAACGGATTCTTGCCGATGACTTCGGAAGGAACACAGCGGTCCAAGCCAGATGCGGGCAGGTTGCTCCTTCAGTTGACTTCACATGTCATACTCCCCATCGGCTAACGCTGGAAAAGAAGCTTCAGATGCCATGACAGATATAAATGTGAACAAGCTCCGGTTCGCTCACCGACTGAGCTGACCGATGTCTTGGCTGTCGTAAAGCTCGATAGATTAGCTGGAGCCACATAAGTGTCTTATTCATAAGGCCACCCGTACCTCTCTGTTTGATACGTGCTGGAATGCTCTGAGCAGAGGGACCGCTCGACTCTTAGACCACAAAGAGGATGAGCAAAAGCCAGATCCAGTGCCATGTGGGCCAACCTCATGAAGCCACTTCTCTACAACTCTGACCCTCAGATGATAGTGGTGGTCGTTTTTATAAAAATAGCAGGTAATGTTGGACATCCATCCATCCATCCATCCATCCATCCATCCATCCAAGGATCTTCCAACCACTTCAGTGCAGCATTTTGTGGGGGGCCTAGCACTTATCCCAGCCAGCACAAGGTACTAAAGCAGGGGACACCCTGGATGGGGTACCAGTACATGTATCCATACACTGTATATCAAACCTAATCTGCTGTTTTTATATGAATATACAGTTAAAATATATACTGTACATATATGCAGCAGATAAGCATGCATATAAAATAACAGACAATTTAGAAATCCTTTTTTTATGTGACAGGGACCTTTTAAACACCCAAGCCAATGTTTTGTTTATTCCTCTTTGAGTGATGAAACACAATGAGCCAAAGCCCACTATAAAGAAATTAAAAGGACAACAAACAGTGTCAAATCAATGTGCCACTCGCCGCCATTTCCAAAGTAACCTTGAGGCCGAATCCAGCCTATTTCACAGCAAGGAGCAGCGACGCCACACGTGTATGGCAGCGATTATTAAGTGTTGTGCTGTCAGTCCGAGCGAGTGTGGGGTCGACTTCAAATACCCTCTCCTAAGGTGATGTTAAGTGCTACACTCAAACGCCCACTTACTGTTGACGCCCTCAAGATAGAGGATTAGCACACATTGCTTTGATCATACACTTATGCAGTTCAAATCTCATAAAATTCAAGCTGCAATTCGTTAGGCTATTATTACCATGCTTTCTACTCAAACTTATTAATAAAGAAAACAGTAATATCTATAGTTTTACTTTCATTTTGTTCCCCTGAAAAAAATATATGATTTTTCATTTTCGCCAAGGGCTTCAGTGCATTAAAACGTGCCAAACCCATTGTTCTTTGTAATAACCTTCAGACGCATGTCTTATTCTGACATCATTTCAGTGCATTCCATGCACATCATTTGCAACGGTTATAATAACAAACTATTCAAGTAAATAAACAGACACCCATAATAGGTTTAATTTTTGGCGGAATTTTCTGGAAAAGTGCCTTTAGATACAGTGCCACTATCCGCCGCCCCCCCCCCGTCCCCTACCGTCCCCAGAGTCCATTATGGACTGAACAATTCTGCCCAATTCAGGACTTGAGAAACCTCTAAAAATTAAATGGCAGAATATGCCATCCGAAAAACCGAGGACAACACAGCAAAGCAATTAAGTGTTGTTTTAATAAGTTAGGCATGACTAATGGATGGAGGAGATACTTTAAACCACTCCAATAACGTAATCTCACACCAAACAAAGTAACTGTTTGAAACAAAGGGGACATTCGGTGTAAGTAGTTCACATACATTACTAGGACCAAAGAGGGCTTTAAAGGCATTTTTAGTTAATTGACACTTACGGCCAGAATCCATTTGCTCTGTCAAAAAAGTAACGCTTTGGCCTTGGGGAGGAGTTGCTATGGTTCGCAGAGACACTTTAGCAACAAAAGGTCAGAGGTCAGCGAGGCTGCTAGCGTGCTCCAGATAGCATTCAACGTGACACTGTCGGAAACACGACGCTTGCATCGCTCGTCTTTAGTGCATCGACGCCACAGTAAGACCACTTCAGTTAAGCGCTTATCCTGAAATGGTTTTACAACAGGGTCCTTCTCAACTGAGAAAAAAACAGAGCGACAAAATTATTAAGAACAGACCATAGACTTATGACATGGGCAAAACCCCATCAGTGACATGGTTGTTTGGTTGGTACAGATAACCAAAGATAAAGTAAAAGGGCTTGTTATTGTCATTTATTTGCTTTGCTTAAAGTTATGGAGCTGGTGTATAGTGAGACACTTTAGCTGTTCAAAAAGATGAATATTTACATAACCAGTTCAGGTTAAGTATCCCACTTAAAGGATAATAACACAATTCCGCCCAGGAGATCTAACCTCATTGGTCAATGGTCATAATGCTGATTACTTAACCGTGTTTTCACCTGAAGAACGACTGCTGTGGGGGGCGGGGCAAGGAATGAGGTGAGTAACCCCACCACAGACACTGCCATGCAGCCACTGACCATGAAGACAGCCAATCGCCATGTTCCTTGGGTCAAATCCCAAAGGTCATTAAGGTCTTAAGCGAGACTCAAATATAAGAAGAAGCTTGTTTCACTATCAAAGCCGTCCTGCTTTTATTTTAGATTAAACAGCAGTGTGATTTGCTGTCATGAAACAGTGTTTCTGGATTCTGAGTAGAGAGAGTCGATGGGAAGGTAATAGCTGGAACAGTTTTTAAAAATGTACTTCCGGGGCATCAAGCTGGTTGACAGCATGTGAGGGAGCATCAAGATATACGTCAAATATCATAATGACGTTCGTATATAACAAAACCCGCAAAGAAACATGAAGAGCAGACGTTGATCTGAACACTTACTCCTTGCCTCGGAAGTCAGCAAACATGCCAAGAATAGAACCGGTTATAAGAATCCAAGTAATTACTCCCTGGATTTTACCTGTTAGGATGGAGGAAGCAGTAAAACAGTAGCCCTCCTTGCCGCATATTGCTGGCGAGTATACCAGATAATAAGAGTAATAAGTTTGTTTAGTCAGATAAACTTGGCTGGACAGCTGGCCTCTTCAGCCAGCTGCACGAAACTGACGTCATGCATACTCTGTATCCGCCATACTTTAGTCATTAAGAGAAATATGTGTTATGGTGTCCAAAATCCTGCAAAACTAAAATCTCAAAATGCATCAAACCACTGCAGTTACAGTAAGCTTTTCTCTCCGTTTCAAAGCAATTTGCCCAACCAACCTTTTAAGCGACTTAAAAAGATGGCAATTTAGATAAATTATGCATGTGAATATTTAACGAAGATATTTAGTATGCCTACGTATATTGCAGCGTTTTTGGCTGCATTTCCAGATACTAAACCGGTGATTTGCAGCTTTTTACATTTTGCTTGGCAGTAATTATTCTGTAACCTGTCCGCATGTTTCTCTCCTTGCTTTTGGTGAGACGTCGGCTTGGGGGCCGCAGAGCGTGAGGCGGAGCAAAGACGGTTGTGAATTACCGTACGTAACTCTCGGGGTAGAACGGCAAGGGTGTGACAGTGTGACATCCCATTGGGACACCCTGGGAACACGGACAGCAGCCGTGTGCCAATTGTCCGCCGCATCCCGTCAATTTGCGGCCAGCTGGTTCAGTGAGCCGGACGTGATAGGCATCGAAGCCCCCACCCCACCATCCGAAGGGCGGTGACCTCCCGCTCTCCGACTCTACCTGACGGTGGACATCAAGGTGCTGGGGACAGTTCAGTCCCTCTGCATCCTGTCCGATGTCACCAGCTGTTTGCCACCCACTCGCTGCCCCACGGCTGCCACGTCGCCGACAGCATTTTCCTGTACTTTACCCGACGCCGTGTGAAAGGAACCTGCTTTGTTAAATAAGAATGGACTGCCGTCTCGATGTTTGCGATTCCAACCCTTTCCAGCTTTGCCCAGCAGCTTTCATTAATGAAATTAACACGTGGCTCCAATTCTTTCTTCTAGCTTAGACATAAAGAGGTGACAGGCATTCTAGGAAAGCTTCGAATTATTGATAAATTAGCAGCACCATTCCGTTTATTTTTCTCGACGTCTCTCAATGCATGTCTTCTCATTATTTGCATAAAGCTGATTTTTTTTTTCCCTCTGCAATCTTAATTAGGCTCGACAGACTAAGGGCCACGACCAGACTGTATTTCGTGCACTTGTTGGTATTTAAAAATAAATGTCTGTTAAATTCATCTTGACTCATTTTATACTTGTGTTGATAATCCATAGTAATTTTTACAGTCTAATTGTAAATTTTGACTTCAATGTTATGTTTGATGAATGAGTGCCCCCTTTTTAAAGTAGGCCTGCCGATCACAAAAATATTAACGAAATGTTTAGTCTACAGTCATTCTAGTTATAAAGCTTTGTTTCCTTTGATTAACGTATCTATCATGTCGTTAAAATTGATTTAAATATGTCTGTGCTGGATGAACAAATAGTTCAGCCCTGTAGTATTGTAAACCAGAAGTGTACTTGTGCTAAACACTCCTGTACCATCCCGTGTGTGCGAGTCATTTCGTAAACTGGAATTAACACGTCTACGCACATGCAGCAAAGTGGCACAGAAGCAGTAGCCAGCAGCAAAACCTTCTATAAGACACGTAAGTATAAGTCCGCCTTTCTGCCATTGCTTTATGCACAACGTGAAGCCGTATTGGCATCCGGAAGTGAAGTTACGTGGAATGAAAGGGTTAACACTGGTGACTGATATTCATCTGGAAATGATTTTTTCTTTTTTAATCTTTAATCTCCTGCTCTAGACCACTACTTTGGACCAGCATATTATCGTGAACGGACGGCGTGTCATCCCCATCGTTTATGATTCGTTGAAGCTGATGTGCCAGGCTTTGCTAGCTGTCATTCACTCAGTCCGTTTACTCGTAATCTCCCTTCTAAGATTTTTGCTGCTCTTTGGCCCCTACTCCTGTCTGCTTTTAGAGCCGAAGGATTTTTTTTTTCTTTTCTCCTTTGCTGATTTTTGTGAAGCATAATATTTTAGACAGCGCGTAGCAGTTTTTGCGAGTATCTGAAAGGGCGCAGTTTATGTGTCATA
Source organism: Gymnarchus niloticus (assembly GCA_009936485.2). Lineage (NCBI taxonomy): Eukaryota > Metazoa > Chordata > Actinopteri > Osteoglossiformes > Gymnarchidae > Gymnarchus > Gymnarchus niloticus. Next base: position 13,832,406 of record JAACJT020000033.1, read on the forward strand.
TAAAGCAGAGGCATTCGGCAAGATTATATACGCACCGAGCTGCTGAACTGGGTCAAGATACTGGGCACTGCTGTTGCCATTGTATCATAAAGGGAAGGTCCATGCCAAGTCTTTTGGAGTGGGATAATTGTAGCAGATGGGCTAATGCTCCACAACCTTTTTTCCCCCTCCCTTCCTTTTTATGAGATATTTTCACAAGGGGATTGGGGCTTGATCACAGCTTCACAAGTGAGCTCTTCAACCTCCAAAATAAAGGGAAACCATCCAACACACGGGGGAACAGAAATTCTTGAAAAGAAAATGGCGCACTGGCGAGGGGGGTTGAGGGGGGTCATTTATTTTTTCCCAGCTCACATAAAATCAGGGAAAACAAGCGATTTGGGTGATGTTTCCTGCTCCATTACTCGGTTTTGTTAAAACCCGCAAGCCTGCAGCTCCTGAGACCGGCGCTTCCTGACCAGTCTGACCACGCTGCTGTTTGGTCTCTCTGGTTGGTAATTTGCGGCACTCGAAGTACGACGGCTCTTCTGGGGCCACACCAGATTTCCATTGTTTTCAGCACAGTGCTTGTTATTGACCTGTATACCATAATGCAGTGATTCTTTCAATGAAGCACTTTTCTCTTGTGAGTAAATAATGGACGACAGGAGCTTCTTCCACACGTAGTGTTGCGATGACCTGCTGATGTTTCTGTTACGTCGGGGGGGGGCATTTGTATAAACTATACCCACGGCTGTTTAGTGTCATTTTGATGCTAATATAATGAAGGAGTCGATTATTTTTATGTAATTAATTCATTTTACTTTTTCATGCTAAAACCATTTCAAAGTTGGAAACTGACTGTCCGCCACACATTCACAAATGTCAAAGTGGATCCTTTCAAAGCAAGCACATTTGTACATGATTTCTTTTAATGTATACTTTTTTAGGGTCTCAAATAATGCACAGTTAGGAAACATCTTGTAACCAACCCATTTCACACAGACTGTACTGTATAGTACAGAACTATAGATTTAACACAAATAAAACAGAAGGAGGCCAAGGTAATTGTGAGAAAAATGCCACCAAAGATCTCCAGTAGACCTGGTGAGGTATTCACTAAATGCAGTTGACTCTATCCATTCTTTAACCCTACATACAAAGTTTTCACTTTACATGTATGCATGTATTTTTTTCTTTCCTTGTCATGCTCCAATGTGATTTAGGACAGAGAGCTAAGATAAAAACCTGATTTAGCTGCAGTGGTTTACTTTCCAAGTGCTGAGGGTTTTGGCCTTGTCCTTCACAAAGCAGCTTGACGTGTGGTCATACATCAAGAGAGTAAACGTCGTCTGGCTTCTCCTTCTCTGGATACTGTGCCTGCCTGGTTTATGTCAGTAGTTAGCCTTACTTCTGTCACATGAGCGGAAAAGGAGGTGTTGGCTGCATTAATGAGCGTCAAAGTTACTGACACCGCATAAGGGGGGTAGTTTACAAGCTGGTCAGGACATCGGTAAGAAACTGACCGTATTAAGGATTGCTTTGGTGAAAGAGGATTGTCCACAGGAGTTATGACAATGCATGAAAACATAGAATTTGCCTTCTAGGAAGAGGTGATCATGCCAACAGACTGCTTTTGATTAGACTTTTTTATCGAGTGATCAATGTGTTTCATTATTTATTAAGCTTTTAATAAAATGTTAGTGTAATGGAACTGACTTTTGTGTTTGCAGAAGAACAGAACAGAAGAGGACTATTCTGGGTTGCTTTTTAAGAGGCAGGGAAAACTTCTGAGCTTCCAGAGGGCAAACGAACTAAAATCTCTTTGTTTTAAAGCAGAATGGGGGGTGGAGGGGGGGTCATGTGATAATTGGGGAATCTTATTTTGCTCGTCATTTGCCCCACAGGGACACGGCGCCGGCCAAAACAAGCCTCCAGGTAGCCGTAATGCACCTGACAAATCAGGCACACGACTGGAAAAGGGTGTTCCCACCCTTCAGTTAACCACTCGCTTCCGTCAAGCTTGCACGATTTGGCAGGAAGTCGTTGGAATGGAAAAAGGCCTTCCTTAAAGACCCGTGCCATTAGGGGGTCTGGGCAAAGCCGGCCCCTCTCCGGCGCACGCACGTGGACACTGAGCCAGCAGCGGAGGCAGAAACAGGCGCAAGGAAGCAGCCGTCCGAGCCTCAGAAGGCCTCAGCGGGGCTCCTCGGGCCACACGATGAACAGGATGTTATGGTTTATTTAACATTTAATGTGGGCGTGCGGACAAGGTGGATGGTGAACTCCGTTGCAGCCTCGTCTTGATTTATGGCTCTCAGGCTGAACGCTTTTTTCCTTAGGGAAGTCTTTGAAACCCTTTATGAAGGAAGCAGCTTTGTGGTCTCCAGGCCTCATTTTATTTTTTTTTAAAGACGTCTGGCAGAAGTTCACGAGCGAGGCCCCGTGGTCAGAAGAAACACAGGACGGTGACACACAGGCCTAAGAACATGACTCACGGCGGCTGTCATAGCACAGAAATCCGATCCGTGGAGTTGTTTCCAAAATTCGTCAAAACCTTGCCGAGAGTAATGAAATGCTGCATAAATAAATCGCAACTAATCTCTACCATTTAGCAAGGAATAGAAACAAATGTGAAATTTTCACCTCACATGCCAAAACATTTCGTTTTGGATTTAGGATGCTGACGTGATATTTGTTTTTGCACAATACAGGTCATGCGTTTAGTATTTTTGCTTTTTTCGGCTTTTGTTTTTCATGTTATAACTTTGATAAGCATTTGAATGGGCCACTACATACCGTGGAAGCGTGTCTGTGTACATTTATTCACTGCATGGAAACGGCAGAAACATATCTAATGCTCTGATGATACAGTACACGTAAAGTATTCTAAATGTTTACGTGGATACTGAGGATTTAATATAACATGAACACTGACCGTATAAATACCTCACACATATTGTCAGAAACCATGGATTCTGTTTTCAAACAGGACCTGTAACGCATAACATAATTATCATTGAATCGATTCTGACAGGTACGACGCCTGCAGTCTGCGAGTTTCTCACATCCTTGAGTGGCACGCGGAAGATCAAGCCGCCAGCCCTGGAAATACGTAGATGTTGCGGGGAGTAAGGGGCGTGTGCGTGTGGCAGGTCTCATCTTACTGGCAGCGCCCGCTCTGAGGGTAGGTATGGCTTTCCCTTGAAAGCCTGGGTCACCGTGCCAACCAGTCACGGGTGGGGCAGCTCTGAGTAGAACCATCAGGAGGCTCTGGAGAAGGTGACAGACTAGGGAACCCTATACAGAAACATAGTTCGTAATGGTCATCAAGGGTCACATAAGCCTATCCCAGGCAGCATAGGGAACATTCTGGATGGGGCACCAACCCACCGCGGGGCACAGTAGCACACCCAATAGGTGATTTAAACACGCCAGTCGGCCTACATCACATGTCTTTGGACTGTGGGAGGAAGTCAGAGTACCCAGAGAACATGCAAACTCATGCACACAGAGTGGAGGCAGGATTCAAACCCCCAACCCTGGAGTTGTAAGGCTACAGTGCTCGGCACTGAGGCATCCTGCTTAGTGCCTGTAAAATTGTACTTAGTAAAATAAACGCAATGGAATTCATGAGTAGAAACCTACTCTAACACCAGGCTAAATGGATGACATGCAAGGACCCAAGTCAAGGCTAAGTGTTTATACAATACAGTAATGTTTTGAGTATACATATATCTGTAACAGAAAGGTTGTTGGTTCTTATCCCATCGGGGGCGGGGGGGGGGGGGGGGGTTTAACCAAGTCTCCCACAGGAAATTATAGGGGTGGAAAATTTCCCACAATGTGCAAGTGCCCCAAAAAAAAAAAGGCGCGAGGAGGGGGGAAAAGAAAAAATAATAAA
>JAACJT020000033.1:13843822-13862684 GCA_009936485.2 Gymnarchus niloticus
TTCGGTTAGATCACCACCCTCCCCCTTACCTTCAAGGGCTGACTTTACCCCTCCCCCAGGGAGGCCAGAACCCCCCACCCCCCCCCCCCCCCCCCGCCCCCTCCCATTTTGCGTACGCACCAATAACGCCGTTGGGAGATGACGAAGAATTAACTATATGGGCACAGCGCGAGATGCTTTGGAAAATAAATGTCTGACACCTAAGTTCTGATTTCCGAGGTATTTTACACGCCCTTAAAAACACTTGCCTGCGCCATGGAAACAGGCTAAAAACGGTTTGCCATTCCCTTTTGGCTCTGGCTGCTGTGAGCTGAAAAAAAAGAATAGTCTAATCGTTCTCATTAAGGGTATTAAATGCATTATCAGTACGGCGGCTTTCATAGCTGTATATGATAGAAAAAGAATAATCTGGGAGCACGCTGATATAGGAGTCCTGAGGCACATAAACCTGAGCAGAATTTCATTTATCAAACAAGGGGGAAAAAAAAAAAATAAAGCGAAAGCGTTTTGGCGGCAGTTTGTCATGCGGCGTAATTAGCGGGGAATGCGAGTGACTCCGAAAATGACGCTCCTTTAAAAAGCGGCCGCAAACTGCGCTTCGGGCACGATGTTGGTGTTTGGACTTCAGTGCGACTTTGCTCGGAGTTTTCAGTGCCAATGTCAGAATCACTTAGAATGACCGGCTTTAAATATTACGCAAGCAAAGAAAATACAGATTTCTATCCCTATTATGTGAAGATTGTATTAATTTCATGAGCGTCTGGCAGAGACAACACGATAAAGATGCCGCGTTATCTTGAGATACTCATTACCTCGTCTAAAATAACACAAGAGCGAGTGAGAGCTTTTTTTTTTTGCCTTAAAACTCTTATCAATTCGGGTTATTATCATTCATTCTGAAAAACTAATTTTAAACGCCCAAGTTTAAATATTCTTTAGAGGCCATCTGTACTAACAAATTGTCGAGACTACAAAACTCCGCACCGCTATAACCCAGGCGTCTAATACGTTTTGTAATTTAAAACTAAACAGTTTAAACACGATAAAGATATTTTAAAGAACAAAAGCAGCTAGAGTCAGGTAAAGTATCCGGTGCTTTTAAAATATCGGAGCTAATTACGGCAATTTATTCAAGATGCAATGAATAAATTGCAGACCATGTCGCTTTCTTTGACCTACTTTATTATTTATTTGTCTGTTCTTTTTCTGCTTTATTCTGCACCTGTTCAAAGCATACATTTTAAAACATTTTAAACCGAGTGTGTAAGCATACGTTTTATAATCGTGATTTTCACCATTTCATGTGAACCTCGGTGGCCTACTTTCTACATATCGACCTGCAAAAGTGAAGTGAATATTTAATAATGGCTTTATTAAACGGGGTTATAAAACACCTAATGAATGGCACTTATCCAATATTAGTACAATGTCCATGACAACAAAATAGTCATATTTAAGTGCAAATGTAATAATTAAAGCAACTGAATATAACTTTGCCGTAAATTCTTGTACCTATTATATCTGCCTTTTAAAAAATTATTTTAACATATTCGGATCAAAATAAAATAAAAGCATTTGTTATAACCCATTTAAAAATGTTTAAGTATCACCACGCTCCTCTTGAGAGTTTTACTTTAACACGCTTAGTGTTTACATGCATAGTAAAGTGTAGATACATTAAAAATCGGGCCCTCTTTTAATTTAACAAAGTTCTGTTTAGACTATATTAGGATTCAGTTTGTTTCCATCAAAAGATTACATCACCCTAATTGTTGCTAGATATTTTTAGATTGCTCCGGTGATAAAACCAGGGCCATCGCGCTACATTCACTGATGGTGTCTATTTACAGTCAGCTGTCAGTTTCAAATAAAAATGGCAAAAGAATACCGCGTAGTCTGAGCGAGGTGTGTATGTAAGGGAGTGTTAATTATAGGCACGTTAAAGAATGACCGTACGCAATATTAGAACCGCGCGCGTGGTAGTGAACACAGCAAAACATCCGCTGGTAAGAAACACACTTGGGATAATTCTCCATGCTATCATTGTCGTTTTGATAACCAGATATTTTTTCCAGTTTTTCTCGCAAGTTTCAACTGTTGATATTAATTTTAAAAAAAAAAACAAAACAAAACAAAACTATTCTTCGCAAGTAATAGTTGACATCTAAAAACTGCTTTCAGGATAAAAACGGTGTATTACGTGATGCATTCAGTTCTTAATGTAGTTTGTCACGAAAAAACAAATCGAATTTCTATCACTTGTATCAGCCCAGCAAAGCAGGGCGCAAGTCTACACAAGGTGCAGCCACCCAAAACGGGAGCAGACGGCTAAAATAAACGAATAATTAGGCGTTGATATTTCCACAATGCTTTCTCACCCGTCGGATAATTATGCACTCTAATGACAGGATTTGTCGGTAACTGTTTTCTGACCGGGTAAAAAGCATCATCAAAAGAACTATGCATGGGAAAAATCATATACTTAGACAAGATATCGGTTTTTAGGCGATGGTGACAAATGTGAGTGTGAAATACAGTTGTGTGGTTTAAGTTGTAAATGCTGTTTTATTGGCTTTGTTTGCCAGCATCTTGAAGGAATGTGCCATGCCTCGTATTTTTTAAACGTCTCAAAATTCCTTGTGCAAATGACACTTGATACAATTGCACGTTAAACATTAAAGGTGCAGTTTTTTTTATCAAAGCCTCACTGAAGATGTTTAAAACATAGTAACTTTACTTTGAAGCCTAAATTGTGTGACACGTCAGAAATATAATTACAGATTGCTAGGAAATACCCACCTTGTACTGCAGTTCTAAAGGCCATAAAGTACTTTACTTGACAATAGTAATCTCTCCGGGGATCATTAAATCAATGGCAAACTGTTACTGTAACTGTCACCATAAATCAACTCTAGTGCATTTAAAACCAGTTTAAAATATGCAGCTACAGCCGTATGCAAGGCGCATCTATTGTTACCACCGAGTGGCCTTGAAAAACACGTCCCCTTACACGTTTCCCATTTTCAATAAAGGTACAACGTCGCCTTTTAGGACGTAATGATCACCCAAACCTTATAATTCGGCGAAGTTCAGTGTTTTGTATTCCTCTATATCCGCCGGACAATTCTTATTGGTAGGTGAAAATGTTACATCACAATGATTATGACGCGCCGTCTTCCTGTTTCCTTCAGCGGCGTCTTAAAGTGAATCTTGTTGGTGGGAGAGCGCCTCAGCCGCAGCTCTGCCTTGCTCGCCTCCCAGAGAAACGCGCTTTCGGTGCAGGAAGCGAAGCGGCGCAAAAGAGCTCGGCGCTCTCTCACGAGAAGGCGCAATATCAGCAGCGGCCGCGCAGCCCGCCGCGTCCTCTCTCTTTCACCAGCGAAGAAGCTCCCTTTCCTCTCATTTGTAAGTAACCTTGTCCTTAGGTAGCTGCCGCTTTTTTTTTTTTTTTTTTTTTTTTTCGGGGGGGGCACGCGCGAAAACTCAAAAAAAAAAAAATAGCAAAAAAAAAAAAAAACAAAACAGAAACTTGGAAATGTACCGGTAGATGTCTGTCCTGATGGGCTGAGCTGTACAACACTGCAATATGTCTTTTATCTTTGATGGTTTTAATAACATGTTATGATGACGTGTTTCGGTTTGTCTTTTTTCATCGGGAGAATAGTGCTAATTTGGGAACTTTAAAAAGTAAGTGGCACAGTGGGATGTTGCTGATTATTCGTCCGGTGACTCCACCAGAACTGATACGATTCCTGTTTTGTGGGAAATATTTTATTTGCGTTACTTCAAACTATTTGGCTCAGTACACTGTGTAGTGAGGGTAGTGTATCCACGTTACGCTCCTATGCGCTTACAATATCGTGTGGTCTTCACTAACAAGGTGTACCTTTTTGATCACGCTTGGTACATTGAATTACTAATGTTCATTTTTCGCACTGTTTATGTTGGTCTTGCAGTTATATTTTTGCGATGCCCCCCCTCCATGTTTTCAGTTATATAGATGACTACTTTCCCTTATCCAAGGGGGGATCGTAATCTTGCATCCAGAAGTGAAATCTCTTTTAAAAAGTTCTTTTGCGTTTCAGCGCGGAAAGGTGGCCAGCTTAACACCGTCTTGATCTTGATGTTTTTCCTTTTACATATCTGCAATCATCATGGAAACACCGGTGACAATAATCATAATAATAAGTCAGAATAATAATTAAAAAAAAAAAAAAGCGCAGCTGGTATTTAAACTGAAAAACGGTTCAACCGTAACGGGACCGGACACACGAAGCTTCGGTTAATGTATGATTACTTTCTACATTTAAAATATCCATCTGTACCATCTGTGCGTTTAGACCAGAGCAAAGTTCATAAATAGATACACAGGTATGGATATATAAAATAACCGTTCCTGCGTTTTTTCTTTGTCAGCACTTTTTGGACGAGTTCCTATCTTTGTTCCGTGCACAGTCGTATACGATATTGAATATCACTTTCGTTTCCCACTTATTTCCGCTAGGACGACAAAATTATTATCATTTTGCGTTCGGGTTTCTTACACCGAAGGGACGGGTCTGTCCGCTGGAGGTGGAACAGCGGAGCTGTCCCTCGTTTTATTTAATTTCCATTTATGTCTTCCAGATGAAACACTGCGCATGAGCAGTAGAAGACAGGTGCACCGTGTGAAAGACAGGTGCGACTTGCTTTATTTCCAGCAATAACGACTTGGAACAATATAAACCTTTAGGCGTTGAACTCCGTGTTTGCCTAACTGAAGTCTTTTGTGAGCTCCGTATTTCTGCCCTTGAAGCTGGTTTACTGTTTTTGGAAAAGCAGTAGACTATTTTTCATTTTTTTTTTTTTTTTCCCTACTTTTTCTTTTTTAAAATTCTGCTTCTGGGATGCCTCGGCTGTATGACTGAAGCTTAGAGGGACAACACGCAGTGGCGGCTGGGCTGTGTGGAGTCGGCTTTTACGTGTGATGTCGGTTCGGCGGGTCCGCCTGACGTTGAAGTCACGGTGAAGAAGTTTGCGTAAGCGTCGCTTTTCAGGCTTTGCTTATCTCTCAAAAGGCACCGGTTCACTTGGAGCGACGTGGCGTTAATGAGTCGCTCGCCTCCCGGTTGCTATCTGAAGGATGGAGCCGCGGTATCACCTGGGGTTTCATTAGATTAGTAGTTTACGCTCCACGGTGACCGCTACCAGCACGGCATTAATAATTACACTGGCACGTTTGGCCAAAGCGCCGCACACATGCTTTTCTTTTCCCCCCTCTGTGCTTCCAATGACATGTCAGATTTACTCTCACTGAAAACGGGTAATTTTACCTCTTCTGTTTTCTTTGGCCGTTTCTGTCGCTTAAACGAGTCGCTCCGCGTCGAGCGGCGGCTTTTTCAGCGTCGCGTGCTTCGTACAAGGACATACACACGCGCACTCACTCATTTCGTGTTATCAGTTTATGATCTCTAATTATTTACCTCTAGCAAGATTTGTGGTTAAATGAAGACAGCGGAGATTAAGGTTTTTAGAAAAATACGACGTTTTTATCTAGTCTCAATTTAGGTCACAGTCTGACCTTTGTAGTTTAACTGGAGATTAAGCAAAATAATGGCTTTCTTTTTTCATTTGAGACATTTCAAAGCTATCAACAGTTATAGAGCTGGGTGTTTTACTTCAGTATGGGTTTAGCAGGCTACCTTGTTTAAGGGTACAACAGCCAAACCCTCCTGGGAATTTAACCCCTAGCCTGAAAGTTACACCGATGTCATTAACTTGCATGCCAGTTTAATGCATTGTTTTTTTTTTTTTTGTTTTGTTTTTTTTTTTTTTAGTTCTGATAAATCTTGTGTTAAACTTAATAGACTCAGCTTAATTCTTTACAGATGTATATTTGGTCACAAGGTCATAAAACTCTTAAATCTCTATTTTTTTTATTTATTTCACGTTAAGTTCAGAAATTTTTGTTTCAATTTAACAAAAGAAAAAAACCCATTGCTTTTCAATTGCTTGGGTTTTTTTTTTTTTTCCAAAAATGAATAGCTTTACTTAACCGGAACGTTTAAAACCCCCCACAAACAGGAGATAACACATTACAATCAAACTTTGCTATGAAGATTTTAAGTGGATGGTGACTGTTCCATCCCTCACCTGCTTGATTTTGGGGTGCATTCGGAAAATAGATAGTAACAGAAATCGACACAGGTTTTTGTTTCTTTTGGGATCCAGAACATTTCTGTAGGCCAAGTCAGTTTTTCTTTCTTACCATACATAGTTTAGATGGTGGACATGGTTCCTGCAAAGCAGAGCTCTGACGATTATGTCTGATGATGCTGATCAGTTACCCATCTAGAAACCATGACTCGCTGGATGAGAGACAACTGAAGGACGCGAGGACAAGCCATCGCTGTACATATGTATGCATGAGTATCAAGGGCCATATTAAGTTGTCCCATATGACAGTGTTTATTGTTTTTCTGTTTGTTTTGACGGAGTATTTTCGATATGCCGGTTGGTGTGATTTGGCGTGCTTCATGTGAAATCTCCCTTGATGTTTTTTTGCCACTAAATGAGTCGCCCACTGTACAGTGAATTCAGAAACGAGTGAGGACTGAAGCATGTAGCATATGACCAACACATGTATGGAACATTTAGCACGATCAGCTTTCAAAGCTCTTTCTGCCAGTACTTTGATCAATTTCAGACCACAGAATAAATCTAGTTGCTGTGTCTCATACTGAGATCAGTCAGCTGAACATGATGTGTTTTGTTCCTTCTGAGTCTGATTTATTTCAGATTTAATCACATGCTCTCGGTGGAGATTATAGACGATATTCCTTGAGATAAACAGGTATTGTTTTGGACAGCAGACTCACATTTTCTGGTGCAGGACAGGCATTTATATTTCTTAATCCATCTTAAATCACTGGAGCAGAAATATCTCCTTAAAACTTTCATTTTGGAGAACACACACATTGCAGTAATTGTAATATTCAGCAAATCCCGGAGGTGTTCTCTGCATTTCGTTTTATTTGGGATTGAGGTCAGGAAACTTGGAGAAATGTAAAGAAAATGATTCATCGGTGCTCTCGCTCTGTTGGACAGGGTCCCGGGATTGTCGAGCTGCGTCCAGCTGACAGGCTTTTGAAGATGGCACAATAATAGCCCAGTGATGCCTGACCATGACAGCGTAGCCCTCTTAAGCAGACAAGCCAAGAGACGAAGAGTTGACATTGGCGTGAAAAGGACTGTAGGGACAGCGCCGGCGGATTTCACCGGAGCTAACGCAGCCGTGTTCAGTGCCATGAATCCCCACAGCTCCGAGCAGGACGTCGAGTGTTCGGTGGTGCAGCGCGCCGACGGGGAGAAGTCCAACGTGCTCCGCAAGCTGCTGAAGAGGGCCAACTCCTACGAAGACACCATGATGCCCTTCCCCGGCGCCACCATCATCTCACAGCTTCTGAAGAACAACATGATGAAAAACGGCAGCAGCGAGCCTGGCTTCCAAGGAGGGGGGCTACCCAGCGCCGCCTCTGAGGTCCACCAGGAGGATACCTGCAGTAACTCCTCCCAGGAGTGCCTGTCGCCCTTCGGCCGGCCCGCCGCCAGCCAGCTGGAAGTGGAGCGGCTCAGTGACGAGCACTTGCGGGCCAAGCGCGCTCGGGTGGAGAACATCATCCGCGGCATGAGCCACTCCCCCAGTGTCAGCATGCGGCCCAGCGAGAGCGATCACCAGGGGGCGCCCCAGCCGCCCAGCCCCCGGGAGAGCTACCGCGAGAACAAGCGCAAGCAGAAGCTGCCCCAGCAGCAGCAGCAGAGCTTCCGGCAGCTGGTGTCGGCACGTAAGGAGCAGAAGCACGAGGAGCGGCGGCAGCTGAAGCTGCAGCTGGAGGACATGCAGAAGCAGCTGCGGCAGCTGCAGGAGAAGTTCTACCAGATCTACGACAGCACGGACTCGGAGAACGAGGAGGACGGGAACCTCTCGGAGGACGGCCTCCGCCAAGGGCAGGACGCCTTAGCCGACCGCTCGGACAATGAGACCTCCGACCTGGACCCAGGGCACTTTCTGGACCGCGCCCGTGCCCTGCTGCAGGAGCAGGCTTTGATAGGGGAGGCCGACAAGCAGAAGTGCGATGGGCTGCGAGGGAAGGCCCAGGGCCTGGCCTCCACGCACGCGGACGGCAAAGAGCTGGCGGAGACCCTCAAGCAGGAGCTTAACACGGCCGTGTCCCAGGTGGTGGACGCGGTGGTGAAGGTCTTCTCCGAGCCCTCGCGTCCAGTTCCTCAGGTGTTCCCATCCCTCCAGATGCCTCAGGACCGCTTCGCGGCAAATGGGGAGAATGCCAACTTCCACACGACCAACCAGAGGCTGCAGTGCTTCAGCGACGTCATCATTCCCAACCCCCTGGACTCCTTCGCCAGCTTGCAGGTCTCCAGCTCCAATGACCAGACGGAAGCTTTGCCTCTGGTGGTCAGGAAGAGCTCCTCAGACCACCAGTCCTCCTCAGTGGCCACCCACGGCCCCCACCACCACCCATCCCTGCACCCGTCGCCGCTGAGTGCTGCCAGCATGGCTTTTGGTTCTCCATCTTTCCGGCACCCCTTTCCGCTTCCTCTCATGGGCTACCCTTTCCAGAGCCCTTTAGGCACTCCGTCGGCTGGCTACCCTGGCAAGGACAGGTCCTCCCCGGAGTCCCTGGACCTGTCCAGGGAAACCACCAGCCTGCGGACCAAGATGACATCCGGGCACCTGAACCACCACCGTCCCCTCTCGCCATCCCATCCAGGCAGTACCACCGAGGGCCTGTCCCTGTCCCTCATTAAATCCGAGTGTGGGGACCTTCAGGACATGTCCGACATTTCGCCATATTCAGGAAGTACAATATCCTTTATCAAAACAAACAACATATCATCTTGATCTTCCTCCATATTACTCACTGCTAGTCTCCTGTCTGTGCTGTCTCTCCTTTTTCACAAATGTCCACTTCCGAGTGTCAGACGCTCAAATAAACAACACTGCGTATTCTATACACCGCAGACCTTCCTGCGGGTAAATCCAACTTTGTCTGGAACACCTGACGCAATCCCCTTTTTCCAACTGGCTACACCAGTAGTCTTAATTACTGGTGATTGGTGTAGGAGGTCTGAGGTATGGTGCAGCAAGTCTCTGAGGGAGTCTTTATATTTAGTCATTGTGTGTCTTCCTACAGGTTACTCTGGCTAAATTCACTGTGCCCCTTTAAAAAACTAGAGGTGTGATAATAATTTAGTATTTTCTGTTTTATAAGTTAAGTTTTACGTTGTTGCTGAAGGCTTCTGAAACTGCACTGCTCTTTTACGCTCCAACTGTCACGACTGCGAATCAGTTATTAATTCTGAGGACGCTCAGCAGTTAATTACTATGTATCAACACGGTGGCAGAATGGAAACTGGACACTGAGCCCTATGCTCTGGAAAGGGGGGCGGGGCTCGCACTAAAACAGGGTGTGGTTTTTTTTTTTTGTTTTTTTTTTTTCTTCTATCGGTTCCATATCGGTTCCAGCAGATCGATCCGATCGGCACGGCGATGCGGTGGGTCGAGCGGGTGGCTTTCCAGTGATTCACGTAGAGCTGTTCCTCGTTTTCTCTGGCAATGTGGAAAGATGGAAAACGTCGCTTAATAGTGGATGTGTTCAAGGACCTGTTTTTAAAGAATAGGGGGGACCATCTCTGCTGCCCCCCCCCCCCCACACACACACACGCGGTTTTACAATAGGCTGAACGGTGTAATAAAGAGCCTCGTTCTGACTGCTCTTTCTTATCACATTGTAAAAAAGAATAATCGCAGTTTCTATTCTTATTTGTTATAAAGATTTGTTGACAACCCGAGGCACCTATTTTCTGTTGCTAGGCAGCCAAATAATCCCCCCCCCCCCGTATCTTCTTTGAAGGCTGCGTTAACAGGTGTTTGCTGGTGGCTGTTTATCTTTCATTTGTTCTTGTCTTTCTTGACCCTAGACTGAATGGTTTCCAGACTCACCTCAGTCCCAAATCTCCCACAGGTTTTAGCTGTGCAGGGAGGGGAAACTTTTAATAGCAGCAACAATATTAAACATTTTTATTTTCAGTCTTATTATTAATCATGAACACGAACAATAACAAACATCCAGCAGATATATAACTAGCCAAGTAATAAATATATAATTTGTATCTATTCCATGATCAGAGATCTCTCCTGCTTATAGGATCTCTTATATAGTAAAGTGGACCATTGATAATGTATCATGGTGGAAGGCACGGTAAAGTAGCCGGCATGTCATTTGAAGGTTCAGCTGTCCTCTTGCTCACAGGACCCAGGATGTATGAATCTTCTGGTCCTGTCAGTGGTACAGCAGCCTGTTTACACGACGTCCCGATGGTAGATGTGAGCAGAAATAGCATTTTATAGCATAAGGGATGCAGGCAATCGTAGTGGGACAAATAAGCAGGTATCTATAAAGGTGAGCCTTTCTCGGACTCCCTGTGCCACGGGACAGTGGCCTGCTTTTCGGTGCATTTCTTTTAGACTGCCTCTTTAAAAAAGGAATAAAATGTTTCATAATTATATAGTTGCAAATTTAGACTTCTGATTGACCAACACCGGTTTCCCATGATAAAAAAAAAATGCCTCTTGGAGTAATTATGATAGAACAGACTTTCTTAACGACAGGATTCCTGTCTTTCGGTCTAGTTCAAAAGTTAAATTATTACTGTTATCACCGTGAAGCTCTCTCCCAGCTCAGAAGAAGTCTACATCTGAAAGCCTAGAGGGGACCCAGCACCTTTATTTCCACCGAGCGCCCTCGAAATTCCCACCTATGTTAGAAGATTATGCCCTGGCCCAGACGCAGGGCCGCCATACGCTCGCAAACTGAGCTGTTTAATCAAATAACTTTTATTCAAATACTTTAAAGAAACAGACAGCCAATTGTCTTCACCCGGGGGAAGAACGTCCTTCCCGTTTTTTTTTTTTCTTTTCTTTTCTTTTTTTTAACAGCCTCTTTGCATCTCACGAAAAATAGGCTTTTTCAGTTTCTCTGGGAATTTGCATGCGGAGACGTAGCCCACCGAGACGCAGAGGCAGGTGAAGCAGACTACGGCTGCACATCTCACAAGCGGCGTCTGAGTCGCCGGCACACAAAGGACGTTTGCTGACCTTCTCTGGAGAGCCAGGCCTTAACGGGGAGCTAGAGTGGCCTTTTGTCTGCTAACTATGCGTGGAATCGGCCATTTCAAGTCCCGCCCCCAGTCTCTACTGGTTTTCTTAGCCTGAAAAACACTTATAGTTTTTTTCTGTACTCTGATTAAAAACTCCTTTTTTTTTTTTTTTTCCCCCCTTTTTCCATTTCCGGGCGCATTTATGTTAATTGAACCTTTAAAAACAATCTAGTGCATTTTAAAAACTTACCCACATCTCAGTTTTGTCTAAAATAAAACACGTAAAATCCTATTAGTTGCTTGCTAGTGTCTTCCAGACTTTCTCTTACTTTGTAACCTACCCTACTTAGGGTCCAGATTTCGAGTTTTTTCAAACCATTCTTCACCCCTTATGTGTCCAGGCACCCGGCTGTGGTGGATATTAAATTTTCCCGTCGATGCCTTTACTATTTTGTTCGGTTTAACACAAAAATCCGCTGGAAACGGTAGTTGTTGCATAAGACAGTGGGTACCGTCATATCTGAAGGCCGCTAGCTATAGGATGAAGGCCCTCGTATCTGTCATGATATTCTTTAAGGCTTACTTAACCTTCCCCACTGTGGTGCTTTCATTTATTACCTTCACGCATGCGGGCATTTTCATGGCTGCTGTATGTGTGCCAGCTGTTTTGTCATGAGTCATTGTCCATGTATGTATCCTAGAAACCCGTCTGCTTTTCCTGGAAGATGACATTTGTTTGCCGGGAACCAGAGTTTTAAGTTTAAAGTCCACGCAGTCATTTCCCCCTTGGCCTGGTTGGCTACTAACTGAAACAGGTTACATATTATGAAATATATCTTCTATGTAGATATCAATTTAAGCTTCTGTTGTTTTGTTTTGTTTCATTTCAGTAAAATAAGCTGTTGCGTAGAAAAATTGTGGAATTCTTCTTCATTAATGTTATAGTTGTTTGAGGAAATGTTACAGGGGAAATGTCGTTAAAAAAAAAAGAAGCAGATAATGTCGTTTGCAGAATCTCATGAAATCAGGGCAACGGTGAGCCGTAAGCGTTTAAACAGATTTGGGTCTTAATTGAGATCTTTCACTAATATGAAATGTTTATAGATCTCCTCTGCAATTTCGGAAGAGAATCTCAATTTAATTAATTTTATTAAAGAGCTCAGTGGGATCCCCTTTCCTGTTCTATGCTGAACGCTTACTCGACTCTCACTGTTTGGGGCACTCTGTCTGTTTTTTTTCTGGGGGTGGGGGTGGTCTGTAAATAATAAATAGTTCATTTTTTCCCCATGATCTGAGGGAAATTAGTTTGGCTCCTTCAAAAGTCCTGCCTAAGCGGGAGGGGACAGCTTGCCACCTCCTCTCCCAGTGCTGTTATTTCACATATGCCTTATGACAGATGGCAGCACGGAGAGTAATGCCCTTTTAGTCTCTCCTATCAGACTAATGGAGGTCACCTCTGGGTTCCCTCAAGTCTCTTCCACTGGCACGAGGAGCTTGTCAATCATCTGTGCCATCATTAAGCCCGCGGACCTCAAAGAGACACTCGCTGAGGGGTTGCACCACGCAGAGTTTCTCGCCTGGTCTCAACTTGCCGACCTGCGAGAAAGCACGCCTGGACTAAGTCGTGGTTTATCTGTAAGGTTCTCTCTATGAGGATGCTGTAAAACAATAGGCATATAAATAGGAAAATGACTTATTACTATTTATTTTGGATCCCTTAAATATGGACTAATTAGTTTCAAATATTTTCATCTTTTTGAAACGTTATATTTTGCTCTAAAGTCCTGAACAAAATACGTGTTGCTATGATACAGGTATGAATGTGTTCGGTATGTTTTGGTTTAAGGGTCTGGCTGCTTCACCTAGAAAGTCACGTTTCCGTTTCCATAGCTTTACAAAACGAAAAGGACATACTTGGCTAAATATGAGCAGGAAATATTTTGACGGAGATGTCGTTGGCTCCTTTCATCAGATCTGTCGGAGGGTTCCCTCGGCGGTGGGGAGTGCGAGAGCCGCCCTTGCGGGGGTCACATTGATTTTCCTCCCTCATGCGTCTTCATTTCGGATAAATTATAAAGCCGTTAATTTGCCGAGGAAATGGCATGGCCGGTCTGTGGCACAGATGTGGCCAAAGCCGTCCTGGCTGCCAGCGTGGGGGATGTGCCAGCTAGCTAGGGGGATAATTGGAATGCTTAGATTGCGCCGGTTAGCCCCACTTTCTCCTGGGACCCCTTCAGCAGCTTCTGTTTACAAATCTGGAGGGCAATGCTTTTCCCAGATAAATAGGGCCTTTATTACGGTAAGTAGGCATTTATTGATCCGCCGTCCCACATTTATCGATCAGCCGTCGATTTTGCGCCGTAGTGCATTTTATTATATTTATTTTTTAACGGAAGAGTGAAGTGTTGTCTTTCTTGACATGTCTGGTCACAAACGAAAGCTTCCCTTTAGCATCAGAGTAACAGCTCTCTTTGTCACTGTTATGCAAATCTTTTTTGAGGAGGGGGAGGGTGTCTTATTTTGGTTGTGAAACGTGGGTTTCCTTTTCTTTAAACTTTCTCATTATGGTAATCAAGACCGTCGTCACGTCTTCCTTGACTCCATGCTTTGCAAATTCAGGAAGGGCTCTCACCCAATCACTTGAAGAAGGCCAAACTGATGTTTTTTTATACCAGATACCCCAGCTCCAACATGCTGAAGATGTTCTTCTCCGACGTGAAGGTAAGTCACGCAGGGTCCTCTGGAGCGTTCCCAGAACATCCCACCACCACCCAGGCCATGTGGTTGATCATAATATCCCAGTAGAGGAAAATACTGTTTTCACACCAATTAAAACAATGTGTAGCTGTCTTAAAATTTACCCCGAGGTCCACGGAGATCTCTTCGATACGCACGTTTAAAAGCAGTAACCAATCAAAGCTCAGATCTGAAACTAAGTCGCGTGTGAGTCCGTCAGTGTGTTAGGGAGCGTTGAGCGGGAGGAACCCAAATTAAAATCAGAAACGACGCCAATGATTGTCTCGTATTTACAGTTTAATTTGTTGTCGATGTGATATACAGTGTGCATGCATAATGGGTAGTGGGGGGGCTTATACTGTGACAGATTCAGGGCACATTATTCAGACGAGGGGGCAAAAGGTTCCCGCTCGCTGCAGCCCCCGCTCCTTGTGCCCACGGAGGCCGTGTCCCTGCAGCCGGACGGCGTTCTTAGAGCCCGGGGAATCACCTTAGCTGATTTTTCCCGGTGCCTCGAATGTTTGTCTTACCATGCAGGCTTGTAGGAGCAGTCAGAGGTGCCATTGATCACTGAGGAGTGTGAAAACCTACAGTTTTTACTTACTAGTACACCAATTCGCCATGTATCAGTCGAAACCTGTGCCGCTTAGCTAGTTAGAACTAAAAAGTTATATGCATATCTAAAACTTTTTCATTAAAAATTTTAATGAATGCTTTTATCTTTAGCTATTTTTTTCCCTTATAACCTTGTCCATTTATTTTCTCGGGAGTCTTGTTTCCTTTTTTGTGTAGTGGAAACATGATTAGCCGTTTGGCCACTTGTGTTCTTACGTGTTTTGTAAACCGTGAAGTACTGATACACAAAAATGCCACAATGTATCTCTATTGTCCTGAAAAAACCCGGGATGCACGCCTGCATTTTTGGGGTCCTCCTTGCGGGTTGCTCTTTCCAAGCTTTGCTTTTTATTTCACGTAACTGTTTTCGACAATGAAGCCAAACATTTGGGGTTATCGTTATTTTCTGCCAGCGCGTCTAGAAAATAGCACTAGACTTAATTACTGGTTGAAGAGACTAGTAGGCAAGTAGGGACTTGCATGGGCAACTAGTTAGGGAATAACTGCTTTAACGTGTATATTCATCAGCACGGAACTGACTAGTTCTGAACTGATAATAATAACCGTGGGAAAACCCATTAACTGTCAAACTGCACATCCTTTCTCTTTGGTCAGACTCGTCTTTTTGCAGACTGCTGAGATAACATTAAAGTATCGATGACTTGGGGGAGAGTAAAGGAGAGCTGCTCAGAATCAGGGCTCGTCGAGGCTGCTTTCTGAACACATTAGTATCCGGGGGTAACTTTGTTGAAGCTCTTGATGGTGGAGGAATTTAAATGGGTTGCAAGAAGGGGATGTTGTTTATTAATCGTTAGGCATGACATTTGACATTTAGAAGACTGCTCTTTCGTGGAGTCTTCATCCTTTTCTGTAATACCTGCTCGGCGGTAGACTTGCGATTGTGGCCAAGAATTAGGTTCAGTTCGGTTTCTGTGCCCCACACGTGCCGCGCGATGTTTGGCTCCGACTTCCGGTGACAGGGTCGTGTTTACGTGGAGTCAGCCGGTATCAGGATGGGGATCTGTATCAAGGCTCTTCGCAAATACGATGAAAAGCCGTTTGAGCATCTTCATAAAGGTGAGGGTTATTTTTTTATTTCTGAAGCGCACGCAGGTGCACGGTGATCACCGTTTAATTTCCTCATGTGTCCCGAAGTAGCAGATGGCTGTGATGAGCCTTGTGTTGATGCTACATTTGTCCAGCATATGTTTGGTGTACAAAGTGACTTGCATAGCTTATAGCCCTACTTATGAATGCAGGTGCATGTTCTGCATTTATGCCTTCACTCAAGGCTATGGCGGTATATCCCCTTCGAGGAACATTTCTTAAAAAGGGCTCATCATTAGCCTTTACTGTAATGCACACCCTCTTACTGTCTTGAGGTCCTGGGTCTCTCTTGCTTATCCTCTCCCTAAGTGGTTCCAGAGTCATTTTTAAGTAACTGTCCATCCATCATCCATCATCCATCTTCCAGTCACTTATCCTCAACAGGGCTATGATGGGATGCTGGAGCCTATCCCAGGCAGCACAAGGCAGGGAAGCACCCCAGATGAGATGCCAGGCCATCACAGGGCTCCAGAATGAACCGTGCAGGCAATTCAGAGATCCCAATTACCCTAGACCTGTGAAAGGAGTCCCATGTCAGGTGGAGAGAACATACAAACACTCAGAGTAGGGATGGGATTCGAACCCCGACCCAGGAAGTGTGAGGTGTCAGTGTTTAAACAAAATCACCCGTCTTTAAATCCGCCGGGTTCATCAGCACCTCATTACCGGAGAAGCCGTGACCTTTTTGTGGGGATGCGAGGTAACGGGGCTGACGTATGTCTGTCAGCATGTTTCGGCATGACACAGAGCAGCCAATCACAGGTAGACACCTCCTCACCGAAGCAGGGCTGGATGGATGTGCACTCTTCGTGCCCCACAGCCATGCCTAAAGCTGGCCAACACTGTCCTTAGGCAGAGCCAGTCTTCCTTCTTCTGGGCCCCACTCCGAATTACCCCCTCCACCCCACCACCGTCTCGCGTGCTCGGAAACCCCCGACTTGAACCCGCGCAGATCCGTGAAGCTCGGCGGTGACAAGAAGTAACAAAAAAAAGTGTGCTGGGATTTCATTTCCCACGTCGTGTTTTGTCGCACAGTTTTTATTTAAAAATACAAAGTGATGTTGGGGGCTGTGGATGGCGTCAGGCCATGCGACCTCGAGGACGCGCATTCGTGCCTGGCCAACCAGCTGCGGCTACGACGCTGGCTAAGGACTGATGACCTTTCAGAGGCCTGCCGACAGGGCCCTGCTGGCCCCCCCCCGTGGCCTGCTGTCGTCCCCCGAGCAGATGAAGGTGTCAGTCTGATTTGTTTTATGGGTCCTCTCACCGTGTTCCTTGAATATTTAGACGTTTTCCCTTGGAAATACACTGGAGCACAGGAGTCCCTGGGGCAAACGTTAATCAAAGTCCCTGTCTCTCCTGCTCCTCCAACGCTGACCTTTTGCAGCGGCAATTAGGGTTTTTTTTTTTCTTTTTTGAACCAAACTCGAGTGGGACAGATGCCGGGGAGTAGACCTGGCCCATGCCTGTCCATCAGGATTTCGGTTTTGTGTTTGATTTTGTTTTTGAGCTTTATTTTTATCTTTTAAATCTCAAAATGCATTGGCAGATAAATATCGCCAGTTTTTGATAGTGTCAAAACCCATATTAATAAACCAATTCTAAGATCTGCATCAGAACCTACGATAATGGCCTATGTAATTATTTCTGTAATTATCTATGTAATTATCTATGCAATTACTTATGCCTGTGGTCTAGCATCCATGTGTCTGCGGGTCGGCTCTTGTCTGCTTGTTGATGGGAGGTGATGGACGGATATTGTGTGTTTGGGGTTGTGTGGTTGTGTGTGTTTCAGAATTCTCTCTTTTTTTCTGTACTTTAGGGTTATTTAGAGTAGTCTGGGATTGTAGGCGACAGAGTGTGTTTTGGGATTTTGAGTATTTTGGGATAGTCTATAGGGGTTTTGGGACTGTTTGTGTGTGTTTGGATGCTGTGTTTTTGTGTGTGTGTATATTTTGAGTGTGTTTTGGGGTATTGTGTGTGTGTGTGTGTTTCAGGGCTTGAGTGTGTGTTTTGGGATTGTGTATGTTTGAGACAGATTGTGTTTTTGGGATAGTGTCCGTGTGTGTTTTGGGACTGTGTGTGTTTGAGATAGATGGTGTGTTGGGAGAGTTTGTGTGTGTTTTTGGACTGTGTGCATGCGCACGACTGCATGTTTCGTTTGACTAGCAGATGACATGACACTTAATTGCTGAGTTGTCACACCGCCATTCCACAGCCCTTTGTCTGAGCGCCCCCCCCCCACTATTCTGATTCCCCAACAATGCCCTTTAAATCTCTCTTTATGCTCCCCTGCCAAACGATGTCATGCGGACTTACTTTTTTGTCGTCTCCGTTATGTCATCCGGGGGGCATTCCAGAAAAAAAAAGCCCACACTACTCCCCCCCAAAGCCCTGTTCATATGAGACAATGTCTTGTAACAATGCTGGAGTCTAATCTCCATGTCAAAGCCATTTTCATTCCCTGGTGAGCAGCCTTCTATCGTTTTGTAATGTTTTGTTTCTTATTCTAAAAGAATTAGAAAGGGACAGTAAGCCGTCGGGGGCCCCGGCTCCTTATCTCAGTGTCTGGAAATGTGGCCGGCCTGTTTGGCTGTGCAGATAGAAACAGGAAGAACTCCAAGTTCAGCACATCCTAATAGGTTTAAGTTCTATTGAAACTGGCTACCGGCAGATCAGATAGCCAGTCGGTTGTGAGTTGTGTGTGTGTGTGTGTGTGTGTGTGTGTGTGTGTGAGAGTATATATGTGTTTTTCCCGTGGTAAAGAGCAGGTGTTTGGGGCTGAACGTGTCATTCTTGGGCAGGTTACGTGCACGTCTGAACGCTCCTGGGGCGAAGCGGTTTGATGATGACTTAATCGCTCTTCCGGCTGATTCTCTGCGAGGCGTCTCATGAAGGCCCAGCAATTAGGACTTGGAGGGGGGGGGAGGGTTTGGGAAACAAACCCACCTTCTGTTTCCAAGCCACTGAGATTGGCTCCCATGAATTTTCATTCACTTCATTATCTTGAATTTGCCAACACAAAGATGTCCTTCCATACAGTAATTAGCAATCCCCTCCCCCAAATAAAAAGCTCCTTGCTGTTCACATCTCAGTTGGGGGTCTCATATTCTCATGACTACTTTGATAGGTGCTTTGATAAGTATATTACACTTAATGTATCCCCTCCCCCTCATTCTAGGGTCTGGTGTGTGTGTGTGTGGGGGGGGGGGGGGGGGGGGGGGGGTGGGTGGGCGCGCCAAACACA
>JAACJT020000033.1:13869845-13881527 GCA_009936485.2 Gymnarchus niloticus
CGCCGCGCGGGGCGGGGCGGCCGCCGGGCGGGGGGGTGTCGCGGCCGGCGACCCCGGACGCCGGGGGGGGGGGGGGGGGGGGGGGGGGGGGGGGGGGGCTGAAGCTCAGAGAGCAGGAGGCATCAGCCGGCACAGCTGCATGCCCATCTTCGATCTCGGCGAAGCCACGCTGTACAGAGGCTCTATCATGTCACTGCCGTAATGGTACATCCTTCCATCTGGTATAAGCGCTGTTGGAGTACAGGGTCACAGCGAGCCTGGGGCCAATTCCAGGAAGCACAGGGCAGGATGATCAATCTGCACAGGGCGCTGCTTTATTGGAGATGATGATGATGATAGTAATTATCATTATCTTCTCTAAAGTGTAGCATTTAATTGTGTAAGCATAGGCTACCTTTAAGTAGCTTTGATTTTCTTTATTGTTTACAACTCAATTAGAGATCTTCATTCCTGGACTGTCCAGCTGCACACCACTGGCCACACCTTCCTTGATCTCTTGTTTCATGTCACCTTGTTGGCATTCTGGCCAGTCGCGACGACAGATACTCATTCACACACACACACACGTGCACACACACACACACACACACACATATACCCGTGGCCAGTCTCACATTATTTTGCCTCTGGGCGTCTTGACACATCTGTAGCCTTGATGCATGTCTCCCTATTACCCTGGCACTGTGCCCAGCCTCCACCCCATCCGGCCCCACCCTTGTGCCGGCGGCTTCATTAGTTTCACAGACACCACCCACCTTAGGTGAGGGAAGCCCATCCCTCCACCTCCTTCCGCCTGCCTGCTCTGCTTCTTGAGGCTAAAACTGCTCCCCCCCAGGGCATTCTCTCCCCTCCTCCTCATGGTGTGACCACCCCCCACACACCCGCAGGATGGTCACTCTCCCCTCTCCCAGTGTGACCCCCCCCAGGGTGGTCCTGCCCCCCTCCATGATCTCTCTACCCTTCGCTTCACCGCAGTCAGCTCAACTCCTGTCTCTTTCACCATTTACCCGTTTCTTTTCAGGGGCCTTCCTTCATTAGATGCAGGTCATTAGCATGCATTTGTTTGTGCCTGTTGTTTTTTTCTTCTACTTTATGATTTAATTAATTGATTGGAGGGCGTGAGACAGTGGGAGCTGGGGGGCAGAGGGGGGGAGTGACCTGCTTTGCTCGAGATTTCCTCAGCCTACTTAGAACACGGCCACATGAGAGCGAGAAGGCGGAGCTTTTATCTCTGTCTGCCCCACCCATCACATTGGTCCTTGACAGCATGCCGCACACCTTGAGAAACGGACACGTGGCGATTGCCGGGAGATTTTCTTAAGAATGGGTAAAGCGAGGCGGCTGGCAAGGCCGGTCAGTATCAGCACCAGGACTGTTTACCCAGCTTTGGAGCAGGGACCCATTGAACGGACCACTCAAGGCTGCGTGAACACTGAACCTTGGTTGCATCAGACCCGTGGCTTTTGAAAGTGTCTTTATCTTGGGGGGGGGGGAACCTGGAATTTGTTTGGCTAAGTGACACTCCAGCCAAGAGTTTATCGGAGTGGGAAGGTCTTCACTCATCCACACTATTGATTACAGGAGGTGAATGTGTGCTGAACATCAAGGTTTGTTTTTCTCCTTAATGGTCATTGTTCTTTTGAACTCGAGTGAAAATTTCAGAACCCCACAGCAGATGTGTTTTTCTAGCCCATGACGAATAAAACAACTCTCCCTTTCCCTGAGTCTGACCGTGGGTCTTGTTTGCCCACAATCAGCCAGTTCTCCAACAACCTGTTCTAGACTCCCGAGGCCCTCACCCATTGACTGGTCTTTCTATATCTTCGTTCTCAATGTTGCAAGTGGATTGCTTTACGCTTTGTAGAACATTAGAGAATAGTAAATTCTCCAGAGATGCTCTGAGATGAACCAAGATGTCCAAGATGGAGATTCCGGGTTTGCTGTTGAGATTACAACTGTTTATGGCCTACTACTTGTCAGAGAGACACGAGCAGTTCGCCAGAGCCTGAGATGATGTTCGTGGTGCGTTTGAGACCACTCCCTGCAGCCTGGGAAACTGTACCTTTTCCCACGAGTAGAGGCGCTGTCAGGATAGCGCCAGTTAGGAATTAACTGGCGAGGACCTCTGGGCACGTGGGGGTCCTCACATCCTTCAAGGCTATCGGCGGTGTACATCACTACGGCCTCGCTAGGCACCTCCCACCCCAACCTCCACCAACGCACTGGCCAAGTAAACAGTGTCATATCTTCTGCCTGCTAATATTGAAAGATGTTGAAATATTTTGACCAGCCTCCGAAAAAAAAAAAGAGCTTAAAGATCAAGCGGATTTGCTCGTAAACAAGGTTGAGGGTTCGCGTCCTGGTTGTGGTGGCCTTGGGTGAAGCCCTTAACCTCATTTGTTCCAGGAAAAGTATCCAGCTAGACAAAATGACATCACTTTGGGCAAAATTGTCCACAAGCGACTGAAGGCGATGCGAACGGAAACTTCTCGCACTGCTCGATAATCATATGGAAAGTAGGGGAGTCTTTCAAACAGCCCGTGTCTTCACTTCTGAGCCTTGTCCGCAGCTCCCCCAGCTGCTCTGCTGGCTTATCCGTTGGGAGGCAAGTCTCCTTGATCAATATTGACTTAACAAACAGCGGGACTGGGGGAGTTTGCTTAGGGGGCGAGCGAGCACACGGGGGTGAATGAATGCTGGGTGAAGTACTCTGCTATGCCTAGTGCCATCTCTGCCTGTCTCCCCCCCACCCCGCACCTCTCTTATGTTAGATGGGTTAAAGGGCCTCTTACGATCCCCTCTTGTTCCCCGTTCTCTTAGAGATCAGGGTGTCTGATGATGCCAACGCCGGCTGGAAAGGAAGTCGGCCAAAACAAAGGGCTAGTCGGCGGACGGAGGCGGTGGTGTCGCTCGTCTCATAGAGAGCTTCCCATTTCCTCACTGAATTTGAGGAAGCAGTGGGGTATCGTCTGGCTTTCTTCGCTAACGAGAGCTGAAAAAACATTTCCTTTTTATATGCCTCCAGGTCACCTCAGGTCTTTTTTTTTTCCCCCAAATTAATTAGCTATTTCACCAGTTTTCTAAGCTTTATTTTTTTAAGAGCACCACGTCTATTAATGATTTTTAACGATTATGACCAGGAGGAGGCTTCCTCCAAAGTCCTGCTGGGAAATTAAAAGATTATTAAGCCATCGTTACACTTCATTTTCTTGAAAAACATCTAAGGTAACCCCTGACATCATTCGACTAGACAGAGGCAGTGGCAGCCCAAACGTTGTTCCTGTGGCGAGTGCCGTTTGGCTCTGTGAGTCTTCTCCTCGTGGCTTTCTGTACGTCGACCCATCCGTCCGTCCGTCCGTCTATCCATCCCTCCGTCCAGTGGGTCTGGGAGCCGCAAAAGCCATATGAAATATTTATGAAGAGCCATGCCGGATGCAATACAGCCACCTTTTTCTGCTCGGAGGAGCGGCCACAGCAGATTAGAGACTACAATACAGCAACAAAAGGCCAACAGCTGATCTCTGGGAGGCAGAGCAGGTGACAAAGCGGTTAAGGCACGCTGCTGGCCACAGGCAAGCAGTCAGCTAATGCAGACAAAAGGGTGTGTGACAAGAATAACTGTCTCTCCCTCTCCCTAGCTCCTGTGCTCTCTCCCTCTCTCTCTCTCTCCAAGGCGAGCAGTCAGGAGGGTCCAAAATACCAATACCCTTTTCTCCTTGACATTGTCTTCTCCTTACAGTCAGCATTTTGCTGGCCTTTTATAGTAAAAATGGCTGGAGAAATTCCTTGTAGGAATATTCTTAGCTGCGACCCCCCCCGGTCTACCTAACCCTCCTCCAGTGCTGGGACGAAGGCTTTTTGTCCCTGCGCGGTGCGTCAGCTGTGTGGCAGGGAAAATTAACGGCTGTTAAAATGAAAAAGGCAAGTGTCTTCAGGGGACATGCTCTGGGGGAGTGGCGCATGTTAGTGATGGCTATGCAGCACAGGTACATTGAACGGGAGCCTCATTTAGCCATGACAATACATTATTATTATTATTATTATTATTACACTTTTTTTTTTTTTTTACAGTGGACTGTGTGGGTGGTCACTTTGAAGGGGGTGGAGTGCTTTAGGGTACAAGCAGAATTCTGCAGTTGGAATCTGGGGGTGGAAGGATGGAAGGTATCTGTAACCTTTGTAACCGCCCCCCCACCGACGCATCGTGGCAACCAGTCAGCGCCCACACACACCCCTTCCATGTGACATTCATTCATCAGCCAAGCGCATTGGGCGAGCCACTGGCAGGCAGCAAGCACCGGTGCACCGCCTGCTAACCTTGGTATGTCCTGACACCCGTGATGAGTATCTGCAGGACGCGCGAGGTGAGCAGCGTGCTATGTCAGGCTTTTGTTGGTCGCTGTGCGGCGGCTGGGGACAGTCAGCATAATCAACCAAATGACCCCTGAAGGCTGTACCGCGGGGGAGGGGGTGTGTGTGCGTGTGTCAGTGGGTGTGTGTGTAGATGTATATGCGCGTGTGTGTGTGTCTGTGTGCGTCAGAATCTGTGTATGTGTGGGAGTGTGCGTGTGTGTGTGTGTGTGTGTGTGTGTGTGAGATGAGGCGATAGACCCTTGTTTACCCACAGATGATGGGGTTTAGATGGTCAAAGTTCTTAAAGGCGAAGCAAAGAGTTTGAGGTTGCATTTATTTTGTCTCTTAAGCTGTTCCTTGTAACTCTGACTTGATGTGGAGGAGCTCACCACAGGCTGCGCTACGATGACGGCGTTAGCTCTGGGGTTAGGGTTTCTGAAGCGGCCGTGAGTCTCGCACCAGTAAGATGTGGGACTCTTCTGATAGTTGCAACCTCGTTCTAAATGCCTCCCAGCAGCTGATCCCTGCTAATAGGCACCTTAATCCAGCCTTGGGTGCAGGCAGTGGTGTACTAGAGTGCACGGCATGAGATCTGGGGACATTTTATATCTGGCTCTTGGTCCCAGGGTGCAGTGGGATAGGGATGCCTGCTGTAGGATTGTGACAATGGTGCATCTTCAGATGCAGCTGTGCTGGTGACAATGCCCCCCCTCCCTCCCCATGAGGCTATGGTTTGGGTGATCCCCACATTTATGTCTGCCACGTTTGCATCCAGCGCCTCAAGAGGCCTGGAAACCTATGGAAGAGGTGTGCTCAAAGCATCCACCTGGAAATGGCCCCCTCAGAAAGGGGAACCTGTGCCACTCGCCGTCCACCCGGCTCCTCCCAGGCAGGTTGCCCACCAAGTCAGCTTGGCCATTTCCCAGGAGCCGCGGCGGTTTCGCTTTTCGCCCTGCTGTTTGTTCTCCTCAGATTTACAACGCCTACGCCATGGACTGCCAAGCCTTCACTTCTCTTACCTCCCCCCCCCATCCAATGCTTTGCCTCCCCTCCTTATCTGACGAGTTCTACAGGTCTGGTGCACGCAATCGTGTCAAGAAAGAGGAAGTTGTGGGCAAGTTCACATCAACGGTCTCTTTTAAGGTCGTGAGAAGGAGATGTGCCTCGGGCCACCTCAGTAACCCGTACGGGAAGACACTCTGCCTGGTGTCTTTTTTCATTGCTGTATGAGGGCACCATACTGACTTCTCAAGTCATAAAGATTGTGGCGGAAGCTTATCGACAGAGAGGCTCGTGGCAGAGGGAGGCTGCTGGCCCTTCTGTGGCCTCAGGTTGTGGACTAGAGACTTGGGGTTGAAACCGAAAACTTTTCCTAATGTCACCGTCTCCTTGTGTATCGGCAGGTTCCGGAGCGATTCTTGGAGGTGGCTCAGATCACGTTACGGGAGTTTTTCAACGCCATCATCGCCGGCAAGGATGTCGATCCTTCCTGGAAGAAGGCCATCTACAAGGTCATCTGCAAGCTGGACAGCGAAGTCCCGGAGATTTTTAAATCCCCCAACTGTCTGCAAGAGCTCCTGCATGAGTAGAGATCGTAAAGATTGGCGTCGGTTTGTTTTTCCCGTTCCTCTGAACGTTTGAAGTATGCAGTAGCATTCCTGTTATGAAGATATTCAAATAGTCCCAGTTTCTTTGGAACAACCTGACAGTCTCTCCTCGATTCCTTCCTCGGAAAGAACTTCAAGGACCGTTTTTTTTTACTTGACCATGTGAATCCCCCCCCCTTCCCCCCCCCGTCGGTGGGATGATCACTTTTCTCGGCAGCCACTGGCTAATCTTACTGGTAACTGGTAACCCTGACATTCTGATGATTGGATTTCTGGGATAGCTCTCCAGCAAACGCATGTGCTAATGAGGGTTTAATGTGAAATAGGGCATTACATTTTTAGATTGTATAGATGTAATTATTTATTATTATCATGATTATTATTATTATTGTTGTTATTATTAGTCAGGAGGTAGCGTTGTTAGCACCGTTGCCTCACGCCCCCAGGGCTGAGGGTTCGAATCCTGCCTCTGCTCTGTGTGTGGAGTCTGCATGTTCTCCCTGTGCAGTCCAGGTACTCCCGTTTCCTCCTGCAGTCCAAAGACATGCAGTTAGGATAACTGACATCCCTAAATTGCCTGTAGTGTGTGTGTGTGTGTGTGTGTGTGTGTGTGTGTGCGCACGCCCTGAGATGGTTCAGCATCCAGTCCAGGGTGTACCCCAGTCTCCTGCACCCTGCTGCTTGTGATAGGCTCCAGGGGTCCTCCCATGTGATCTCATACTGAATAAGCAGCTGGTGGGCGGATGCATTGCTATTAGTAACTATTAATTTCAACTACATTTATTTAGTCTCATCACAGCATTCTATAGACTGTAACTTCCATCAAAATGGTGCAGATATTCTGTACACTTTAAGCGTGATGTCATGCCATATGACATCACACTGCCCCCCCCCCCCCATTCCAGGTTTCTCCACTCCGAAAGCACATATATTAACATCAGGAGTAATTTTACCTAAGTTACATGATGTATTGATGTAGCGGCAAGGCTTTTTGTGGGGGGGAAAAATTTCATTCAATAATCTCTCTCATTCAGACTCATACAGCTACAGCAGATAGACAGAGACATAACTGCACAATTGACTACAGCGTCGTTCCTTTACTTTTCCCAGACATGAGGACAGGAGGGCAATAATTATATAGTGATAATTAATTACTTGGCTGTCATCGATAAATGCCAAGCTGTCAAAAAACAATTAGAATGAGAATTAATTTTACATTTACTTAATAGACTCCACCAACCATTTGATTCTGAAGTATAAAAAATACTCACTTATAAGACTTATTTTTGATGATTAACATTAAATATGAGAATAATTCAAAATGACAAAACCTACTTTTGTCCAATTCATTTTTCAAATATAATTATAAATTTTTGTAAAAAGTACAGCCTAATTTAGTTAAATGTAATGCAACAATGAAAAGAAACTAATTTTAAATTTCACCAACGATTGATAAAGAACACAACCATAATTTTGCGGAAGGAGAGAATAGCATGTTTGATTTTGTGTATCACGCAAAATTTTTCCTTTTAATATGGCTTGTTGTTTTTATGTTTTCTTCAGAAACCAAATGCTGAAACATTCTGAAAGTTCAGCTTAGTATTTTTGCTTGTACCATGTTTTTTTTTTTTTTTTTTTGTTTTTCTTTTCAGTTCAGCAAAGTTCACCTAATCCGTTTTAAAAACTAGCCCCCCATCTCCACCTTGACCTCCCTCCCCCAGGTTATCACTCGTAAAGATAAACGGGTCCTCAGTTTACCTACTTGGTCAAATAGGGGTAAGTCATGACGGAGATAAGAGTCCAAGTTCATTCTGATTCGCGACTGAATCTCCAGTAGAACCTGTTCTGCGTCTCTGCATCTCTCTACCTGCCGGGGTTACTGTGCATTCACTTTTGAGAGCGCACCGGCCCCCTCCCCCGTTTATTTGCCCCTATGTCTGATTATGAAGGGCAAGAGTCCTCCTTGTGACCTCCATGAGCGCTATATTTTTTCCTTTTTTGCATTTAGAAATACAGCTGATGAACCGAAATGCGACATCGCAAATTACCGTCAGCACAATGCCTTAAAAACCTGCTGACTTCTAAATTAGCCGACACAAAGCCTGCGAGGGCACGCTGCCGTGACACGGCCACCGCCAGCTTGCGTGGCTCTGGATGGCGCATGTGAACATGAACGAAACACTTGTCAGCTGTTGGCAATGGGGGCGTGTGGTGTGTAAAACACCAACATGCTAATCGCAATTGTCACATGGTTAAATATGTTCACAAATGACTTTGTTTCCTGAAAGAGTGACATTTTTTTCTGCTTGACATCAACATTTATATATGTGATGGACACTCTTTCCAGCTTCACAACCTAAACATGATTGCAGCCCAAACTCTCGCACGTCAGTTACTTTTAACGACCTACAAAAGCAGCTCTCAATGACCGTTCTGATCTGTAAAACACGGCACCTCGTATTTACATTCTATGAAACGCAGAAACGACACCGAACTTTTGGGGGGGGGGTGCTTTCCTGTGGAGTTAGGGAATGTGATTTGACGCTGTGACATCCATGCACACATGCCGGAGTGACCGTACACACCCGGCCCTCTCCACGTGAAGCCGATTCAGCACTCGGTACTGAAAGCCAAAAGCACACCCCCTGATCTGGGGGGAATTAAAGTTCCTCAGAGTCATCATTAGGCTGTAGCCCGCGCCCAATGTCTTGAAACACCAGCGAAAGGTCCGTGTGCCTTCACCCAAGCAATGCAGACTCCATCACGTCTGCACCTCCACCCCAAACATGCACAACTGCTCTTGTGCCTTCCGTGGCTGACGAAACACACCCTCTGTCATGTGACCCCCCCCCCCATCGATCACTGAGACTGTAATGAGCGCCGCGCCTGTTTTTTATTTTATTGGCTTCCCAGCGGAACGATAGCTATGCATTTTGTCATCTTTTTGATAATCATTAAGGAAGTGTATATTTGGTCAAGCCTTTTTGCAGAGTGACATTTTTAGAAACCATTTGATAAAGCAAAATATTTTTTCCTTAATTATTAAGCAGCACTCAAAATGTAACGATTCTTGTAGGGTTTTTTTAACTGGTGCAAAATTGAATTTATTTTGCTTATTGACATAGCGTAGGACTACATAGGAGGGTTTGAAAAGTGTTTAATTTTGCCATCTTTCCTGTATAATCTAAACAGTTTCTTTTCAGTTTATGTTGTTGTAAAGAGGTTGTTTTCCTGCTTTTTATATTGTATTGAATTGATGTGGTATAGAAAAAAAATACATTGCTCGAGCATAAAATGTGATACCAGAATGTTTTAAGGAGGAAGCGTTTTTAGTTGTTTTTTTTTATGCTGTGTGTGCTGGTGTGTGCCTCAAAGTATTATAATCACCGTGGTTACAGTCGGAAATCGGGAAGGGTGGAGAAAAATTCAGGGAGGGGAGTTGGCTTTTCAAACAAGTACACCTCTGATAGCCTCCTGCTGCTTTTAGAACAGCCTGTCTGTGCATGATTGGTCTCCAGGGTTAGGAGAACCCAGGCTGTCGTGTTTCGTTACTGTGTCATTAGGCCATAGTCTTATCACTCTTTTCCCCCACTGTAACCTTTAATTGTGAGGCACGTGGAGACTCCCTACTAAGTATCCTGGCAGTGCTCGGTAGGAGAACGGCAACTTCCGGCTGACGGTGATGCGTCCTTCCCGTCGCCCCGAACCTACGAAAGAGTCCGTCTCTCTGTCGCTCTCCGTGGTTCTGTCAGGGTCATGGGCTCAGGTGTGTCTCGCGTGTGAATGCGTACAGAAAGATAGAGCAGAGGTGGCCCTAGATTTAACTCCCAGGGAGACGTGGAAGACGTGCGTCATTCCGGGATGGGGGGGGGAGAGAGAAACCGCCGCGTAGCAAACCTGTGTCGGCCGGGAGCGCGGATCTGTCCCGTAGCAGGAATTCGGTCGTTCCGAAGGCCGCTTGTGGTGCAGCGTGCTTATATCGCGATGGACGATTTGACCGCACTGTCCTACTGGCGGTCTTTAAAACTGCAAAGACGACTGCAGAGAGATTGCCTAGGTAGGAATGTCCACGTTCAGAAGTACACGTGTTGTATTCTTGCGTGTGGAGGAGGGGGCTGTGGGGCAACTACCCAGTGAAATGTGATGACATGCAGCCTCTTTTCTGCTGTTAAATTACACAGCTTGCTGTATGTCAAAAAGAGGTCATCTTCATTGCTGTTTTTATATTGCCCCTGATGTATATGTAAATATTTAACAGGAAGTGAACAACCACTGCCTTTATATTATTTTGCGATATGTTGTAAATAGCATTACTATGCTTTTTGTATTCAATAGTTTGATTCCTGTGCAGTAATTCCAACTGAGATTGTCATGACTTTATATAATTCACATGTATATATGATAACAGTAAGTTGTCATATATGTACGTGATTCTATACATGATACATGCTAAGTTATATTACCGTTCCATAGATATTGATTTTGATTGTGGATTTTTTTTTCTCTTTTTTTTTTTTTGTCAGTTTTGTCATGCAGATTTTACATAATTTATTGTTTTAATTTATCCTAATTTATTTGATGGTGGACTTTTTTTGATCAAGGATGTACTGTAATACTATTTAGTAGAATCAAACAATATTAATGAAGCCCTTTCGATTATTATGAAACAAGATAAGTAAATACATAAATGCATTAAAAAGGCAATGGAAGTACGAGTACCTTTGGAACGTAAGATCCAAGGTGAGCTTGGCAGCTAATCGAAGAAACGGAAATTGTACTTTTTATTTGCTCGAAGGAGGGAAAAGATGAGAGAAAAATATTATTTTGTGTGTTAAGCATTTTCTATACTCTCCAGACTTTTACCTTTGCTTTTTACCACCTACGACACAGTAGATCTACTGCCTCGTGTGCCTTCCATCGTTTCGGAACTGAATGTATGTGCAGTATATTATGCAAGCTTGTGCAAAATAAAAACAAATCCCAAACTTCTCGCTTCACATTGTTGTTGTTTGTTTTTTTTTGTTTTTGTTTTTTTTTTTTTTTTAATATCTAAGGACTCACCGCGTGGCACACGACCCAGGCACTCTTTTGAGTCACAGAGCGATTCGCAAGACAGTCGGTGGTTTCCGGTACGTCTCGTGAGTGATTCTGTGTGCAAAAGATGATGACGAGGATATTGTTTAATCCGAAGAGTGCTCTTTAATTACTTTCCCAAACTCGGGAAAGCTACGCTGTTCCACTGACAACCTGCATTTCTTGACTGATTGTTTTGATGTTTGTGATTTCATATTTTCATGTTCATTTAAATGCTTAAATGGAAACACCGATCTGCGTGTGATCATGTTCAGACACCGAGTATTTAGGTTCATTTTTCCCTAAAGATGTGATGTTCCACTTTGGGTTTGATATGTTATATCCCATAATACTTAGAAGGTCAGAGGTTTGCGATCCTGTGATCGTCAAGGAGTTGCTAGCTATTTATAGTGATAATATAAATATACTGATATCATATTGCAGTTTCATGTAATAGTCAATTTGTTATTTTTAATTTTATAAACCCATTGTCATTACAATTATATGTGTGCCTCCCGTCCAGTGTGTACCCCAGCCTTGTGCCCTGTGATGGACTGGCATCCCGTCCAGGCTGTACCCCAGCCTAGTGCCCTGTGATGGACTGGCATCCCGTCCAGGGTGTACCCCAGCCTAGTGCCCTGTGATGGAC
>JAACJT020000033.1:13881741-13910552 GCA_009936485.2 Gymnarchus niloticus
AGCCTTGTGCCCTGTGATGGACTGGCATCCCGTCCAGTGTGTACCCCAGCCTTGTGCCCTGTGATGGACTGGCATCCTGTCCAGTGTGTACCCCAGCCTTGTGCCCTGTGATGGACTGGCATACCATCCAGGGTGTCCCCTATCCTACGCTTCATCATTCCTGGGGTAGACCCCAGCTCCACGTAACCCTGTATGAAATAAGAGGTTATGGAAGATGGATGGCTGGATTTCCTAACGTGTTAACTTAGCTGAACAGTTAGGCTAGCTGGTTAGCTTCAGGTGACAGTACAGAGATGAATTACATGGAATCGCATAAAGATTGATGTTGTCCTTACTGCTGGTAGTTGTGCTGATCAATTCACCATTGTGTTGATGTACTTCCTGTATATTAACTTCCATGGCAAATTTTATTTATTGTTCTTTAAAAAGTTAATGTATGTTTTAAACCCCAGTAATTTTACATATAACAGGATAGAAAAAAAATTCAGACTTAAATGAGCTAAACGGGATTAATTTTAAAGTCTTTAATCACAATTATTTGTGCAAAATCTCTAGTGCGGAGTGTGTGTGTGGTTGTGAGTGAGAAAGAGACACACACATTTAAGTACAGAAGCTGAGACATCTTGACATACGGTACTATGAATCTTTTACTATTTTATTAAAGAGCTCAAAAATAACTGCACAAACTTACCCCATGAGGACTTTCCACTGACTTAACAGCATCCTTTGGCCGTTTGTAACCAGATATGAAATATTGACAGATGTTTATTGGCCTTGTAATTGGCAGATGCATTTGTCTCGTGCTCGTAGGAGTTATTACTAGATAAATATTACTGCCAGGTTGGTGATGACTCACATAGGCTTACTAGTGTGGAAAACGCAGTGTTTCAACAAATGGCACCGCTTTTTGACGGCTCTGATGAGTAATTATATGTTTTTAGAAGAACATGTAAAAAAACATGGGATTGAACGAACGGGCCTTGGGCAGAATGGCAATCCGGCCCGGCGAAGGTAATTTATAGGAGATTTACAAATTTATGGGCACAGTCCTGTCACATTCTGCGCAGGGGGTGTGACGAGGGTGTCATTCGTGCCTGTGATGATGGGCCGGCCTGCAGCTCCGGGGGGGTCGCCCTTCTGTTTGATTTCATTGTGCCTTTCCAAAGCCACCTCTTAACAGCACGACAATAAAACAGCTGTGTTTATGTTGGCCGGTGCCGTGCCGAAACACTGGCTTCCCGGCCCCCTCTAAACCTCGTGACATCGCTTCTGCGGCATGCCGTGTGACGCTCGTAAAGTGGCGAGTCAATCAGAATAACGGGCTAGGCTTTCATTTGGAGATTGTGTCTAAAAAGTAATTGAGATGAAGTGCAAATGATTTCTAAAAGGAGCCCCGCTTTCAGTGCAGTGGGCAAAAGGGTTACAAGTAGGGGGTCTACAAGATTCACCAAGAAACTCGTCCCAATTCTAAGATTTAGAAGAGGAGACCGGTTCGGTCATGCATGGTCTTGTTTTCTGTGTACGTACACAGTGGCCTCACCAACCCGCAGACCCTGGCTAGCCCACTCGACTCCAGATGGACCCCCCTGTATGACCACACTTTCCGTCTTGTAGCAAGCCTGAAATGGTAAGGGCCAAACTGCTCGCTCGGGTGACCGAAGTGGACTACAGCACAGGGCCGCTCGGCTCCATTGACCCCTCCGCGAAGGGTCCTAAACTGCAAGCCGAGCCCTCGAACCACCTGCCGGCCTTCCCATCTTCAGCCGCAGGCCGGCAGACTCTCTCACGCAGCCGAAGAGGCGTCCTCTTTTATTGTACGAACAGTCTGCTCCACGATCAAATACCATCTGTCGCTACATCTGAGCCGGGTTTTAACATCTGCGCTTTCCACTCTCGACAAAGCTTTAAAATCCAATTCGCGACTTTCACAGCTCACTGCCTGGATGTATATGTATTTACTGCCTTCCCTAGATCTTTCCCTTACGTTTATGAAAGCGACAAGAGGACCCATTGGACGATGTGTTTTTTTTTTTGTGTCTGTGTAGCTTGATTGCTAATTTCCCTACTGTGGGCAGCCAGGAGCAGAGGAATGGTAGATGCTGTTAGGGCACAGAGGACGGAAATAGCGGTGGTGGTGGGGGGATGAAACGGCACTTCAAAAGCACACTTCGCCTTGCCAACACCGGCCCATTCACCCGGCAGCGAGGAGTCGAGAAGCTGATCGTCCACCGAAGCCCTATTAGGCTAAATGGCGCTAAGGACGGAATTGCAACTGAGGGAAGAATCAGTGGTTCTGCCGACACGCGGACGAGCAAATGTCCCTCAGAGGACGGTGCTGCCATCGATGCGCACATGCCTCTGAATTGTCGATTGCGGCCCCCGACCCAAACTTTGGGCCAAAGTGGCAGCAGATGTTCCGGCAGCATGCTCACGTGGACAGCGACAGCATGACATTAAAAGCGAGGCTGGCGAGGCTGGAGGAGGCCTGAAGCTGGGGGTGGGAGATGCCTAAATGTCCCTCTGGCTAGCTGAAGGCAGTGGGGAGGGGGTCTTCTGTCAGAGGGGATGAGAGGAAGAGGCTTGGGGGGAGGGGGTTCTGTCTGTGTCACTCCACAAAACTATTCTTTCCGTAAAACTTGAGAACGAGCAGTGTCGACTTTTTTGTCTCATTAGACATCACAGTATGGACGTTGCACGTGAACAGTATGTACGTTAAGAAAACTTATTTTGAATTAAAATCTTTGTGGTGATGGATCAAAAACATAAAATGCAACTTAGAAAGATAAAATAAAGAAGGATACAACTTTTAAAAATATTTTTTAGTATCTTCTTTAGAAGAAAACTCAGCGAACTCCGCAGCAATAAATATATAGAGGCGTCGTTTGTGAGTAAATAGGAAGAAGGCGTTAATAAGCAGAAGAGTACAAGATGGCTTAGCGACACCTAGTGGTAGGAACCCGAATTGGACGCTAATCCCCCTTGTAACCGCATTAGCTGCGGTACCAAGGTTAGACCACAATGTTCCTTTTTCATTTACAGTCTGGTAAGTCCATTAAAAGGCAATAGTGTCTTTAAACCTACACGGATTTCCAACACACCAAACCACTGAAGGAAGACCGCTACAGGCATTGTCAATCAGCTTTTCTTCAGGAGTTTTGCTGTCAAACCAGACAAATTCCCCACAGCTCAAATAGCCTTCTATATCCCATATAAGTCATTTTGTCCTGCACATTAAATTTCTTCAGTTTCGGTTCCCTCAAGGAGAACCTGTAGGCCGTGGTTGGCCGTGTCTTGTAAACTTCTGGACTGGGCTAATTAGAATTTTTTCCAGGTTGCGTGCTTGCGGAATGCATATGGCTACAGAGTAGCTGTTTAGGACAGACCGTTCTTTGCATGGTCCTGAAGTCACACAGTGGGATGGGTCTTCTTTGATGGTAGTTTTGTAAAATTAAATTATATCTTTACCTTTGCATATTATTATTATTATTATAACAATCAGCATTATCATCTAGGCTTCAGTCCCACCTTAGAAACAGTATGGAATACGACCAAGAATCCATTCATTATTTGATAGACATTTCTACATTTTTGTTAGCTTGAGTATATTCAGATGATACATTTTGCAGCTGTACTGAAAATGTATTCCTCCATGGCCTTGTTTGAGCAGGCACCCCCCCCCAAACCCTTCCCTTCTTTTTCGGAAGTCGATTCCAGTTGGACAGATCATTGAGCTTCGCTTTCATTCTCGCCGAAATGTGGAAACTGAACCCAACTGGAGACTTAGTAGCCTGCGAGGGCAGCTTGGGGAGTGGTGAACAAAGAGGGACACGTTTTAATTGAACTGCAGGCCAAATCTGCAGCTTCGGACCACGATGCGAATGCAGAAACTATGAATAAAAAGAAAATCCATAAAACGTATCCTAGTCCTCTTATATTTGCTATCTTTGAGCTGACGGTCATAACAGTTGATGAAAGAATGGTTGAACAATTAGGTTCTTGCTTCCTGACAGCTGCTAATTTAAATATTGCAGAACCGGTCTGTGTCCCATGTTGCTGCGCTGGTCTTGCGGTGACCCGCTAAGTCTCGGAGTTGGAGCTGGGGTGCCTCTCTAACTTGGGGGGGGGGGGGTGGGTGACAAGCTGTTTGGCTTGGGCCTTAAAGCAAAAGGGATCCTTTAATTAAAGGGGGCGGCTGTTAGCTCAGCACTAAGGGGCCTCCGTGGAGTGTGGCAGGGCCCCACAGGAGGCTGACGGACGGGCCTGCAACAGGTGTTTGCCCAGGGGCTAAAAGGGACATGGGAGGGGTAGTCTGGCCATAACCGGGCTCCCGCCTAATTGCATTGAGCAGCTCCAAACATCGGCGACCCCCCCACAGCAGAGGCTGCAGTGGTGAGACTGCTGACTCCTTTAAGAATTATAAAGATGAGTTTGCCACAGTAAAATCCCCTCTGGGTATGGCCCTAGAACAGTACTGCCCCCGCTCCTATTTGGGGCACATATTAATCAAGCCAAATGCTTCATCCCAAAGACTAACGTGCTCTTTCAACCATTCTCTCAAAATTTCCCCACCTCTAAAATCTGGAGGAATGAATTCCCGTCCCACTTTTTAATCTTTACTATGAAATTATATATAGAAAGCATGAGTTATCCTTCTCTGCATACCATTTGAAACACAGCGAGTGTCTTTTACTGCGAACTGCAACAAATCCGCTAGTTTGTTTCTGCATTCCTATTGAGTTAAACAGGTAACGCACTGGCCCAGTAGTTTTCAGTTATCGAAACCACGTCTTTTAACTTAGATGGGACAGGAGCCCTCCGGGTTCCCCGGATACCACAAAAACTTGCCGGTGATCATCAGTGGTTAAGGTGGGGCAGTTTCAGGTGGGCTGCTGGGGTTGACATAACAACGATGCCATGTGACAACACCTCCAAGGTGGGTTCGGTGTAATCGACGCAGGGAATCTCTTTGTGTATGGCCGTTTGTGACGAGTATTGTAATAAGAAATTTTTAGATTTTGGGAGTGGCTTTCTGACTGCTATGCCAACACCTCATAGCCTGGTTTGCTGGGTCTGCCTTTTGATGTAGTACTTCTGTACCACAGACAGATTCCTGGATCTGATCCATAGCAGCTAGTAGTACTGGGCAAAAGGAAAAGGATCCAAATCTGCTATTCCCTTTGAATTCAGCTATACATATGCTGATCCTTTTGTACGCAAATAATTTTGACTATCTGAGTGGACAATGAGCTGTGATAGTAAAAATCCAGCTGGCAGTGGCATCACATCTCCTTTTCTCATGCATGTTCTCCTGCTCTTGGGGCTCGAACTGGGGCTGCACTTGCCTTTCAGTTTCCTTCAGGATTTCTGAATGCATCAATCAAATCTCCACAAAATCGTCTTAGCTTCTGCCTAAAAAGATTAAGTTCTTTTAACCTGTCAGGTTATTACGTACGGTAGAGCCTTACCGGGCAGGGATTATTGCTAACCTCTTTCAACTAAGTATTTCTGGTTCTCAAATTCAATACCTCGAATGCAGGCCCAAGAATTCATATCTGCCAACGGCCAAAAAAATTATATGTATTTTAGTGAAACAAATCACCAAGCCTGATTCTGTCTGTATTTCTTTTTCCATGCCACCAGAACTGTGCCGAACAGCACCAACACAGCTGTTTTGGAAACATCAGGTGGCTAGATTCACTCGAGGGGCTTCAAACAGTGTCTTTGACAGTTACAGGCGAAAATCATCCTTCATGAGGTCTCTGCGCAACTCAATATTTGAAGAAACACAATTGAGAAGACAAAATCAGCCCTAAGGCAGTCTTTAGGACACACACACTGAAACAGAGCAATTTTCAAGCATCTTTGCCTGGATTTAATAGGAGCTTCTGGCTCTTGTAAGTTGCATCCAATTTAATCGCTGACAAATATACAATTCAGAGTTGCCTAAACCTCCCGAGTCTGCTGGAAAGACATGTTTATAATAGAACATGCTGTTTAGATAATCAGAGGCACCGTCTTCTGACAATGGCTGATTTTTAAGTTTACTTAATGTGCTGTTGCATTCTTGACATGAGTTTAAATACATTTAATATGTACCGTGGTATTACATATTTTGTAATCTTCAGAATAACACCTTAATTTGTGTTAGTTATGATCAGTGTTTCATCCTCTGCAGAAAATCAAAATGCAAAGTAAAACAGAAATACATAGACTTAATGTTTAATTCCATTACATTGTGACACCGCACATAAGTTGCCTGCTGATGTCTGTAAAGGAGGTACCCCCTAGACATTGCTTGTTAATGTTCCTCCCGGATACCTGGTGGCGCTAGTAGGTGCGGTAGAAAAGCACCTGTATGGGTACTGCCCCTTTAATAGGACTGTCTAAAGGTGTGGATCGGACAGGTAGAAGGCGGGTGTGAGCGGAATTCGAAAAGTTGACGAGAGATGTTTTATAAGCCAAGTCTCTTGTACTCCAATTTACCAACTTTTGACCTGGCCGTTTGGATTATTTTGGGACTTTTGCTTCTATTTACTCACCCGGATAACTACGTTTTCCCTCCAACTCACTTCCGTGTTTTCATCACCGGTAAGACTGTCCCAGTTTTCAACGCAACTATCTCGGACCCCCAAGAAAGACTGTTCCTGTTGTATGTTCGCGTCTGTCGTGTTATTGATTGTGGCTGCCTTCTTCTTTCACGCGTGTGTAATATAGTACTGGTTGGTAAACTGAAGTATCCCGTCGTTTATGTAGTGTGTTTTGCGGGTGTTCGATTTTGTGTTTATTTCTTTTTTTCTTCTTCTATGTGCATACGACCGGATGTAAATACCGCAAACGCTACAGAGTGGTGGCCCGTACGGAGACAACTTTATGCGGATGAATGTATGCTGTGTTACACTGACTATACCGTTCACCGCGTTTTACCGTTGCAAGGTATTTATTATATTGTACGTGTATTATAATGTCGGTCATGGCAGAGACGAACATTGAGTAGGGTGAACAAATTTCCGGGGTCGATGGTTCTCTCACTTCCGTCCCTCCCACCGTCACTATCCGTAATGCGCCTTTAGGAGAGGTTACGCATTTAACCGACCTGCTGGGCAGTTTGTGTATCTCAGAGGTGGAGGATAGAGAGGGTGAAGACATACAGGTATAAGATCAAATAGGAGTGATACAGCAAGCTTTGGACTTAGGGCACAGCAAGATATCCAGTATGGAGCAAGATTTGGCAGATCTGTGGGAAGCACAACAGCGCACAATAGAAAGGGAAATATTGCTTTGTGAATTCTTCTTTGCCCGGATCAAAGCCTGTGAGGAACGGGCTGATGCACTAATACTGGCACTGGAAAAAGCCGTGGTGGAATGCCTCAAGAGAAAGGCTGAGCAGTGGAAAAGGGAACGAAGTCAGTCTCGATTCACCAGCAGCCCCCAGCCGATGTTTTGGAAACAGAGAAAGGATCCTGTCGGTGGAGTTCTCATCAGCTCGAGCACAGCTGGGTTTTTACCTATTAAGCCCCAAATCCCAGAATTCCACTCTGGCAAGGGAGATACCCTCAG
This sequence comes from Gymnarchus niloticus, assembly GCA_009936485.2. Classification (NCBI taxonomy): domain Eukaryota; kingdom Metazoa; phylum Chordata; class Actinopteri; order Osteoglossiformes; family Gymnarchidae; genus Gymnarchus; species Gymnarchus niloticus. Next base: position 13,889,299 of record JAACJT020000033.1, read on the forward strand.
TTTTATTGAGTCATGCAAAGTTTTTATCGCTTTGCCAGCTGTCCGACTCAGGTGTTGGCTATGTTATATACAGTATTACAGGGTTTGGCCCGAAACTGGTGGAAAAAAGAGAGAAATCACATATAGACATGGGGAGATTTCATGACCGTGTTTTTAAGTGCTTTTTTTTAATCTTCAGGATTTCAGGCAGAGTTGGAAGAACAATTACGTATGTGGGTCTAGGGCCCTCGAGAGCATCAGGGACGTCGCCTATGACTACCATGCCCTGTGCCTGAAGTGGAAGCCCGACGTGGCAGAAGAGGAGATGGTGCAGAATCTTCTGCACTAGGCAAACCCACAGGTGACTGTGGTCATGAGGTGTGCCGTAAAGACAGTATCCGATATCGTAAGGGTTGGTTCCCTCATTGAAAAAGATCAGGCTAACCAGTGAGAATATTGGGCCCGAGTCCAAGCATCCAAGGAGGGTCGGCCAGACCCCAAGAGAACGAACACCGTGACACCAAGACATGGAAGTCAGAACCAATCCTCCACGTATCACAGCCAGCTCTTATGATTATTGAAGTTGCCGTAAGGGGTAAGAGCGGACCAGCTCTTCTAGATACGGGATCGACATTCTCTCTTCTCCGCCGCTCAACATACAAGTCCTTGAAACAGTCCTTCGGTCAGATCACTCCGGTATCTTCCTAACAGTTCGCTTTGGCAGATGTGTCCCAAAAACCTGCCCTTGGGTGTACAACACTCTCGCTCTGGATTGCCTCATATACTCTTCCCCTCACTTTTTTTTGTGTTAGCTGATGAAGACCTGGCCTGATCGATGCTATTAAGGCTTGACTTTATGGCTAAAAGCTGTATACGGCTGGACTGGGCTCGGGGTCATTTTGGCCTTCCTCCTCAGCATCACGCCCTGACTTTTATGAACAGCATCGGGGGGAAAGCTGCATTTCAAGATTAACCTTATCCTGTCGTCTTTTATGTATCCTCAGAGCTCCTTGAAGTGTTACAAACTTTGGGTTAACCCAAAGTTTGTATCTGCCTACCTCCTTCCCTACATCCAGGCTTCCTTTTCAACCTCCCCAACCATCACCAGTATCAAGAACTCCCCATGGGGGTGCAGGTGTTATCTGACGTGCAGCAGCTTCTGGAAGAATTCCTATCCCTGAAACTCCAGTCCCCAAGCTACATCTCTCTTATATGCCATACATCACCCTGACCGATAACAGACTGGTGTACAGTCAACCCTATAGAGTTTCGCCTCAGAAGAAGGCGCTCATTGCCACCCACATCCAGAAGATGTTAGAGGACGGCATAATAGAGCCTTCATCTTCTGCTTGGGTGTCACTGGTCATTTTGGTCCCAAAACCCGACAGATCTACCAGATTCTGTGTGGACTTCCAAAAACTGAATCAGAAGACTGTGTTTGATGCTTATCTTATGCCCCTGATCCATGAAATTTTGGAGTCGTTTCAGGGGGCTGCCATCTTCGCTACACTAGATCTACAGTCAGGGTATTGGTGAATAGCAATGGAGAGTTGCTAGAAGGAACTAACGGCATTCATTACCCCCCAGGGTCTCTTCCAGTTTCAAGTTTTATCTTTAAATCAAAAGAAGGCTGCTGCTACCTTCCCGCACCTCAGAGAGACGGTGTTGGGGAAATTAAGAGGACAGTGTTGTTTCATGTACATCGATGATATCGTGTACTCCCCCAATCCAAACCAGCACCTCCAAGACCTCTGCCAGGTGTCCCACAAACTCAAGGCAGCCGATATTACACTCAGCCTGGAGAAGTGTGGCTTCTTCAAAGACTCATTGAAGTTTCTGGGGCACATCGTCTCGGGGCAGTACCTGTATGTACCTGAATGTAAAGGAGCTTCAACGGTTCCTGGGGCTTGTCGGCTGGTACCACAAAATGGTACTGCACTTTGTAGACTAAGCAGCACCTCTTTACCTGGTGTTGAAAAAGGGGACTGTTTGGGAATGGAACGACGAGTGCCAAGAAGTCTTCTCCCGCCTTAAGAACTCCATGGTGCAGCCTTCCGTCCTGGGTCATCCAGACTTGTCCAAGCCATTCCGTCTAGAAACTGATGCTAGTGAGACAGGTTTGGGGGTAGTTCTGTTGTGGGATCAAGGGGAGGGTGAAGTACCTCTTTGCTTTGCATCGTGTCTTTTAACCGGAGCTGAGAGGAACTACTCCGTTTCAGAAAAGGAGTGCCTCGCAATTGTTCGGGCAGTCGAATGGTGGCGTCATTATTTGGAGGGAGTGCCCTTTGAGGTCGTTACAGTCCATGCTGCACTTGGGCTTTTAATAACCCCAAGAACTCCTCGCGGCTCACCTGTTGGATCCTCCGGTTGCAGCAGTTTGAGTTTATGGTCACTTAGTGTTGAGTGTCTTAATCTTGGGCCTGATGCACTGTCACGGGTGCTCCCTCAGAACACTCCTGTTGCCCTATGTAATTCTAAAGGATCCTCCCATCTGGACCTGCCGATGCCCCTGCCTGAGATACATGCAGCCTAACTCACCGACTCCTAGATCGAGGGCCTCAGGGAAGAGGCGAAGCCACAAAAGGGACAGATGGAACAGGAAAGAATGGTATACTCTACGGTCAGGTACCAAAGGGTTGCTAAGGCCATGCTTACCAACTTGTGGTCCCGGAGACAATGTGTCTTGCTATTCAACATCACTATCATGACAACCCATTGGGGGGGCAATTTAGGGTGGTTGAAAATATTGGAGGTGGCATGGTGGCACACTGTCTGGCAGGGCACCTGGACTTATATTAAAAACTGTCAGGTGTGCCAACGATATAAGCCATCCAATACGCATCCTACAGGGTTGCTGCAATCCATGACTGTGGCAGAACCTGGAGAGATACTGGGTGTGGACCTGATGTGTCCTCGGCGACTCCTAGGGAAGGGTCCCACCATTCTCCTAGTGGTAGTCGACTATTTTACGAAGTGGGTGGAACTGTTCCCCCTTAAGGATAGTAAAACTCCGAAGATAGCGGACACGCTAGTAAAGGAAGTCTTCACCAAGTGGGGCACTCTGAAATTCATCGCATCCGATCGGGGTAGCTAATTCACAGGTCAGTTATTTAAGGATATATGCCAGACGTGGGGTATCATCAATAAGTTCACTACCAGTTATCGTCCACAGACTAACTTTACCGAAAGAGTCAATGGGACCCACAAAACCATGATTGCCTTCTCTGCCAAGGACAGGCACCAGGAGTGGGATGTTTGGCTGGCGGAATTCCGTTTTGCCATCAACTCTGCGGTCCAGGAGTCCACCGAACATTTCCCTCAACCTGCTCTGGGACAGTCCCTACGGGGCCCCTTTGATCGCCTCATTGCTGTTGCTGCATCCCCAAGGTCGAAAGGCTTTTCTCTCCTGGAACGACGTCATCAACTGAAGAACCTTGTCGTGGCTAACATGGCCAAAGCCCAAGAAAAACAGGCTCATACGTATAACCAAGGACATTCCAATCCTGTGTATCACCCTAAACAACGTGTATGGATCAAGACTCACCCTCTCTCTGAGGCCGCCCGGCTTTTACGCTGCAAAGCTGGCTCCTACGTGGGCTGGGCCCATAGAAATAGTCAAAAGGGTAGAGCCAGTTAATTATCGCATGCGGATAGGAGAGAACTGGTACAGTAAATGTGGTGGACATAAAGCCATTTTATGGTCCTCCCCCTTGTGACTCAGCTGGGGGGGGGTGTCTATGTGACACCACACGTAAGTTGTCTGCTGGCGTCTGTAAGGAAGGTACCCCCTAGACATTGCTTGTTAATGTTCCTCCCGGATGCCTGGTGGCGCTAGTAGGTGTGGTAGAAAGGCACCCGTATGGGTACTGCCCCTTTAATAGGACTGTATAAAGGTGTGGAGAGGACAGGTAGAAGGGGGGAGAGTGGAGTTTGAAAAGATGACGAGAGATGCTTTGTATTCCAAGTATCTTGCATTGCTGCCTATGTTTGAAAGTTTGTTTTGTACCGTCTAGTCAACGTGTACTCCAACTTATCAACTTTTGACCTGGCCGTTTGGATTATTTTGGGACTTTTGCTTTCATTTACTCACCCGGATAACTGTTTTCCCTCCAACTCACTTCCTTGTTTTCATGACCAGTAAAATTGGTCCAGTTTTTAACGCAACTATCCCGGACCCCCAAGAAAGACTGCTCCTGTTGTGTGTTCGCGTTTCTTGTGTTTATTGTTTGTGGCCACCTCCTTCTTTCACGTGTATATAATATAGCACTGGTTGGTAAACTGAAGTATCCCGTGGTTTATGTAGTGTCTTTTGTGGGTGTTCGATTCTGTGTTCTTTGTATGTGCATACGACCGAATATAAATACCGCAAACGCTACGGCATGCATCAAAATCGTTGAGTTATTCTTCACTTATTTGGCTGTAATAACTTGCTAGGGCCACACACTTGGCTGATTCTGCTATGATTACTGAAATGAATAGGTGGTGTTTAAGCAGATTAAACTTCATAGACATGAGGCCTATTACAGTGAAGTATTGCATTTTGTGCTTACTTGCTCTTTATCGAAGAGTCGTTATATTAAGGTGTTGATGATTTGTTTCAATTCATAATGTAATCATTATATATATACTTTCATAATATTTTCCTATATTTTCATCTTCATTGCAATGATCCATCTGTCCTCACACTCTGAGAGACTCTAACTTCCCACAAAGGTAAAGGTACTATTTTAGTGATGATAAACATACTCATGTAGAAGACATGAGTTTTTACAGAGGTGATACTTGTATAAATGTGAAAGTTAGTGTTCTCCATATTGGTGTTTTTCGACCTTTGAATGAAGATCTGTGATTCACAAGTTGATAAAGCTCTTTGAAAGAATGACGTTCCCGAGTTAGTGTTGCATAAAGAAAGCTAAGTGTATTTTGATTTTCCTTGAACTGTATTTTACAGAATCAGTGTCAGTCACCAGTTTAGTGTGACATTTGACACTCAAGATTAGTGCACAAAGAGGCACTGTAGTCGTCAAAATTAAGCCAAGACCCGTGTTTCTGCAGCACGTATGTTAGCTCCTTAGCACGTCTTTTTAAGTCAATACTTTCAATTTTCTGCACGCTCATGAAATGTGCTTTCCACGCATCAAACCTCCCCGATGGAAGCCGTGGACATGATGATATCATCGGAGCCAAATTAACATCATTCTGACCTTCACCAGGTGATACCGTTTCAGATCCCACGAGTGCGCTAGAGAGCCCGCTACTGTTCCGCTGGCATTGAACCATCCTTTGAACCTTGGCAACCAGACCGGAGCAGTCGGTGTCCCTCTGTACTGTACGCTTTATCCATGAAATTATGCTTTTAGCCTGGGGTGAGCCTCAAGAAAGAGATGACAAAGCCAACAGCTGCAGCCAGCAGAATGGCCCTTTAAGCTGGCCGACGCTCCAAGCTCATTGTTGCCGGTCGAGCCAAGGAATTTCATTTGTCATGAAATGGATACTGGTTGCAAAACTTACCTCCTCAATACTTCACTATAAATAACACCACATTTCCCAAGGTATGATACAGGGGGGTGTCATTCCAGATGGACAAAAGAGAGACTGGGGGGGGTGTGAAAGGGCCCGGGGGGTCGAGAATGTCGACTGGTTTGCAAGCATCAGGGTTCACGCTTGATCCTTTTGTCATTTTCTCCTGCTATCATATATGTTGAGTGCCCTATAGAAAGGTGTCGGAGCCCAAAATGGGACTACCCCTCAACCTGATGTTCTTTCTGAATAATGCGTGTAACATAGCGCTCAGAGAGAAGAAGGAACATCGTGCGTTCTAGGCGACCCGGAACCCTGTGACATGTGACGGGGGGGTCATCTTTAAGACTGGCTTCAACCTGGAATGTGTCGCTCAGTTCCTGCTGCCAAGATAGTCTGAATAGACAATGTCTACGAGGCCAGGTACACAACAGCTGCTGACCAACAATAAATTAAAAAAAACACCCATGCAAGAAGTGGAACACCCTTCTGTAACCTTGTGCCAGTTGTTCCCCTGGGCGACATTGGCAAGTCGGTGTGGCTATTGAGGGACACCAATAATTCACCAGAGATATTTTTCCTTCCTTCTGAGAAGCGTGCATTACCAGTCCACTATCAAGATGTCGGCTGACAAATGTACACCATAAATAAGACAATGGCATGCTGTTCTTTCGGAGACTCAGCCGTCTGAAAACCCTCTGAGGTCAGCTGAAGGAGAATGTGTATTTATATAGTTCCAGCTAAAAGGACATAGTTGATGGGCAAAATCACATACTCCAATTCAAATAAGGATGATTACAGAGAAACTGGATAGCTAAATACAACAGAAATGCGCAATATGTTGAACAACTACAGCGTCTCCTTTGTGAGGCGCTCTGAAGACTCTTTATGGTTCCCCTCTGCCATTTTTTTTTTTTTAACCTAAGTCTAAGGAGAAGGTTAGCTGCAGAGTGGTCACAAGCTTGTTAGGAAATTTCCATTGACTAGTAGTTTTGTTTTCCTACTCAGATGCTGATACTCTCCATAAAGCAAACTGTTAGTCACAAAGCGTGATTTTAGTGTACTGTCACTGATTGACTGATTCTTACCCGGTGTTTGGAAATGATTAGTATTTGTTTCTGAAGTCATTTTGGAACCGTAAAAGTACCTTTTGATGTACGGCTGCTATTGAGGGAGAAATGACCATACACTCAGGGAGCATTAGAGAGGTTAAACTTGGAGCGTGGAGGGGCCATGACACACACACACACACACACACACAGCAAGAAGGGGACTCATCAAATCTGCTTTGCGAAAGCTTCATTATGATATTAAACAGGACTTAATAAGTGAAAGTGACGTGATGCCGTGATTTGATGCCGTGATTATCATGCGCATTAATCAAACGACTTCTCTCCCCAGACAATATGCTCTGGTTTATTATAAAAGCCTCTTTAGCTCCAGAGCTTCTTAAAAGGTTAACGTGTTATAATACAGCCGTTTTTTTTTGTTTTTTTTTTTTTTTGTATTTTAGTATATGTTTGTATTTGTGCTCACTGGCTATATGTTACAGATTGCATCTCGTGCATATGGGTCAAAAAACCTCTTTAATGGGTCAATGATGGGAAAGCTTCTATTGGCAAAATATTAATGTTGGAGATTCCTGCTGGATGTGTGTTCACTGCCCAGGGCAGGTGAGATTGATGTGTCCTAAATTTGCAGAAATACTAGTTGTACATCCGCGAGACACCAACTTCTCCTAGACGTCACAGTGTTTCTCAGTGGAAATGAAAGAAGGGTAACGTCAACTTTCAATTGCGTAAGATCCGAGACATGGTGGGTGGGATTACTGTGTGCTGTTCATCATCAGCTGGTTTGAGTTTATCAACTCCAGCTGGATTAAACCATCCAGGGAACACTTTGGCACTCGCTTAGAGGTAGTCATGCAGATCTCCGCACGAAGCGGATCTCCACTCCCTGAAGGCAGCAGATTTCACATGGATTTGAGTGAAGAGCGAAATTGTCCCATTATTAGATTACTTCTCGGGGATGAGGTACCCGGCGGTACCGTCTGTCTCAGCTCACTCAGACTGTCTTTGCATTTTCTTCAATAAATCTGATAAACAAGCAGCAACAGCTCAACAGATGATAATCACTGCGGAAGATAAAGCTTCGATGTAGCTAGCTTCGTTTCTGGACCGGAGCAAGCTGTCCCAGGCAAGCACATGACTGGTTACACAACAGCAGGGCTCACTATGAAGAGACAAAGATTTGTGGGGTACATTGTAATCTGGTTGTTTTAAAAGGATGGCCCAGGCTAATTAACACATTCATACAGGGGTAGCAGGTTCCAGGGGTTCAAGCGAAGCTCTTCTGCCTGGGATTGAGACAGAGATTTGCAAAATGCAAAAGGGAGGCATTTTTTGATGATGTCACGTGGGTTCAATTCAAGATGGGGATTTCTGGGAAGTTCTAGACAAGGTCATCAGCTGCAGATTTTTACTATTTGGGGATCTTTAGTGGTGGAAGCTTAAACTCCTTGAAGAAAACACACAAAGAAAGTATGCTCTTCCACAACACATATGTTTTAAACACTCAGGAAATAAACATTTTCGAAATCAAGGAAACAGTCATTGCAAAGTAAGTTCTTTTCTCCATTTTAGACAAAGGGTGACATTTTGATTTCCCCACACAGCTCTTTGGAGGATATTTTTCCACGGAAAAAATGATTAAATAAAAGATATACGGGCAGCCAGGATGTCATAACACTGTATTGAAATGTGTGGCTTTTAACTCTTTCTGCCTTCCATGTGGCTGCTCTGCCTCGCTTGGTGGTGATGGGTTTTTTCCTGTTGGATGTAGAGCCATCGGCATGACCTTTAACCTGTGCTGGCTCAAGCCAGCTATCAACGCAAGCCTTTTCCCCCCTTTGTTTAAGAGTGTTATATTTATTCTTCCATCCTGTCCGCATTATGATTTTGTACCAGACCTTGGCCTAATATCATTAACCCCACCATCACCGTCGCCCCCGGCAAAATAGGAGTGTGTGACGTTCAGCTGTCTGCAAAGACCCAGGCACAGAGGAAAGCAAGGGCTGGGTGTTAAAATAAGCTACCCGTGATGTTTTTCATCAAATGTAGCAAAACGGCCGAACGACATTGTTGAAAAGACAAGAAGATTGCCTGTCAGAGTGAAGTTCCACTGAAACGCAGTAATCGACCAGGAAAAAAAACAAGGACATTTCGTAAACTTAATCCTTAGCGATGAGCTTGGATGCACATGGGTGCGTAATCCCAAGAAAGTCTCCTGAATTATCTTCAATACTTTGAGACACGGACAATCTCATCCTGCTGTTTTTCTTAATGGACAGATAAACACTTAACCAGATGTCTACCCATGGACCGCTAAGTACTGTTACATACTGGAATCTGGTTCCATACCGTAAACCGTAAAATACACACTATATTTACGGTGTGCCACTTTCAGAGCACATGGGCAGCCATGCAAATTTATGATAATGATTTTTGAATTACACTCTTGTCATTAGTCTTGTGTGACTTTACATATATGTTTAAAATTCATGTATACGTTAAATATATTTCTGAATCGAAGAGTGGAGTTTTTTTTTGTTAATATTAACGTGCTTCATTCACTTAATCTGTAAAAGATATGCAAATTGTATGTGTAAGGCAGCTCTTAAAGGTGTCCAAATATTGCATTCCGTCCGTTAATATGGTAATAACAAAGAGGAAATTAAACGTAATACTCTTTAGGGACCGCAAAGACAGGAATTGCCACTTTGTTTCTGAGGATATCAATATACTAACAGGTTCTTAATTTCCAGTACGAAATGTGTAAACAGCTCGTCATCCTATATGACCTATGCTAGGCCTGTAAAAGTAAGTTCTTAGCTAGCATTGACCCGTACGGCTCTCATAAACCGTAGCTTACGGTTCTCCAGCTCGTTTCCGGTAGCTAATGTCTCATATCTTCGGTCGGTTTCTGGAAAAACGAGATTTGTGACGTCCTCAGTATTTTCACAGTCGCTATGCCTACGTGAAAGGAAGTGCCACTAATGAATCTGACTCTAAATCGAGCAGAGTGGTACGCTCCATATATTCGTCACTGACAGCACTGAACACAGAGGCACCCACTTTTGACATAAGTGTTGCGTTGTTCGGAGACGGGTTATACTGCAGGAAGAAAATATGGCTGCCGGGCTACACTGAGGGGAACGCTTATCCAATTAGTACATGGAGCTAAAGATCCAAGGTGGGGTCGATGCTGTAGAAAATGCAGTTAGAAGACTGTGTGCCTATTAATAATACTGACGTTTGTTTGAAAAAAGGGTCAGGAATGATTTTAGATTTATTGCTATTTCTAGCTATTGTGATGCAGTTCTAAATAGTCTATCCCATAAACATGAAAACAGAGGCAGTATGCGGTACAACGTACAAACAACACCAGATAACACACAAACACTGTAAATACATGGACCGTAAACGGTGCTATACAAAAATGCACAATATACTACCAGTACCATGATGACCAGAAAAGCGTGCACATTTGGAAGGAACGATAGCTTATATAGAAAAGCAGGACGTGTGTGGTTGTATATAATTTACAAAAATAAATGTAAATACGTTCAGCTGATATTGGATCAGGTTTTCATATTATTTAGGAGAAAAGAATAGAAACTTACACCAGAAATTAAATTGAAATGGTTTATGTAAATTTAATCACAATAAAACAAACTTTGTTTATAGGTATATAGCTAGACTGGACAGCTGGCTTTATGCAGAAACTATGTCAAGCCTCTGTTATGCCATTAAAGATGTATATCGTTACTTATCCATCCACCTTCCTGGACAGCTTTTTCAATACAGGTTTTAGTTACTTATTTACAAGTTTATTGAGATTGATATTTTGCAGTTTTAAATGCATTATGATGTGAGGCTCAGCCCTCCTGCGTCTGCTGTCCTCCCCCCACACTGCAGATTACCGCCAGATTACCTTTCGTTGAGAATAGCCAGGTCCAGAATACACCAATGACCTTAGGCCAATACTGCCTCCTGCTGGTACTAACAGGAATGGAAGAACAGTGGCCCGTGTCTCCGCCGTGAGCGGAATGTTCACCCTGACATGTGAACACCTCCCCTCCAGGATGCCCCCTTCACCCCCAACCCAAGGGTCCTTTTTTATAGGTCACATCACCCCCCCCAAACCACCTTAATTTCATGTGGCATCTCTCCATCTATTCATAGGACAAAGGTAAGTGCTTTCATCATCTGTGGGTTGAATTCCTTCGATTGCTAAACTGTTACTGTAGGAAAAAATTCAGGGGAGCTATATTTAGACGAGGCGAAATCAGCAGCGTATTGGCAACACCGATGCATGACTGCACCATGTCTTGAAATCGCATCTTTTAACATCTCCACGCCACACAACTCCCTTGAACACCGGAGTATTTCCTGCCTGCAGGCAACTTACGGTGTCCATGGCTGGTGGCAGCCATCGGCAAAGCCCACAAAAACCGGGGGGAACGGTATAAAACACGCTGGTTTGTTAGCGGGGACGGCATTGTTGTCGGCTTCGGATTTAGAGGCAGGATCATTCAGTGGCTGCTGTCGTAGCTAACTTTAGTGGCAGGCTTCGCAGCTGTCTGGTCATAAACGGGCCTGAAGCTAAGCGCTAAGCCTCACAGTGAAAGCAAGGCTTACGCGAGTGACACAGGGCACCGTTTCGGCACCTCACCACAGCCAAGCCAAAGACAAGCGGATAAATGGAACAGGCGGAGGCCCATCTTTTCAGGCTAGCGTAGCTTAGCATCCACGCGATTCCTAGGGCAAAGGGCGAGCTGCCAAAGTCAACGTTGTCTTTCAGTAGCCCTCTGAAGTCGAGGACAGAAATGTCACAGAAACCAAGGGCTGGCAGTTGTTTTTGAAACACGTTTAATTTAATACAAATCATGTGCCACGCATTTGGTCCCAAACAGATGTTTCTGCATGCTGGGTGATGCAGAGAGAAGGCTAGCATCTTGCCTTGAATTGATCCTATTAAAAGGACGGCCAGATTCTGCGGCGACACAGGCTCGGTTGCTGAGCGCTCGTGTTCACCTTCTATCTGTCCCACTGACCTCCCCAAAACTCATCTCCCTTTAAACTGGCTGACACCGCAGGCTGCCTCGTTTAATGGAACACATTGCCTGACCTCTCCATGTTGACAGGGAAATAAGACCATGGACAGCTTGACAGCTCTTAAACGTGAGCATTAACTGGTGAATCACTGCCTGCTAAACGTAGCCGTCAGACAAGCTAATCGTGAATAAGGTGTAAATACCGTATGGCCTATGATAGGACATAGTTCATAATATTATGGCAAGGATTAGATTGGGTGTAACGTGATGCTAACAGGAAAGGAAAGTATTCTCATTCGTATTTGCTGATTTGGTGCTACTGACTTCTATCCTGAACTCTTTCTTATATCCCCTAGGCATTAATGTCGCATAGCCGTACCCAAAACATGTATTAGGGCAAGAGAGCAGGCGCCATTCTGTCATTTGGAGCGTGCCTATTTTTAACTACGCGACCAGCGTTTACTCCGCGTCGCAGCTCATAGCAGAGCTATGATCCAACCTTGCACCGGATCGCGGTCATAACCCTTCCCCGGTCCCTTCTAGGAACCCACCTCACCAGACCATCTACCCATCTGCCCGCCCTTCATAACCCTGTCACTCAGCCATGCTCTTATTTCACCCCATGGCAGTGGAACATGTTTCCAGAAGGCATTAAAGCTCTCGGTGACTTGTAATTGTCAAGGGCAGCATCTACAGCAGTCCTGTGACCCAGCTGAGCACCGTTAATATGGCCCCTGTTAATCAGCTGACTGCAGTTTTCACTCCAGCACCTGCTATGCATATGGGTCTTGAGTACAACCATAAGGGGGGTAAAGTATCATGTAAAACTTTCCTACTGAAACAGAATTTACAAGTTGTTATTATTATTGTTTTCTAATTTTCAATCACTAGTCATTTGTAGTGACATTTCAGATTGCTTTGTCAGTGACAGTGCATCTTAGGCACAAAGCAGGCTGGGAAATTCACTCTTTTTACTTCAACAGGCCAGATAATGTCTTTCCTATTAAAAACTCACACACGTGACACACATACACAGTTGTCTTATTATTCAGGTAACACATGTATGTAATATGCTTTGTGCAGTGAGTATATTTGGAGTAGACTGTATCAATGTCCAGATACATCTACATAACAGAAGAACTCCACATCACAGGGCAAGTTTAATGAGCTTTGGAGTGAGCTAAGCTCTACACATTTGCCCTGGGGAGATTTAAGGGTACAGAAATACCCTCAGCAACCCAGTAATCTGCACAGATTGTATTGTTTTATCACGACTGAGTCTCCTTGAGAACTAAATCTACTTACGATGTTTCATTCCTTGTCATTTTCTTTCATTCACAATGACATTGTGGAACAATCTATTTTTTTTTAATTCTTAAGTCATTCATTGAAATTACTCTTGTCGTTTAGAACAAAGGGGCTCGACGGGAACAGCGAGCAGATAGAATTACTTTCAGAAGACTGGCACTAATTAATTTGGACTATGGGATGTGACAATATCCCATGCAATCATAAACGGAAATTCCCTCATTTGTGCCAACTTGATTTTTCTCCAGAATGAGAAATAAATCTTGAGGTTGGAAAGATTGAAACAATTGAATTAAACTTTGCATATGGGGCAACGGCTTTACAAGGCTCTTCAAGCGCCAAATAATGATGGAGAGGGGTAAACAGATTGGATCTTTTCTTGAATCTAAATCAGAAACAAATAATAATAAATGCAGGTCACCTGTACAGAGACAGATCAAAACAATGGCTGTCTTCATTCAGTTAAATATTGTGGAAAACATCTTGTAAAAATCTGCAAACTTTGCATAGTTCCACACAGGGGTGTCGTTAGGCCTATTTTAGGCGGGCTTTAGCCCCCCCCCCAAAAATGTTTTTAGTTCCTCCAAGTAAATATGTATTTAAATACATTTTCCCAGGGAAGTTTGCCCCCCCCCCCCAGTTCCACATATAAACTTATATGAACAGCACAAAAGATATGGGTCCAACTGTTCTCCAAAGGCATAATACAAGAACAACATCATAGCAATGTTTAACGAAAAGGTGTCGCTTGTTGATTTTTAAAGTTACCTCGACACTTAGTAGGGAAAAAAAAGGTTCTTGATGTTCACTTTTCAGCATCATGTGTTTTTCATGACGGAAATTGGTTTAAATGATTATCGAGTCAAAGTAATTAGCCGTTAAATTCGTATAATATTGAAATGATGTACAGTATATGAAGACGCTTCGGTAGTTTCACATTATTTTGGTGTTTTAACACTGTCCAGAAGAGGGCGCTGCTCTTGCTCCACAATGTAGGACTGTTACCAAATTACATAAAGATGTTTTTGTGTGTGTGTTGATAAACGAAAGTGTAGTCAAGTGAAAGCCTTGCAAAGGCGTTTGTTTACCTGTACGTTTTGAGAAAATGGCCCATCCTTCATCTAACGACTTAAGCAGCCAACCCCTGGCAAGACAAGGTCACAAGGCTAAGATGAAATGGCAGGACAAGGCACATACACGCAAAATGATACACTACGGGGAATTTAGAGGCGCCAATTAGGTTATCATTTAATTAATATTATTGCTTTTAAACTTTTCAATTAAAACAATGTATTTCAAACAATAATAGCATTCAATGAACTGTAATACAACTTCTAGTATTCATTACTTTGGCCACAAGATGTCACCATAGGAATATACATTTTATATATATATATATGGGAAGTGTTTTGCGTTTGTTGAGACCCCTAAAAACTGGTGATTAAGTCAATCTGTTGTAATAAATTATGTTTTATTGTACAAACAAAAAGAGGGTGGTTACACCGCTCGTTTTCTTTTCAGTGCTCGTTTGTACTTTTAGACGGGTCAGACGTCGCTTCTCTTACACTGCCAATTCTTGTTTTGGTACACCTAAAATAAAAAACAAAAAATTGTTCGTTTGTAACCTCAAAGGGGGTGGACTGTTGTGGAAAACGCGGTAGCCATTCCCCACATCACGTTGATCTCATGCATGCTGGAGGCCGGGGGAAGCAAGCGAAGTCGGTAAAAAGGGACCGTAACAATCCACCCTGTGGAAAGACTAAAACGTGCTTGTGCCAAAAGCCCTGGGAGATTTAGTAAAGTTCGTGACTGGTCTAATGTTCCGGTATATAAGCAACCTACCTGATGGTTAGACGGTGCATTGGAAGGCTATTCTAGAGTAATCTGTGCTTAAAGGCCAATCTTACCCGTTCAGCAAATAATAAGCTAAATATTAAAAATGTGCATTCATTTGATTTTCAAATAAGCCTTTAAAACAACATAAAACTCATACTAGCATTCTAATTAATTTCTAGAAAACCTCCGCATCTTTGACACCATGGAACCACAATAAGATTATTAATCAGACAAAAGGAACATAGCAACTTTTGACTGTCTAAAAACAAAGTTAGTTAAGAATGAAAAGTTATTTCACAATAGCTTAATTCTCATACAGTCGATTGGGGACTATGATATTTAATTAAAAAGCAATTACAGTTTTTCAATATATTCCTGAAGCTTGATAAGCTACTTTGTAGTTGGTAACGTTTCTAAATGTACGGTACAACAGAAATTCCCTCCAGAGATTCTGCGGTTATACGTTGTCTTACGTACATGCATGCGCCTGAACATATAAAGGTTGTATAGTAAAGATACTGCTTTGGTTGCCTTTCAATTTAGCGCAGAAACAAAAATCATTTCCGCCCTCGCCGGCCGCCTTTACATTGCGCCTGAAAGAGAACGGTTTGAAACTTGAGCAAGGTGCTAATTTTCTCGTCACACTATATCACTCTTCCCTTTCTCGGCACCCCACCACTATTTTAAGTATCATAATGGTACAGCAGAAAGGCAATTCATCATTCCTGCAGGCGAGACTTAGGTAGGTCAGCAAAGCTTATCAAGACCTATTATATTATATATATATATATATATATATATGAATGCAATATGCCTCCCAGAAGTATTGTTTCACGTTTAATTCATCCTGAAATAATATCCTCTTTCATACATCCCCCATTTACAAACATGCTGTTTAATTCGTGTTTTTTGCCTTTTTTTTTTTTTTTTTCGTATTTTCCTCTCAGATGGTACTTTGGGGAAGGTGACCGGCGACTGCCCAGCGGGTACCGGGCACTGAGGTGCCCAGAAAGCAATTACAGAGTGACTATGATGGAGCTCCGAGGCGCCGAGCACAGTTCTCCTTCAGGAAATCGGGAACCGGTTGACCGTCCAGGAGACGTGGAAGCGATACTGAAAATAGATCGCCGTCTCGTTCGGTTCATTTCAGAGTGATGCAGATCGACTACTCTGCATTTTCTCCCTTCCTGCCTTTTATTTACCGGGCGGATGGTTTCATTTTCCTGTGGCCACAGACCACAATCCAGGATTGTCTGTAAAGGAATGCATCCGTCAGGACGACGGATTCTGCGTCGTACCGGGAAAAGACGTCCCTGTATTGACATGCTAAGGACTGCACGGTTGTAGCCATTAATAGACAAACAAAAGCTACCTTGTCCCGCCCTGCTCTCTTCTCCGTCCTTTCTTTTTATTTCCGTCTCTGTCCATTATTTATGATCAGAATAGAAGCATAGCATGTTTTTTGCTAATTTGGAAAAGCCGATTCGATTCTGACATAGGTCTCCCTTTCAACACACATGGCAATCTTCAATGTGTGAGCACCTGCTTTTAAATTCCTGGAGGACAGCAATTCACTGACAGACCACTAAATGTCACTGTAGAGCAAGGAGCAGAGCAACGTAGATGCTTAACTTAACCAACCAACTGATCCAGTGACTGTGGCAGTCCTGGTAACACATCTCATATTTTAACTTTAAACTAATACTTCTAAACTTCCACAAAAGAGGTGCATCTCGACACAGTAAATGTATTGATATTCCAAACCACTCATTGACTATCCTAACTGTCCCAACAAGCTAATCTATACCCAGAACGTTCCTCTAACCAGCCTCACCTTCTCTGCAACCGCTGAGAAGAAAGCTAACTTCACTGCTGCTCACTCCTGCCTTCTATCCTTTCAGGTTCTTGGCCTTAGTGACGCATGGATTGCTCCAAAAATGTGGCTAATCCAAGCCTCCTTCTCCATGTGACTAGTCATGTATGTAGAGGAAGTGCCAGAGGTTTGCTAATTTCTCTGAAATAGTTACACACTCTTCCCTTCTGTCTCACACATCTGTCTCCCCCTTGAATTTCCTGTGGTGACTGTTACTGTGCACACCAGCCACTCTGTTGTCATTGTCCCTGCCCCGCCAGGTGCCCGTAGGCTTTTTTGTGGCTCCTGCTCAGCTCCTTGTCCATCAGGGGTTCACCGCTGACTCATCTCAGCAATTTCAACATCCATCACGATGAGCCCCACACTCTTGACTTCTTTCCCCTTTATTTGCCCACCTTGTGTCTCCATCTGTTTCATCCCATGAAACTGGTGACCCGGTTATCCTGCATCTTACCAGGAACTGCAGTACCCCTAGTCCAACAATTAGCCGTCTGATCACTCTTTCATCTTTTTTGACCCCTCCCCTCATTCTTCCTTCCCCTATAATTCATTTCTCTGCGCAAGCCTAAAACTCTTCTTCAATCCCTTGTTTTCCCCACAATCCTCACCACCCCACTGATTACTTTCATTGTCAGATGGTTGCCAGTAACCACCCTGCTATTCTTGATTCCAGTCACCCTTGATTGATTTTTTCCTTTCATTTCCAGGCGTTCATGACCCTCGTGAAGCCCTTGGCTTTCAGATTTGCTACAGGCCAGCAGAACATAGCTACATGTGGCAGAACTGAAATGCATCACATCCAACCACCAAAGCTACACTGTGACCTACAAGAATGTCTTGACTTCATTCCATTATGCAGTTTCTTCCACTGAGGTGACCTTCTTTCAGAATAAATTGCAGTACTCCGTTAAAACATCTTCCGTTTTCTCACCACTAGTGATTTTGCCTGCCATTTAAAGGCTAAGATGATTGCTATCACTAGCTAATTTCCATTGTTCTGCAGTGCAGTATTTACAGGTTTATATTCCCTTTGGCTTACACGGGGATCTCCAAATTCCTCCTGCCCCACCAGCAGAAGGCCTGTCCTCTTAACCCCATCCTCTCCCCTATACTCTCAACTATCTCTCCACTCCTCCTTCTTTAATCTTCATTAAGATTCAACTCTTCCTAAATTCAGACTAGTGCAGGTTTCACCTCCTCAACACAATAACACTCAGACAGCTTCCTCCACCCCAATACTCAGGTTTCCTCTTAGATTGCTGTAGTCTTACTAACCTCCAACCACCAAGTTCAGTCACCTGGTAATGGGTGACTAAGATTATCCACATCCCAGCTAGTCCGGTTCCTTAACTATGAAGACACCATCACTATAAATAAGATGATGCTAACATCTGTCAATTACTGCAAAAACCTTGGCATCATCCTTTACAAAAATATTGCATTCTCCCATCATATCAGTAACCTAGTTCTTCATATGTGCACTTCTAGAATTATCCCACGAAAATCCATAAATTGCCATCAGCACAGATTTTGGTCAAGGGTATTCTTTCATCTTCACCATTGGAACTCCATCTAGCATGGGTTCCTAAACACACACATTCCTCTGCACCTTGCTCTAACTCAGAACTCCAAACAGAGCAGCACCTCCATATCTGTAAGATCACATCGAGCCTAACACTCCATGAGGTTTTCTAAGCCCCTCTACATCTGCTTATCTCACATTTTCAGGCTTGAAATGTTGCAACTAAAAATATGTGCTCTTCTCTTAAGTCTTATGGCTGCAGGATCCCTCTCAGAGTTCAAGAAGTGGCACCAAAGTCACCTTCCCAGAATGCATTTCTGCCCTGAACTCCAGAGGGCATTCTAATTGCATTCAGTGTTGTATCGCTTGTTGCCATTTTTGCCTGTATGGATGTATGTGTATCTTCAGTTTTTGGTATTATTAAATGCAAATAACTTTTAAAATCTATGTCACGTGAAGTCCTGCTCAAGCCTGATTTGAGTGCACCATCCCATAGGTGTACATTATCAAGGCTACTAGCTGAGCCATCACGCTGCCCTTACATGATACATCAATTCGTAGTGTAACAATGTCCGTGTTCAGAACGTCGTAGGTTTGAATCTTGTGGTCAGTAGCGTAAAAAAAATTGCTTTTGGCCCCTTGCGCAAGGCCCTTAAGCGTAACTGCTTCATGGGGACTGGATGCTGCCTGACCGTGAGTATCCCTTCACTTCGCATTACTTTGGACGAATGCATCTACTAAACAAGTTAAACGTTTTCTTTTCACGAATTATACATCCGATGGCGCGCCCCCGTGTGGTGACGTCTGCGACGTAACTGGGATAGATAAGAGTATTTTATGTTTTGTGTTTTTTTTCTGTTAATCTAAACTTGTTTTTGTAATCGCACGCTAAGGGAATGAATTATCCCCACCAACGGAAAGAATTACCCGTAATAATAAACTCTTACGTATATCACTGGGTGAGCTTTATGATATGTACATAGCCAGCCAGCACACCAGAGCGAGAAGGAAAACCTTGCCCACAACAACTTGACTAAACTGAATCGTAAAATCTGAGAAACAGCTGCAACAGTAAGTAGCTGTCGAGTAACCTTAGGCTACCCAAAGTTCAACTGCGGGGAGACTGGTGCACAGGCGTTCACGGCTAGCTTAATTCTTAGATAAAGTGAATTAGATTTATCACTGACGGTAATATGTGTAAGTAAATTCTCAAGAGTCGTGCTTTGACTATTCACTAATAATGTGTCATCTCTGGTGTATTATATATAAATTAAACTGCCGATTTAATTATTTCCTAGTTTCAATTACCAGATATTATATGAAAGAGCCAGGCAATTCTCCCCTCGCTGTGGTTAGACGTCTTCAGTAGCGCAAAATTACTGTTAGATACATAGTAGAGCAGAACAATGAAAAGTAACTTCAACTCGTACATTTTAATACGAAAAATTAATAAAGCGACGTGACGTTTTTCATATTCGTTATACCTGTGGGAAGAGAAAGAAAAAAAAAAAAAAAAAAAGCCACCAGAAATCTGCAGTCAACGTTGTGCCCTGAGAGAAATCGCAAGCCTGGAGCAATCTGGAATCGATACCATAAATTAAACAAGCAGGCAATCCAACGTGCATCCGAGCAAACCAGAGCGCCGCCAGTCCTCTAACCGCTCGGGATGGACGTAGTTATGGGCGGGATCTGGGAACTCAGAACTAACCAGGAATTCTCGAAGCCACCGTCCCCGTTCGGTTCAGAGCAATCGGACACCGGAGCATTTCATACCCACCGTCCCACCCCCTAAGTGCAATTAACCCGGAGCGCTTGGACGGCAGCCTAGTTTAAGCCTACTGGAAGACTCGGGCCACGGGAGGATCATAGCTAAAATACAATGAAAACGGCCAAGACTGAACGTATCGAAAAGTTCCTCAGTGCCGGTAAAGGCAGAGGACTGAGAGCGACTACACGTTTCAGAGTTGGGGACCTCCTGTTTACCTGTCCGGCGTACGTGTACGTGTTAACTGTGAGTGAGAGGGGCGGCTCCTGTGAATTCTGCTTCTCAAGGTAGGCTGTCATTTGAAAACTGGCCAGTTTATAGATGGATTCATCATGTTTAGTGCGAATGCATGTCACGCTATATTTAGTAAGCTCCTAATAATTACTATCTTGTTAACAGCGCTCTTTTTAAAAAGGTGTGCTTTTTTTTTTTTTTTTACTATACGGGTAATAATCATTTGGGGATTTTTGCTTTGAATGTTTGTATCATTTTTTTTTTTTTTTTAAATAATAATATGGAAGGCTGTAATTTTGGCGAGCACGCGCAACTGCAGATTAGTGTCAGACTTAAATTATTATATTATTTGGTCATTAATGCTGCTCTGTGCTGGCGGCCTCTCTTAAAATAAGACCAGTGGAAGATTAACCGATTTCATCATCTAAATGCGGAGAAAAGCAGAAAACTGGCTACAAGTCGCGAGTGGCCCGACTATAGCTTGGCGTAATGGGGACACTGGGCACAGCATAAAATCTATTTTTAACAAGTAGCAGGCCCTACTTAACACTCGTAGTTAACAGTGCTGACTTGGCTGTTCCCTTGACAAGTGGTCAGTTTCACCATCCACGATCTATCTATATAGAGTTATGGGAAGCCTCGAAGGGTTTTCTTGAAGCACACGCGTCTATTAAAATAACGCTTAAATACCATCAGTTATTCGAGCCCACACACTGTATGTAGGTCCGTACAACAGGCAAACCACCAGCATATTTCATTTACCTGTAAAATAAATATACTGTATTTAGCTTGGCCAAATGCGAGTTCAGCATTCCTTAATCAATGAATATTAATTAACGTGCAATCAGTATCATGCTCTATATATTAAATTATAGCTTCGTGTTGATTCGGGTTCCTCAGAATTCATCTTATGGACCTCAAGAAGACACTTGATATCGCTTATAGCTGTTTTCATTCCTTTGTAATGGATCACAACTGAATGGTATAAGGAGGGTTCATTTCTCAGTCTTCGTAATACAAGCTCTTGGTAATCCAAACAACCTTTACTGTAAATGCAGACAAATGAGCCACGCGCGCTCTCGCTATACACGCGCGTTCTCGC
>JAACJT020000033.1:13932403-13948947 GCA_009936485.2 Gymnarchus niloticus
GGAAAGGGGAGAGAAACCGAGACCATCTCGATTGCTGTCTCATCTATGTTAAATTTAAGTTGCGTGGTCGCTTTTGAGGGTCGGGGCGGGGGGGGGGGGGGGGGGGGGGGGGGGGACTAAAATCTTTGCTTCTATTGTAATCCCGGAAACCAAGTCCTCTAACTCAAGGTCAGGAAGAGAGAAGATTCTGAATACATAGAGTGTATAATTCATGCTCATAGACCTATGAATAGTTAACCCTGTCCAACCTTTTCCACCCACCATTTAAATGGGTTTTGTTCTTTTCAAAGATACAAATGGCATTTTTGTTCGAAATCCCATACGGTGACTTCAGTGCAAAATATGCCACAAGTTCTTCAAAAGAACGTGGAGTCTGGGCCCTTTTCATGAGGCTGGTCGCATGTCATTTGTAACGTTCCACATATGCACCCTTTCTCAGGCTCAGTGATTGTCCCCCCCATGCAGCTGAGAATCCTGCTTGGTGGAAGGGGGTCACTGGGGGGGCGGGGGGTCAGGAGAAGTATACTAAGGAATATGGAACATACCAGTGAGGAGCCGGCCCACGTGGGACGCCTCCGAATCGGCACTGGAGAGTGTGCAGGCCTGTGAAGACAGTACCAGGACCTTAATCAAAGCCTTGCTAGGGAGAGAGGCACTCCTTAACAACTGGGTGGCAAGGAACATCAGAATCCTCCAGGAGTTGGTGGGGTGGGAGGATGTAAAGCCCGACTTACTCTGTACATATTTTGTTCTGCTTGTAGAATTTGTGTCTGGCTGTGAACAGTCTTGAAATGTACTTTGCCATTTCCATGTCCTCCTAAAGCAGAGAGGGACAGGCAGCAACAGTTAATTGGATCATTTTATAGCAAATTAACCTGTGCTTTTGGTTCACGTTTCACTTTGTGGAATATAACATTCACACGTGTACCAATAACACAACTGTGTAAAAGCTTGGCAATACAGGAGCCTGGATGTATAACATTTGTACCCCAAACGCTCTTACCATGTGACAAGGAATGACCAATGGAAGCTGCATGGCCCATGCCAACTTGCCCCATTCCCTACATTATCCTGGGAGGTGACCTTGGTCTCTGAAGACACAACACTCACTGTGTGGAACATGATGGTGTCATCTTTGCTGGTTATCTCCACGGTGATAGCTGACTTGTTATGCGCGATGGTGCCAATGTCCTTCCATCTGCCGTACCGAGAGGTCACTTTCTGGGTCAGTTGCCATTTTGTGGACATACGTATCCAGACCGACCCCCCCCCCCCCACCACCACCTTTATTGCAAACTTGGCATGCATCATTGACTTCTATTCGGTGAGGAGAAACCACAAAGCAGCCGTGGAAACAGAGAGACGTGTTCTGGAAAGGCGAGACCCAACACCTACCTGTGCAGCATAATGGATCGCCCATTCCTGTGCTTGACAAACACCCCGATGAAGGAAACACCGATGTAAATGTCATTGGTGTAGTTGTCCTGTGGAAAGAAATGGCAAGCGGAAGGAAGTTACGAGGGTGGAGGGTGCAACCTCACATGTCGTCACATCCTGGCTATGCCGACGGGTAGATGTGTACCTTGGCAGCAAAACTTTCCTGGCCAAACCCATCGAGTTTCTCCACTTCTTTAATGTAAAGCAGTTCCGATTCAGCAGGCTGCATTCCACTGGGGAGGGAACACACACACACACACACACACTCACTCACAGAGGAAGCCATTAACAGCTAGAATGACCTCATCCTGCATGATGTCCAATTGGGTCGGGAAACCAGTCACCCCAGGAACCCCGGAGTTAGTCGACACACGGCGGATTAACAGGGTGATATTGTAACTATTACATTTTAAATAAGAATAGCCTGGTAAATTAGTGTTTATGACTCAGTCATTTAGGACCTACCAGTGATTCTTGTGTTCCTCTGCTACTTTCTGGGTCCACTCTTCCAGCACCTCCTCCACGTGAGGCCAGTTCTGCACCACGTGGAACCGGAACACAATGAGTACACTAACTCACTCGGTACCCACGCTGGCCAAAAACCAGCCTGGAACGTAAGCGTTTTTTGAAGGAACGTGTCAACACAAACAATGGGACCATTGTGTGATTTACAACACTGAGGAGGGTCTAGATAGCATGCAAAAA
Organism: Gymnarchus niloticus; assembly: GCA_009936485.2. Lineage (NCBI taxonomy): Eukaryota > Metazoa > Chordata > Actinopteri > Osteoglossiformes > Gymnarchidae > Gymnarchus > Gymnarchus niloticus. Next base: position 13,934,546 of record JAACJT020000033.1, read on the forward strand.
TACATATTTTGGTATGCAAAAATGTATATTAGCTCTAAGTCAGGAGTGCCGAGGGGCAGTGTGGTATTGTGAGAGAAGTGCTGCAATGGGGGGTGGGCATTGCCTGCCCGAGAGTAAGGGTTGGCTACTGGTTTTTATTTTTTACCCCCTGGTTGCCGATTTTTTTTTTTTTTTATCTTGGTATGGAAGAGCCACTAAAATAAGCCTCGTGCTGCTCATGCCGTTGTTGGCCACCATTGACTGAGCCCTTCGTGGTACAACATGGGACTCACTCAGGGACCACAGGAAATTAGTCATCTTGTGATCTTCTTCGGGCTAAAGCAGTGCCAAGGTTCTGTTACTCCTCATACCTCCCACTAGCAATGGATAAACACCTTTATTACACCCCCACCCCCAAATGCCCCACCTGGCATGGTAAGGTGCAGAAAATTGGTAGCGGTGCACAGGGAAGAAGGAAAACTGGACGTTTACAACAAGGTGCAACCTCAAACAATTTGGGAGCTGCTAACTACGGAGCTGCAGCCTCACAGCAACCTGCCTCCCAACCCACGATGTGACTGTCACGTCACAATGAACTCCTCGCATCACGTCTTCTGCACCTTCCACTACAGTAACATCCCTCGTCTTCGGTGAACCAAGAGCGAAAGCTTTGTTTGGGTGATGTTGCTCACCACTGGAAACAGCACATATTCCCTGAGGAAGTCCTGGCTCTGGAACTGGGTATAGTCTCCAAAGTCAGCTGCACAAGGGAAAAGAGAGACCAGCTGACACCACAGCGAATGACACGCGAGTGCCCACCCACTTCTTCATGTGTAAACGGGTGGTGAAACATCTGCTCCAATCACAAAATATGTTGAATCTGCCTTCAATTAAGAAATGGTGTGAGTCCATGACAAAATGGTCCCCAATCCCAAAATTCATACATTTGGAATCTGAATGTGTATACATATTATATTGTATAGTATGTTTGTAATCTCTAGCTGGCTCTGAAAACATAAACCCGGTCCGCAAGCGCTGGTAATATCCAGTTGCCTGTTGCCTTCTTATGCCATACCTTGAACGGCCAAACCCGCCAGCCTGATGCCCTGTTCCACGGTGCACTGCAGCCGACCGTCCAGGACCTCCTTCTTCACCTGAAGGTAATACTGATACCTGGGTGGGGTGGGGTGGGGTGGGGCACACAAAACAATATGATTTCAAGGCTGAATGAACACAAGAGTTCAACCTGTGGGGTTACCTCATTATAATGACTACTTTCATATAATATACATACAACATATCATATATGCATACACACACAACATTAACAACACCTGAAGAGGAGTGTGGTGCCAACCCAAAACAAACACCTGGTGTTGAACTGCCTTACGTTGTGGACCCTGAGATCCGTCTGGACATTGTTTGGGCCTTTCTCAGTCCTGCTCATTGTGATTTACCTCTGGGAGGCAAGGTGCAGATGGAGAGACGGAAGAAAACTTAGTATAAAATTATTTAGAGGGGTCATTCAAAAACGGACCCGAGAGTTTCTACCAAAATAGGCAGTATTTACAGCTAGGCTGGCTAGTGTCTAAAGTTCCAGAGAAGATCCTGAGATAGCTTCATGTTTTCTTCCTGGAAAGCCATCACGACAGGAAAAAAAAAAAATAGTGTTTTAGGAACTGTCAAACGCCTGGCTGCCAAGATAAACTAACTGGACATGAAGCAGCCTTTCCTGGAGCACTGGAATCTGAAGGTTTTGCTGGGCCTATCAGCCAGAAATCCTCAGCACAAGAACAGCAGTTGAGGAAGCCTCGCCTCCGAATGGTCATCTCATGAAGTATATTAATAATAATTATGGCCTTTGGCAGGCATCAGTATTGAAGCTAACGCCTAAACTATACACAGATTAATGATATGAAACTTAAGATCTCCGTTTCATTCTGAATTCAAAATGAAAATGCTTTATCTGTGATCGGGAAAAAAAAATGAGCAATTGCCAAATATTGTGGATTCATACCTCAGCTGGAATGCAGCTGTTGCAACACTGAACAAAGAAAAACTGTTACACACTCAAGTAGGTCCCTCCTGTTTCAACACACCATATTAACACTAATGCTCTGCCCTAGGAAAGATTTTAATATAAAAACGAATTTGTTTTATAACAAAAGTCACTCTGCATTTCTGGAAGACCCCGATTACAATTTAACAGGCGTTCATAATGAACACCTTTTAAGTTTTGAGAACATAGAAACTGGCGACTCTTGGGGTAGCCATATTCTTTACCTCCCCGATCCCGGGGACTCTGGGGGAGGCCACACTCTCACCTCGTGGTCCCGGTGACATTTGAGGAGGTCACTCTCTCACCCCACCATCCTGGTAACTCAGCAGGCTATAATCTTACCCTGCCTTCTTTTAGAAGGCTGCAATTACCTTCTGAAGAAGCTGTTTTGAGGAGCAATCTCACTGTGTCCATAACCCTTTAATTACTGACCCAGAGTGAATACCAGCAGTGGTTTAAAAACAGCCACAGGAGTCAGCTGGAGTAAAGGGGCAGGGTCACATGCAAACGCCTGCCAATCAGCTGCTTCCAGCTCATTTCCTATTCTTATGGCTGCTCCATAGTTGGCTTAAATTGGGACACAGTGATTAGAAACCTGGTACTATGCAGAATAAGTAAAAGAGAAGACTGTAGGATGTCTTTACCCAGATTTGAAATCCCCGCTCCTTGATTTAAACACAAGATGATCCCGGATTAAGATAACATTCTTTTCCTTCACAGTTTCCCCGATCCTGCACATAGCCAAGGCCCAGGTGCCACGGCAACTTTTGGGTGTTGAAATCAGCCAGATGTTCAACACATTCTGGACCCAGTCATCAACTGAAATGTACAAATCGCAAAACCAAAGTAACAAAAATTCCCCGTCAAACAGTCTCTGGGAGGCCTGGTCATTACGCCTCTCCACAAACAGGCCTAAAGATCTGCCACAAACCCAGAATGACTTCATGTTGCAAATGGAAAGTGACTCCTGCAGCATTATGGGGAGCGACACTGCAAAGGATGCGAGAGTTTCACATGCACGTCAAAACTCTTTCTCACACTGCTTTTTCAATGCGTCAGAAATGGATTGCCATGCCTGAGGAACGAAACGCTGATGTGAGTGGAGTCTAACAATTAGCTAGTGGCCAATACGGCCATAGTTTTTCACGTGCCCAAACAAGGCTACCATTTCATCCCACACAGTAAACAAAGAGGTTCTCTCTGTCCACAGCACATCAGCAAGAACAAAAACACTGAGATCTCAAAATGGATCAGGACATTTTTCTGCTTTAAACTTCTCTCGAGATGAAAATAAAAATGAGCAAACTCCACAAATGCAGCATCAAATATGAATACTGACTTGTACTAATGGAAAATGTCCAGGCAAATTGTTTTACTGTGACTTTAATCTCTGCGTGTTAAACTGTATAGGTTGCATCATGGGGACGATTTAACAGTGAAAACGGCAACCATGCTGCTGCCCAAGGGACTCGAGACCCTTGTTCCAGTCTTCATATAAATCAGGCTTCCGACGCAAAGTGTGGAAACATTACCTATCAGCATTTATTACCTAACATCTCTGGAAGCTCCTGCTCACTACAGATGCGGGCAGAGCTGGGGTTTGGGATGATGAACAAAGAATGGTATTTGCATTTCACAATCTCCACACTGGCTCTCCATAGGCAGGTAAAAACCTGGCTTCAATGCCTTTAATGCGCTTGAAAGTTTTAGTGTATAAAACTGATTATTAGGCGGTGAAAAAAAACAACTTATTTTTCAAATGCCTTAATTGTCACTCACTCGGAAAAATATGTGCCATCGTACCAGGGCCAAGTATTTAAAGGCGTTTAATTTGACTGTCTTTTGTTCCCCGACCTTTCCTGCAGTGACTTGCCTACCAGTTAGCTGACTAGTTCACGTGATGAAAGAATACAAAAATTGGTGAATTTTTAAGACAATGTTTCTTTTATTATTGTTATTATCCTGGCATGAGTTGCCGCTTATAAAATCAGGTGATAAACTGCAGCAAAAATCTGACAGGATGAGGTCATGGGTTCGAGTGAGTGATGGATGGTGGAAAAAAGAAGTAGTGTTTTTGTCATACAGCACATGCAGGTGGGCCTCAGCAATCAGCTGTTTAATGAAGGGATGTCCAGAGATCCCTGAACTGGGAGTGAGTAATGAGAGACTGGCAGGCCCACATCAAATTTGATCTTGTCTCTAGCCACTCCCCCCCACCCTGACCTCTCCACATTGCCAGCTTCATCCTCTCTGAAAGTAAGGTACCTCTCTTAGTGGAAAGGATCTACAGCCAAAACTCCGAAGAATTTGTAACACCTTTTATGTTCGGATTACTAGTACTGCCATTAAGCCTACCTGTCAGAGAGCACGGGACAGATTTGCAGTGTTGAATTTTATAATTATTAACTCAGCCAAGTAAGTCAGTCACAGGAAGGACTCAAGGGTCTTACAAATATTCTTTTTGGATATTTTTTGTGATATGCTAACAGGTGCTAGACACTTCAATATCCTGATAAATCTTTCCATAATTTCATTATCAGACCGGTGTTAGTGGTCATGTAATACCTGATCAGCAATGCTTTGAAACTCATGACCTCTTTACCCCCTCCCAGGGCCCTGCTCTCCAAGCTTTCATAGTTTGGCCACAGCACGTGAGAACCATCAGTGGACTAGCAACTGGCTGTAGCAGCCCTCCCACACCAGGGTCCTGAATGAGCCATCCCCCAAAGGTAAGCACCCGCGTCAGCGTTCCTACCCAAGACCTGATGGTATGAAGGCACCGGTTCCAAAGCTCTGTCCCACCACCAACCCCCGAAATCCCCGCCCAGCCATTGTGTCATCAATAGAGACAAGCGCACGCCCAACCCAACTTTACGGCCTCCTCTGTGACTAGCCCGTTGTGTCTTGCTGGGAGGTGGAGAGGATGCATTTAACTAATCGAGTGCGACTTCACGTCAGCTGTCGAGAAACACTACCCTCAGGCTGAGCTGTCAGACACACACAAAGAGCAACGCGAGTCGTCAATTATGCCGAAAGATGACCTCACCACTTTTCAGATGGAGTTAAATTCAGCCCTCAGATAGTTGGAGGAAAAATTTAAGAAGGGTGGTACCTTTGTAACGAGAACAGACCATGACTGCTATAACCATTTACTCACCATATGCCACGCTGATGGTAACTTGAGATGTTGTGAGGTTTTTTTTTTTTTTTTTTAAGCTCGAGTTGTTCATGCTTCGTGATCACGAATTGCTTTAACGACTCGATCAAAGAGGGAGTACTTGCATCTAATCTAAATAAACCAAGTCACACAGCTGCGGCAAAACTTCCTCTGCCTCTCAAGTGTTACTGGCCATTAGATCCAGTTAATGATCCTCAAAGGGTTTGACACCACAACATGTAGTAAGTTTAATAACCACAAATTTAAGCAAAGGAAAGAAAAAAAAAACTTGTGTGGTAACGATTCAGATTAAACAAATTAACCATGCTGATTGTACTTTACTACAACATGAGAGGGCATGAATGACATCATAGAAAAGATTTACTGCTTTGTGGTTTCTCGCATTAAATTTCTTTATATATATATATATATATACATACATACATATACATCCCTGGAGGGGTGGAGATACACGTGTTTGTCTGTGTGTTGGTGGGTGGGGGGAGGGGCTAGTTCCACTTCTTTACAACTTCTCACAGTTGGAAAGGAGGAAGTGCTGCCATATTTTGCTTCAAAGCCCCTCGCACCCCACAATGGGACCGAAAAGCAGCCCCTGTGAGATGGGGAACGGACTGCGCCCAACTGCCCTTACGCCCGTAATGGAGTCCAGCAAAAGGGCCCTTCGTACCTCGTCACCTCCTGCTCCAGGCGGGAGACGTTTGGCACGTAGAACATCACGCCGAAGAAGAGCAGAGGCTCGTTGCCATATTTGTCCAGCTGCTTCTTCAGGGGTTTCTCCAGCTCCACCCATCGCTGAAGCTGGGACTTGCCGTGGAACCACAGACCAAAGTAGTGGGTCTGGAGAAAGGTCGGAGCATAGAATTACACATCAGACAGAGGCCCATTTCACTCCCAATCCCAGCAAGCACAAGTTACAGAGTACAAATCCCACCTCCAAGACAAGCAACCTGAAATCCAATCAATCTATTGTCCAACCCCTTATCCTGGTCAGGGTCGCTTACACCCAGGACAGGATGCCAGTCGTTCAGAGGGCACACATACGTACAAATAAGGGGGTGTCTTTGGAGTGCAAGATGGAAACCTGCACAACATGTGGAGAACATGTGAACCCCCCCCCCCCCACACACACACACACACACACACCAGGTGAGACAGAATTCAAACCCCTCAGCCCCAGAGGTGAAAAAAATAGTGTTAGCGCCTATTCTTACTCTTATGATGCACAAACAAAATGAAGCAATTGCATTCGGAATGGAGGATTTATCAACTTGACCTTTAATCTCAAATGTACACACGCTGGCACATTATCCACTTTCACTGACGTTTCACTTGTCTGCGATATTAGCATTGTATCCTTGTAGAAACCGGAGACGAGACGTTCGTCCATCCCGCAACAAGACATCAGGGCTGGAGGGGGTCTCTCACCAGCAGGGAGCTTGGGATGTTTGGAAAAGTTAAGGGAGGGAATGTCATTCGGGAACGTTCCCAGCAGCAGGCTCAAACCCAGCAGAAAGTCATCAGACGGCCAGGCAACATGCTTTGGGGATTCCACCAAGTGTCATCAGCACACCAAATATCATCGAAGTAATGGAATCTTAGTCAAGATGTGACTAAACTGATTTTTATGGCACGGGAATGGGGCGACTTTCACTCAAACGTTGGCATTTATAAGGAGAAACAAAAATTCCTCATGTTCTCAAAAGACTTTTTAAGATGGATTGCAGTGCACTCAAGATGACCTGCTATTAGGTACTGAAATTTGACTAAAACTGATAGGAAACTGCAGCCGTAGCCAATGTCACTTTTAAAAACAATACCTCTGTGTGAAATTACCTAATCTCCACTGGGTCCATGGGAAAATCATGGACACATCTGTGGAGGCTTTTAAGTGACACAAACTATTGAAAGCACTACCTAAAATATGATAACAGTTTTAGATGGAATGAATAAATATCCAGTAATCAAGCTCCACATTCTGACTGAGTAATGACAAAAAACCGACGGGTTAAGACTTAAATTTAGGACCCAAGTTTGTCTTGTCCCCTCTGGTTTGAAGGTTTACTTCAGAATGATCATTAACAGCCTGTACTGTTTTTGGGAAAAGGTACGTTACATATATGTATGTATAAAAAAAAGGTTTCAAGCGTGATGCCAGAAAAGGCCATGAACTCCATAGCTCCTGGTCACAGAGGTAGAGGTTGCAGCCTGTCGCCATTAACACTGAAGCCTTCTACTCCAGCCAAAGTCTCACCCTTGTGGGAAAACCCCGGCTGCCTCCACATGACCCTGACTGTGACTTCTCAACTGGAGGACTCACCCGTGCCCCGCTAGCCCCCAGCTAATGCGGGCCACTTGTCAAGCACGGGTGGCGTGGTCTGCCTTGGGTATGTCAAATAAAAATAACCTATTTTTTTTTGTTGTTTGTTTTATTTAAAGCTTTGGGCACGGCTCCTGGCAGCGCCTGGTACAGTCAGCTCAGAAAAATCCTTCAGCGTGACGCAAGTCGGCCGCCGTCTCAGATGCAGCAGCGGCCATCGAAGGCGTGAGAGGCGCGTGAGACACGCATTGTGCGAATCGCGCGAATCACTGCACACGCTGCTTGCGGGTGCTAACACTAATCTATGAAAGTGGGGTGATTTCCCACCACGTGTTGCGAAACATGCACTAGTCTGGTGAGTGTTTCGAGAACAGCGATTATGCGCGGTGCTTAAAAAAAACATGTTAACGGGAACAACAGAAGCAGCTGCCCGTCTTGTTTAAATAAAGTACCCACTTATAGACGACTTGGATAAATCACACAAACCAGGCAGAGTCCATTAGGAATGGGACGATTTTGTCCGGCGTTGTGTTTCACCCTCAAATGCCACAGCAGCACCGAACTCTCTGGCTAACTGAAACCAGCTGTGCCATTGCAACTTGAGAAAAGAAGATGACCGCACATAATTTGAATCATAAAAACAACATTACTGGCAGGAAAAAAACGAACAACAACATATTCCCTTTGGGCAAAGAACCTAAAAGAGGAAACATATTGCATTATAGGTATAAAAATTACAGGGGATACGAACTGGAAATTCACATCACACAGACGGCCCAGTGACCAGGCAATAAACCCAGTTTATGTGGACCTTCTGGGTCCAAACGAAACAGCAAACAATCAGGTGGCACTGGCCAAACGTGGCTCTTGATTGGACGTCAGCTTGGTGACCCTGTATATCAGGGCAACGTTACATTTCACAACACATTCCTACCCCCTACACCAAAGTGACGACTGGGTGACAGAGCGTTGGAGGTGACGCGGGCCGGCCCGGCGGAGACTGCCATTCCCTTCCTGTCCTTTGTGAATTGTCGACAAAAATAAACACCTTGTTTCACATGAGTGTTTGACTACTCCCCCTTGTTCACCGACAAAACCGTTTAAGCAACAATAGTGGCAAAGATAACAGCCAGAGTATTTATTGACCCACGCAAATTAAGGCGTGAGGAAGTGAACCGTGTCGACGAGGGACATCAGTACTGGTTCTGTCACAGAGTCTCAGAAAGCCAGCAGCAGACCCAGCAGTGACTGAGCAAGCGAGAGGCTTGAACATTCGTCTGATAGAAACGCCCAAGGAAGAGATCGTGTTGCTGTCTCGCCATTAGCCAAACCCAGCAAGTAGAGGTCAGCCATTTCCCTCTCGTGTTTACATTTACATGCTTAAATACTTTGAGCAGACTTTATGCAACTGGCCAATTTAGAGCCACCAGTTCACCTAATAAGTGCAGGTCTATAACTGTTGGAGGAAACCTGCAGAACGTGGGGAGACCAGAGGAAACGTGTCAAACATGGAGAGACCAGAGGAAACCTGTGGAACATGGAGAGACCATGCGAATGCCACACACACGGAGCTGGGGGTAGGAACCCTCGACCCTAAGTGTGCGAGGCCACCTTCCTGCCCCTGCTAGTTGTGCATTCTTTTTTACAGGTCAGTGGTCACAGCTGGACACTGCCAGCACTACAGAATAGAGGTGGAGCTAGGGTACAGACAGTAACAAACATCAGTTCCCATTGGCTAGGTGTATGAAGGCCACACCTATAAGGTATACTGGATGACAACGTGTAGATTCACTGCAGAGGCACTTAATTATAATACAGGGCAAATACTTTACGCACAGGTTTAACTTCTTAAAGGTGAAACTGTATTTCAGTTCTTTTTCTGTCCCAACTACGTGGTGTCTGACATGAAGATCGTCTCTGTCACTTACAGACTTGTGAAATTTGCAAGCTGTACAATGTGTTTGTGGCTTTATTTATTTATACACCTCTGTTACTATTTTTTGTGTATTGCTTGGCTGTTGAAGACTATGTTTAGTACTCTGTTCTTGTTCGACAAAAAAGACTCACTGCAGAGGCTCTCTAGCCCCACCCCCACAAAAAAAACTCAAAACACAGGTACTTGCATTTTGGTTGCAGGTAAATTTGACAGATTACAAGAAAATCACGGGCCCGTCCCCCCCAGCCTACATCCAACCCCCGCCCTCCCCTGCCACTTGCCTGCTTTGACCTCACTGTTCACTCCAAAGCAGCCCTGGCCCCCCCAGCTTCTGTACGCAGCACTCACGGAGGCCCCCCAGGGCCTGAGCATCAAACGTTTAGGACCTAATTAAGGAACCCCCCCACCTCCCCCTTCACACAGTAAAGCCTGCTTTGATCTTCAGTCCTTAGAACAGCCTCCAGTAAGCCAATGGGCTTTTTACATGCTTTTTTATGACAGCCATAAAATATAAGTTAATAAATCCAACACTGCGGTAATGAGAATAACTCGCATTCAGGCCAAATACTGCAGGCTGCTTTGCGATAGCTGGAGCTAAGATTTGCCCACATGCTTAGGGCCTCAGTGCCACATTCAGATCTCATCGGTTTGTTTGCACGAAAACAGGCACCGCCACAACATAACCTACATTTTGCCAAGTTGCTCAAATGCCAAACAAGCTGCGACACATTAATGAAAACTGGCAATACTTCGTAGACACTCCCTCACTCGCCAAGAGGCGGCTACTCAAGAACTGACACGTCACCATGTTTTACCTGCAGGGGAATTTTATTTTTTTTTTTTTATAAGGATCGGAATGCTGCAGATACCGCGTTTGTAGTCGACGTGCCTCATCACAGTCCAAACATGGGGGAGGGAGGGGAACCAAAGGCCAGAACTTCAAAAACCAGGTCTCCACAGGAGGTGGAGCTGCAAACGTCTGTGACCAGAGCCAGGTGGAATTTCACTATGACAACTTCAGAACGGGTGGTATGTAGTTCAGTGGGATATGGTTAGCCTATATTCAGGTTATAGGTTCAAAACCCATGGCTGAGTAATCATGCACCCTCGAGCAAGGCCCTTAACCCCACCTGCTCCAGGGATGCTGGCTGACCCTGATCTCTGACCCCAAGCTTTACTCACTTGCACGTTTTTTTGGACAAAAGCTCGCGCTAAAAAAAATAAACGTAAATGTGTTTGAGGGCTCGAATGGCGAGATCAGATCTTCTTTGGCTATTGAGATCTGTGACCTCTGTGATATTTTTATATAAAATCAACAACATTTTTCGATCCTTTTATCCTGCAGTGAGTTACATGTAAACATGAAGACAGGAACCTGAAAATGAATACGTGTGTAAATAAAACTGCAGGATAGACCACTAGGTCATAGTATAGCTGGGCAATCTGTTCCATGCTCATGGGAGAATGGGAGAAGAAAGTTGTGGTGTTTCTTCACCACTGGTCATTATTAACAGAGGATTTCAGCTCAGGAAACTCAGATGACTGGAACACAAGGAGAACCTGAGCATTCAGTTGCAGAACGCGAGCCCCCGGTCATCAGTCCATGGAGAAAAGTGTGCCTGCCAACAGTGAGGACCAGACTGTGTACTTTCTTTCATCATTAATGCAGCCCTGGCGATGCTGCCCTTCGTTAGAGCCGAGCAACAGTGGAAGTTAAGTCGTTTCTATCAGGAACCACGCACACATGCCTTCACACACGCGGCCCCTACCTCTCGCAGCTCCAGCCTTTGCGCCACGGCCTCCAGGCACTCCTGCCCAGTGCTCTCCACGGACAGCGTGCACTCGATGACGTTGTTATCCAGGAGACGTATCCGCGTCACGAAGCAGTTCTTGCTCAGCACGTACCGACGGTGTCGTCCGAGCCGGATTCTGAAAGGCATGGCTGGGCTGGGGGAGGGCCCAGTCTGGGACTCGGCCAGCCGACGTTTCCTGCGCTCCGCTTTAGGCTGCTGTCAGACTGCCGTGTGCCCAGAGGAAGGACTGGAAAGCAGGAAGCCGCTGTCCCATTCCCAGGGAGTAGCGGAGGGTCCCTTGGGCCTACAGGAGAAGGCAGGGAGTCAGTAGTGCCGAAGGGTTGTTTAGACCGTCCACCGGCAGTAGACCGAAAACCGGTCAAATCACAGCCTCTCCACAGCTTCTTATCAAACAGTCGCCACCCCTAATTCTCCGCAGGGTTTCTGTCCCATGTCACCTTGCAATGACTATTCTTTAAAGTAACACTTGTTAACACTGTTGTTCCAGCTATAAGTGAGGAACTGCTTAAAATAGATTTCCCAAAAATCACAGATGTGTGGTTCTGAAGGCAGTGTTCTCCATTTCCCGTTCGTGGTAATATATCCTGAGCCATCCTGTACAAAATCCCAACATTTTTAATCAACTCTGAAAAGGTCCCTGTTGTTTTCACTTCTATCTCCTTATAGGTTTCATATTTTTAAAAAAATAAAAGTGACAGCTCAATTTCACATTCATAAAATTCCCAACAAAATGACTAAGACCTCAATTTCCACACTTCTACTCGTCTTCGATTCCATGTTTAAACTTGGTTTCTCCGGTTTGTGTTGGCTCACTGTGAATGGGATTTAAATACTTTAGAACTGAAACACTGATATCCAAATATCCTTTGGATGAACCCCTCCTTCTCGACCTATCAGGCTGTACGAACAAGCTCACGACGTAAAAATAGATTTCTGTGGTTGCTCCTTCCTCCCAGAGATGCAGTTTGTTAAATCGAATAATTTTGGAACAGCCATTAAATAAATAAACTAACATAAATAAATGATGTTTGCCACATACTTTGTATTTCGCAGATATCCAGGTGTGAAGCCAGACCATTGACAATGTTGTTGCCAGGATATACACAGTGACTTATTGGAGTGGCAAAGTATGACGGGCGTGGGAATGGCGACTAGAAATTTGTGTTTGTGTGTGTGTGTGTGGGGGGGGTACACAATGAGCAATTTTTGCGTTTTACGTTTCCGGGACCATTGAACTTCTTTACTTTTACTGTGGTGAGCAATGCTGTGGCCAGCGGGGTGGCCATGCCTCCCGCTAGAATGGCACGGGCCACCCCTGACCACCCACTGGCTACGCCTCTGCAAAATATCTGATAACTGGATATATGGAGAAGACATCTCAAGACTGAGAATTACGAGGGACACTTAAGAAAACCACTTAACACTACCAAATATTTCACTTGAACATTATTATCGCTGCAGGGTGGAGATATTTTCTAGAAGAATTACAAAATTAACTCCCAAATTAACAAAAATAAATCTGCACCCAAATTGGACTGTGGAATCCATGTACTGTACATTATATATAAAGCAGAGGTATACGCACTTAATAATCTCAAGTTGTCAACAACCACAACCTACACCATGAGCTACAATTTTAAAAACAGCTACAGGTCTAGAAATGCACATCTCATACCCTAAATATAGCTGACCAAGCCTGAAGCAGCGCCCGAACTTTGTGTGGGACACCTCATCCATACGTCACCAAACAAACACAGTCCACGCAAGCCCCCTGTGGATACCGAGTTCATGCAAGTTCAAAAAACCAGCACACTTTGAATATGAAACCCAGGGTGAGTCGTCAGAGCAAGACTTTCATGTCCACGGGGGGAAACAGATGCGGAAGAAGAATGAATCATCCATAGCCGACTTTGATGGACAGAAAAACATATTCGATTTCCCAAGATGCAATATACACCACTGAGAGACCACATATCAAATGGAATCAATACCACCGTTCATTCAGTAGTGAAGTCTTGCAGAAGTTAACATAGTGGAATTGTAACCTGATGGTCCCAGGAGGGTCCATGCTCTTGGACCCTTCAATAAGAGCTCTATATTAAAATGCATCGAATAAAATGTGCATGAATAAAAATTGCCTTGTTAAAAGTCAGTTAAGGACCTAAATGTACAGAAGGTGAATCATCTGAGCTCTAAAGCAAGAGTCAATAGTATTTGTCTTTCCTCTCCAGCAAGATGAATTAGCTCTGTTGTCAATGCTTGTGTTCCTTCATGTTAAAGTCAGTGGGTCTAAATTCCAAAATGATTATTTTGCTGTTGTCTTTGGTAGAATGGATTGTCCAATTCAGCTGCAACAGCAGCTACTGCAATGCATGGTTTTCAGTGGCAAAATCTGACAGACGAACAAGAGTAAAGGAGGGAAGATCAACTGTGGGCAAAAGTTATGCCTGAGTCAAAGAGGTTAAAAAAGGTCTTTGCAGGAACAGAAAAACCAAACAGCTGTTGGCTGCTTGTCAGACAACGGCAGAGGAAAGTTCAAAACAAGTCCCCCACCTACCAAAGGCAGCCGGGGGGAGATGTGTTTAGTCTTGTTCGAGTTATGCCGGTGGGTGCCGACTGGATCCCATCCCATGAGACAGAGGTAGTAATTCACTGTTAAAAGGTGGTGTTTGACTCTTGTCTCCTGCAATAACTTAATTGGACCCAGATTTCTCTCTGTCTCGCCTAAAATACAAATATTATGTTTTGTTTTTTTTTTTTAAATTACAGATCCACGAGAAACCCGTCTGGTAATGCCGAAGAGTCAAAAACAAATCCATTATTTAAAAAAATGCACTTGAATAAGTAATCGTAAGGATAATTATGATGCCTAAAACTTGCAGGCAAAAGGCAAAGATCCATATTCCATGGTATTGATTGGAAGATGTAAACAAAACCGAGGGAGAGATAGAGAGGTAAGTGTCAACACCAGGGGTCTGAAGTGTGCAACATCATGTGTGTCTTTAGGGGAGTGTAGGCACAGCACTGTTTTGTATGGATTTAACCCTTCGGAAAAGCAAGAGCAGGTTTGCAAACAAAAGCCAGCAGTCCTTAAGAATATGACTCACCTTAATAACAAG
>JAACJT020000033.1:13949047-13974280 GCA_009936485.2 Gymnarchus niloticus
AACTCGTTTAATCGGATTTACTCATTTTTACTCCCGCTCTGCTTTTAAAATGGCCCGTTACTTGTTTCTTTCCCTCCGTAAGCTCCTCGTTGTGGCCGTCTCGATTTTGAGTGTCCCTTCTGCACTGATGACGGGTAGGTGCATTAGCTCCGCCATTCTGGCTCCTGACGGTGTAGTTGCAGTGTGGAGCCCTCGTCTGAAGTCATTGGTGGGTAGCTGTGGGCTACATAACAGCCGCTCAAATTTTCAGAAGCCTGGGGCTCCAAAGAACTGCCTTAACACAAGTGACGTTATCAGCGAAGATACACAAATGTAAGCATGAGTAAATTTGCTATTTACATTATAAATTATATCACAGTATGCCTGACTGAGAAACTCCTCACAGCATATGAGATAGTATTGCAACATGTGGAAATAAATTTTCCACAAGCAGATGTCATGAAGTTGCTTAAATGATTTATGATTACCGGCATTAACGATAGGGAACTGTAATCACAGATTTATTCTTTTTTTATTGTACTCAATATTAGTTCACAGTTCAGTGATTATTTCTGAAGGGAGGTTCTTATGTAGAATTTGACGTGCTTTGTGTATTCACTTCTGATTTCTTGGTGATTTCAGAAAACATTAATCACAAATCAACCATACAATTCAGCCTCTGCGTCTTCCAATTCATAACAGAGCATTAGAGTCGTGCCAAAGGAGGCCATCCCACACTGAATCTGGAGTGATTCTTGGCTACCAGGCAGGTCCCCTTGGCATTCTTCCCAGACGGCTCTGCCTGTGGAGATATCGCGGTGGCTGTCCACAGCCATGGTGCTGATCGCCATTTGCCAGGATTTGGCATGTCCCCCTGTGCCTCCAAGTCACTTCAGTATGATAAACATGTGCTATACATCAGAGAACTTTACACGTTGAAATTACTGCGACACCTTCATCACTCAACGGGGGTATTTGTAGATTAAAAGTGGACATTATCCTCCTTCAAAAATGTAAACCAGGTACGAAAGCAATTCTTTTTACAAGCCAAAATGTGTAGATCATGAAAACACACATGGCATTTTTAACATCTGAATGATAAAAATTGTTAAACATTGGGTCACCTCAGAATGTTGCACGTCTGAAAACATTAAGCAGTTGATGTCGTACAGAGATAGTCGTGCTGTGGTATCAGCATTTGACATCTACAACCTCAATTTGCACATTTAAATGACGTGAATCAGCCTGCACCTGTAGAAGCCATGCCTACGCTCACCTACATTTTGAAATGTTTATTAAGTTGACCGAGGGCGATTAGAGGTACTGGCCTCACACGCATCGCAGTTAGGTAGGTATTCCTCTCAATTATGTTAAGGCTTTCCCTCGGTTGTCACAAATTGCATACACACTATAAATTACTTTTGTTTACACGGTCACCTAACACCAGAAATCGCTGACGGTACATGAAGTGCTTGTGAACTGCTGAAAACTCTGAATAGTTTACATTTGAGTCGCCAAGGTGGCAAAATTCGTAATCAGTCTGTCGTGAAATATAAATACGAGGTGAAAGGAATGAATACATCGCCTCCATTAACTTGGAGAAAATGGCAAAGGGAAAAAAAAAATAAATAAGTTTTGCGCCGACAACACTGGAAAGCAGATGGTGTTTATTTTGGGCTCGGTACCCTGGGGTGAATCCCTGCAAGTCTTTATTGTTTTTCTTTCAAAAGAGCTATGAATATTTTAGCTAACCTCAGGGATAATAGTGGCTACATAAATACCCAGGCGTGTTTCTCTGTCTTGTGCCAACCGGCTGAATTGCGGTTCCGCTTCAAAGCAGTGCAGCGCAGTTGGAAAGGAACAATTAGGAGACACTCCTTCGCTGGTCTAATCAGATCAAGTTTTGCTATTTTCTCAATATGGGAAATAACCACTTTCTGACCTTTGTTTCTGGTCCCTGTGCGACGGAGTCTTGTTCGGCAGTGCTCTTTATATTACAGTAACTAATACCGAGCAATTTGCCTGCATCGGGCACCATTTAACTCCTTCACCTCTCAAAGTCCTGATTGTAGAGAATCCAGCTTCCTGTACTTACTGTTCACTCAGGATTATTCAAAAAAATTACATTTTTATATATTAGTCACCCATCTCTCAAACAGTTATGCTGGTCAGGGCCGTATGGATATACTATATGTAGTGTTAAAATATTGTTTTTATTCAAACTCAAGGAATGAATTCTTTTTAATTGTGCATACTGTCAGGGTGAAATAGGCCTGTGATATTCCATTTAGAATTCTAATGTGATATTTAAACGTGATTTTCAAATGAATCTCTGATTTGATTTTGTCACCCCATTTTGAACTCCCTCCTACGCCCTGGCATTCTATATGTACTCGGTCACCTCACACCTGAGGGGCTGGGGCTTTGAATCTCATATCCACTCTGTGTGGAGTTTGCATGTTCTACTCCTGTTTCCTCATGCAGTCCAGAGACATGCAGTTATGCCTGTTGCCTTCTCTAACGAGTGTTACTGTGTGTGTTCTGGTGTTGGACTAATGGCCCATCCAATGTGTCCTAGGTCTTGTGTTCTAGGCTGCTTGGGATTGGCTCCCAGTTCCTTCAGGATTCTGTCCTGGATGAGCATCTGACAAAAGGAAAGAATCATGGCGTTTGGAAAAAGAGCATGTGAGCTTGTTATTACAGACTCTCCCTGACTGCGTTGTGCTGCTGAATGAGTTTGCTGTCTTCACAACGGCCTGCTTTTTAGACGGACGTTGGTGTTTTCTTAGGGTGAAGAGCCTATGGCAGGTCCACACATAGTTGCTATGGTAACCCCCAGTCACTTCACCAGAATTTAATTAATATGTTCCAAACAACTTGAGTGAGCAGTTAGCTAAGTGCATGATGTAAACACTGGCCAGTCACCCTGCGGAAAGGAGTGGGTTTGATGGCGATCCTGCCTGGCATGAGGCAGGAGCTGTGGTAACCCATAGCGACCTCCTTAGCCGAAGGAAGGGGAGAGGTAAGAAGCTTCCACATACTCCAGGTCGGGATTCCATTCCTGACTGTCCAGTTTGTGTTCAGCATCCCCCTGCATTTTGGTTTTACTGAGATGAATCAGAATGGCGCTCCTCACACGATGATCTGTTGCTGTATGAAGCATCAGTAGGGAGGGCTCTGAACGTGTGGCGGTAATGGGTTTCTGATAAGGAGGAGTGTGCTTGGCATGCAGGGGGAGGGCCAGGGATGGCGAAGGTGGCAGTGTGGGGGGTTTGTTACTTAGATCCCTTGTCACACGCAGGTCCGCTGGTGACTGCTGGCCTTTTTGGAGGGGATGGATGTGTGACAAGCCAAGCAAACTCTGGACGCAGAAATAAAAGTGGCGTGAAATCACACTAAATGAAACATGAAACATTACCAACTTGGATTCCCCATAGCTGCATATGGGGGAAAAGTATTGTGCATTGGCGAATTCCGTAAAAGTGAATTCGTGCTGGTGGGACATCAGTCTGCTGAGATATGGGCAGAGTCCTCCCCAGTTTTCATCATTTTCAAAATGAATGCTTAATGACACAGGGCTTCCAGGTCTGCCTAGACAGGCCAGAAGGAGGAGGATGCTTTCTAATTCAGTTATTCACTGTTGTTTAATTAATTGTCACACTAATAGATCCCTTGGTAGCCAGCACACCTGATGCTAACTTAACATAAAGAGAGAGTAAAGAACTAAGTGAAAGTCTCGAGCAGCATTTTGGCCAGTTAATATAGCCAGTGCTTTAATCTTGCAATTTTCCAATAAATGCATTCATACAACTGAGTGTTGACCAAGCTGAATGTTCACAAATTGCACATCATCAAAGATGGATATGCCTTTGCAATTCCATGAAGAACTACAGTTTTGAGCCCACACATGCAGAACACAACGGACTAGAAGTCCATCGCCTTAACTTCTTAGCCACCTCATCACATTAACGTCATAGATGTGAACCTAAAGCTTTTTGTTGCCTGGGTTAGCGAAGCGGACCGTGCTAACGGATCCCTCACTGCACCAGGGTTAGCGAAACGGACCGTGCTAACGGATCCCTCACTGCACCTGGGTTAGCGAAGCGGACCGTGCTAACGGATCCCTCACTGCACCAGGGTTAGCGAAGCGGACCGTGCTAACGGATCCCTCACTGCACCAGGGTTAGCGAAACGGCCCGTGCTAACGGATCCCTCACTGCACCAGGGTTAGCAAAACAGACCGTGCTAACGGATCCCTCATGGTGGTTCAGATCTTTAATAGTTTCGAGTTACAGCAGAAGCAGAAGTGATGATCTTAATGGTGTCCTTAAGCTTCTCACCAATGACAAGAGTAAATGTGACAGGGGCACTGGGATGAAGCCCAGCTGAAAGCATCCATTTTTAAGGCTGCATCCTTGAGCTAAGAGCTAAAATAAATCTTATATACCTGTATTTTACTTTGTGACTTGTCAATCATGTAATTTTGATAGTGTTAGTCACGTGTTTGATGTTTCACAACACAAGAAATTTAAAATGTTCATGTGCTTTCTGTGTCTGGCTCTCTATAATTATAATACCATAGCATAAAATAGCATAATCACTTCCTCTCTATTGCAACAGTAAAATCTGAAATTATGCTTTGCCAGGAAATCAAGTAAATTACAAAAAAATAAGTTGTTATGGTGAAACATTTACTCTATTGAAAAATCGTACAGTAGCATGCTATGTGTTTTTGCCTCTTAAAATAACTTATGACTGCTGTTGCTAGAGGGAAAAAAATAAGAACGGGGCTTTCTGATTCCTGAAACAGATTTTTCAGTGATATCAGACTGCACAAGATTTTTCAGTGACAGAAAACTGGGACCAAATTTTTTTTTCCCCAAGATTAACAAGCAGTACAATAAATCTGGTGTCAGATATTTTCTTCAAGATAAACGATGCCAGATAATTCAATGACCTGGTCTGGAGCTGCCCATCCTGATCATTCCCTGCCCTGTGTTTCAGGTTTGTGTCAACCTAGTACTGTATTAGCAGTTACACAAGACTGTCACACCCACACCACGCCAGCCTACATGGGACCTACCACGCCCAACGTACTCCCGGTCATCATCCCCTGAATACTAACCAGCTGTGCCTCGTTAATTACCATCAAGTAGCTTCTAGCCGTGCCTTGTTAATCCTTTACATAAGCCCTGCTGTTCAGTTGCCTCCTTGTGAGGTATTATGTTATCTATGCCATTACTGAGTGATTCTAAACCTGGTAGTTTGCCCGCGTATGACCCTGATTGTTGGACTTCTCTTTCCAGGTTCTGTTTGGTGTGTCTATTGCTGCCTTGGTATTGATCTTCTGCCTGTGACAACCACTACGTTTTCCATTCTCCCCTGGCTTTTGGAAATCCTACTGGTTCTGGTTTTGACCTTGCCTGTTTTGACTACGTTTTGGAAGAACCATTGGCTTTTGGAAATCCTACCTGTTCTGGTCTTGACCTTGTCTGTTTTGACTCTGATTTAAACTGTCTGACTCTGCGATTGGATCCTACTGTGTTCTGAATCATTACAAAGATGGACAGAAGGATGTCTGGTACCGTGAATGAATAATAACACAAAGTATTTGCATCATTTCCAATTAATTTTTTTTTCTTTTGTTTTCTGGGTCATGGGGAAAAAAAAGCTACAAATAGAATAGATTACACATTATCTAGCCGAGGGTTACTGTAGCGACAGACAGCGCTATCACAGCGATCATAAAAACCTGCTTCCATTGTTCAGCAAAAAAATCAACACTGTTTAGATCCAGCTGAAGAGTACAGTGCCGTTATAGTTATGTAGCCAATGCACTCAAATATTCAATACTAATCTACACTAGTGGATATGATACGGGAAATAATTTCATAGGTCTGCCGTGAGCCAGTGAGGCCCTACAGTGTCCTCTGTGATCCCAAAGGGAGTTTAGCTTGAGGTCTAACCCCACCTGAAACCACTGACATCTCCAACCAGGATGGCCACCCTAAAGCGGGAACCAGCACTGTCCTCGCGCTCACGGCACGCGGCCGCCGAGAAGGGCTGAAAAAAGTGATGGCAGATGGGATTTGCAGTGTGCAGCTGAGGATCTTTCCCTGACACGACGGCTGTGGACACGAGTGCTTGGTGAGTACAGGCTGTTCGTGAGACAGCAGCTCAAAAGTGCTGAAGTGAGGCTGCCAAATCTGTAGATGTAATTAGTGTGAAAAAAAAAAAAAAATTATGGGACAAGTCCTGAATTTCTGACCTTTCTGGGACTGGAAATACTCCTTTATAACTATGATAGAAGCTGAAAGTATATTAAATAAACTACTCCTGGTGTTTAGCACCAGAATGAAGAGAACTTGTGATAAATCCATTAGATATTTGTATAGTTTTTCACCTGGACCAGGATTGTACCCAAGCTGATGATGATGATGATGATGCTTAGTTAAGGATCAGGAAGGTTCCAGAAGATAAAAGCGTTGTGTCCTTCACTCTCTCACATTAAGGCAACTATAAAGCTGGTATGTTTTGGTTAAACTCCACATCCTTCATATGTATACCTGCAGCTTCAATGGAGACACAGTGTATTTCTTTTTGTGCTTTTCGTGAGGTAATTAAACCTGAATAAAAAAACCTAGAGTCCTTATCTACTATTAAAAATTCAAATTCCCCAGCCAGTTAATGATACATACACACACAGTATCTAAAAGTGAAATTTCACTCCTTTGGAAAATGTATAAGGAAGCCTCCACCATACCTTATTCTTTAAAGATAATATTTGCCAGATGAAAGTATAAATTCATCCACTGAAATTGTGCAGTGAAAATCATCTTTGCAATCAAATTCTCAGTTCTTGTAGAGTTTTGTGCTGGAACAGGAGCAATTTATACTGATATTTAATGATTAAATATTTAACTATTGGCATTCTCTCATGATACTTTTGCCCAGTAATGAACATGCTACACTTAGAGGCCTCTTTAGCAGGCACCCCTGCCTAATACTTGGTAAGAGCACCTTTTATCTCCAGGATGTACATTTGGAGAAGTTTTTCTGCACGCTACTGCTGTACTGAGATCTCTTTTCGGCACTTGTGACCATTTTGTTGGCTTTATCAAGTCTGGCCGTTCCTCTCTCCCTTCTCTCCGTAATAAGGAGACTTTACCCATACAGCTGCTGCCAGGCTGGACCCATTTTGTTCCTCAGCATCCTCTGTAAACTTTAGATGATGAGGAAATCCCAAGAGGGGAGGCCGTATCTTAGAAACGGGGACCACCACGTGGGACTCTAACAATCACACCACGCTTAACATCGCTTAGTTCTTCTGAGCCCTCGCTGCACACTGACTGAGCTTCGTGACCTGCGTATATATCATCCATCCATCCATTGTTCAGATGCTTAATTCTATTCTGGGTCGTGGCCTATATATACATGCTGTATATATATGTTTACCTTCAGGAACATTATTCACAGAGTCAGTCATTAGTTTTAATGAGCTGATGTATTTAATTTAGTCACAACCAAGTATATATATTTTTTAATCTGGACTACTGTTTTGGCACAAAACAATTGCTAATTACATGACCTATAATTTTAATGGCATGTTTTTATCTACACCAATATGTTCATATGAGAAAGAACTCAGGTTTGACTCTTCAGAGTCAATGGTATCGGAGTGACTCAGTTTCCTGACGTGAAACACACGTCACGCGCTCATTAGCAGTTAGCGGCCAGAGGGAATAGACTCAGGACACCACCGTCTCTTCCTGGCATTCATGGCTTTCCTTTGCCGTCATTTTCTTCTCTGCAATAACAGTTTACTGAGCGATAAATCCATATGTTCTTTTCGGAGCTGAACATACATTTGCCCATTCATCTCCATCCCCCATCCCGATCTAAGTGGCTTTCAAAGGACAACAGTAAAGTGTAGTCAAAAAGCCAGTGTATTTTATTACAGCCCATCCAAAATGTTCCCCAGCCTTGCGTCCTGTGCTCGCTGGGAAACCCTCCAGCCCCCCCCCCACCCACAAACAAAGAAACCTATGTATGGATGGAATGTACATGACAATCATTTGGTCTTTAAAATACATTAAAATTTGAAAATTTCAATCAGTATCCAGGAATGGTCATATCCTATATACTAATGTAAACTGCAGTAATTTTATGGCATCATAGAACAGACATAGAAAAAGACATTATCCAAATTTTAACAGGCAACCCATTAACTATTTATGTCATTGATTAAGACACTGCTTAACATAAAACAATAATTAATGTATATATTGATTAATTTGAATTCAATATTTTACTGATGCACCGTATATCTAAATTGTGTTACAAATGGATTGTCCAGAAAGGCACCCTATGCCGAATTTCGCAACCTGCAGCTGTCATAAAGTGGTTGCTGTCTGTTGTCAAAAATGTTGGTCGGTCTTAACCGTGTACCCGGAATATTTCACACGGAATCATTCAAATACAAATCCGTTAATACTTCCCATGGCTCACGATGGTGTCTGACTAGGTTACACGTTCACACCTTTAAACACCGCTATATTAAAAGGGGAATCATTATAGAGTTGCATTGAAACTTTGCCATCAGAAACACATTTTCAGACTCATAAATTCTCACAGATCCACAAGTAAGCTGATTTTTCAGGAGGAAAATGCGGAGGGCCGATGGTTGGAGCGTCACGTTCTCGACAGCTAGGAGCGTCTCTGAGAATTTATGGTTTTCTCACGTTGGTATGCGCTGCAGGGTGTTCGAGGGCAGCCTGATGTTCTCATCTTTTATAAACGAGCTTCGCCCAGCCTACCGCTTCACTTAGTGATGCTGGGCTTGAGAAGTCAATTTGCCCCTCGACATCAATACATCAAAAGGGGCTGCAGTGTTCTTTTTTTTCCTGCTAAAATGTTTCCCTCCCATTTGAATCTTCCTCGCTTTTGCCCACTAATGCGATTCAGGTGTTGTTTGGTTAGAAATATTCCGAGGCAACCTGTCCTAAGTACGCATCTGTAAGTACGGGCAGCGAGCATCACAGGGCTTTATTCGATGCCCCGACAGCGGTCAGACTGAAAGGAGCTGCCCGTGTATGAGAAGAGGTAAAGAAAGAGAACAGGCACCCGGAATACAATCGGGAAATGACTGCTGATGAAGACAAAAAAGCCACGGACACTTGGTAGAAAAGAAGTAAGTCAGTCAATTATTATTCGAGGCACAAACAGTATAACTACTTCTTACTATGGCGAACAATAGCTGGCTGTTGGACCTTCGAATTTGCGCGAAACGAGTGGGAAAGCGAAGATTGAATGGAAATTCATTCAAACAGATTGTCCAAAAAAAAAAAATAAAAAATCATCAACTGTAATCGTAATGTTACCAAAACGGCACAACCTCGCAAATGTGTTTAACCTTGATTATGCGTTGTGCATTAATCAATTTCAACTGGATTTGTGGCTTATTAAGCTAATATTGTACAGACTTCACATCAGCGTTGATAAACGGTACATTTCATGTAGTTCTATACGCCGCATTCATCGCAAATTACAATAACACGAAAAGCAAACGTTCAACAGACAATCTGATGGATGCGTAAATCGTAAAGCACACTTGTGCACGATCGTGCGACTCCAGTATTTTGGCAAAATATGCTGTGGGTTCGGATGCAATATAGCCTGTACATATAATAATCGACATTCATGCGCATGGATGGGTTGGTCTTTATTTTGCTTATCCGACTGCCGCGTAAAACGTGAATAGTGAAGCGACACAGACGAAATTGTACTGGACTTGGCTGGGAAAAAAAATCAAGCTGGATGTCAAATGATATGTCACGAAAGGGCATATATACACAGCAATAACTAAATAAATGTGCCTTTATTAAGAGCTGTAAAATGATACATATGGCATAATAAAACTGGAACGAGCCACATACTGTTAAAATATTTACTATTTGTATTATTTAAAAGCATAGCTTCGGTAAGGGGCTGCTGTGAGTTGTGACTGACTTCATTTTTCATCGTTGCCCTACCTTGCGCACTTCAGTTTGTCTTTAAAATATTTTTGAACATTTTATTTAATCTCCTTTACAGAAACCCTTGTGAATGGTAGGGCTAAGAAAGGGGATTCCAGCAATTGTCTGTGTAAAACTTAAGTTGAAACTTAAAATTTTCCGCAACTTTAAAATGGTGTGGTTGCTGTTACCTTATTTACCTAAAAACATTAGTATTTAAATGCCAGTCATTGTAGGCTACCATGTTTTAATGCTTCACACAATTATGTGAGTTGATTTTACGCATGTTCAGGTCACAGCTCATGAAATTTGAAGTGAAGTATGCTGATCTGCTTGTGCTAATCGACAATGCTTCAGCATAGGTTGATGTACCCATTTGTTCCGGTAATTCCCAGTATAGTATGCCCTGTGTGTCGACTGCCAATATCGCTGAATTTTCATCTGTTTAACATATTGCCCAGATTTCACCCTGGGCAGGGATGACAGCTGCTTGCTTGACAGCACTTTAAAACTTACAGACAAAGCAATCTGTCTTTTGGATTCTGACTCACAGCCTTTTTGGCTGAGTCAAAACAGAAGCGCCCCCTACAGCCTGACACGCGAGGGATAAATCCAGCCATATAAAAAGCAGGTGCTACAATTCAGTTCAAACTATCCACCCTAGGCTGGGGTAATTTGGCAAAACTTCCTGATATAAATTCTGCAGTTCACTGTCACACGCAGGCAAGACAATAAAGAAGACTGCTGTTTTAGACAACAGGCAATAACTAAATGAACATAATCACTCAGCATTTCCTCCACATGATCGGTTACTGAGTGTTTTAAAGGTACATTTGCATCTTACTCTTTGTCCACTGCAGGTCTTTGCATTTAAACATCCCATAATCAACATCAAAGACATAAGAGTTGTTTATGGGTTTATGGCTTGTGTGCATATTTTTACAATTTCTGCTGACAGCCATCAGAAAATGTGGAAACGCTGTAAATTTTCCATGAACTCTCAAGGCTTGCGGTGAGCTGAAAGCCTGCTGTGTTCTTTCCTCGCTCCAGTGTCTGCACCCGATCTCTTGGATCCGAAAACAGCCACACAGAACTCCAAGCCTCGCCTGTCGTTCTCCGCCAAGTCCATTGTCTTAAATTCCGAAGAGGATTCTGTCACCACAGTGATGAGGTGGAAGACTGTGTCAGCGCTCTTCCTGCTCGTGGTACTCTACCTCATTATTGGAGCCATGGTGTTCAAAGCCCTGGAGCAACCCAATGAGATATCTCAGAAGGAAACCATACTCGCCGAGAAGCTCAAGTTCCTCTCCAGCCACTCCTGTGTGAATTCGACGGCTCTGGAAGATTTTGTCAGGGTAATGAGCCACTTATTCTCTGAAGGCTGCTCTCCCACATGCACACCTCTACTCATGGCCCTTGCAGACAGTAACCAGTGTGAAACTTCTTGAGAAAGATTACAAGCAGACAACTTGGTTGGTAAGGTGACGATTTGTTGGTAGGTTGCTAGATGATGATTTGCACATAAAAGTTCTGTTCTGTGTACCTTGGTGGACCTACATGGTCAGACTGTCCTCACCCCTGATTATCACTGGATATCTCCTACAGAGGAACTAGTGATGGAACAAATGAGGCTTCAAAACCTCTAGAGGGCGGGAGTATCCTGAACAACAACCAACATTTAGTGGTAGTTTGGGACATTCCCACCCACCACGGGTTTTGAAGCCACATTCATCCCATCACTAAGAGTAACACGAGGTGTCTCAAGTAAGAGCATAGTTACCAGTGTGCTCAAATGCAAGAAAATAAAGAATAATTTGCTATAATTTTACAATATTCTTTATCTTAATATTAAAATGAATTACCAAGGGTAGCACTAGAACCTTAAAAAAAAATATGTAGTGCAGCGAAAACTTTCGGAGACTTTGCAATGCAATATATCATTGGAATTAGAAAATACGGAGAGGATCCAAGTGCAGAGAACAATCATTTTAATGAGAATCAAAAATCAGAGTCTTGGACAGTTGAGCCCAAAACTGGGGAAGCAGAGATGAGTACACAAGCCAAGTCGTGATCCAAAAGTTGGAGTGCAGGTACAGGCAGGGGGTTAGTTTTTACAAAGTCAGTCAGAGGGGCGACCAAATCTAGGTCGCAGACGACAAGAGACGAAATCTGAAAAAACGACAGATGATAGAAGTGAAACGCTCGGCAACCCTTCACAAGGAATATGTGAGTTTCTGGCTTCTTATGGTGATATTGGCCAAATTTTAATGAAATAATGAAACCTATTTGGCCAAATTTGATGGTTTGTGAGAGAAAGTCAGCCTAAATACTTACAAAGTCTTTGTTTTATGCCGTACCATGCAGAAGTTTTAAGCAGGCAAAGAAAAATGATATTTAAATAATGTTTATGTTGACGTGAGATTGCCTGACTTTATGTTGGTTTAAGTGTGTCAGTTTATAAATCACCTCAGAATTTGCAGTTATTGCTTGAACTCACCTGTGTGAGTAAACCTTGCTTGGCTAAGAAATACCTCATGAAATGACTTGCCTAATTAACTAATTAAGTGAGCCGGCGATGATACGTAATAAATACGTGGACTGGCTGAGTGCTCTCGAGGAAAGGGTTGGGAACCGGAGCTGTGTTCTTGTAGCCATCAAACCAAACAGTATTTTGGAGAACAGAAGAAATTGTTGCATTTTCTTTATTGCGTTACTGTTCTTTCTAAGCAAATATACACTTCCTGCCCAGATAAGTGGCCTTGAACATTTTCCTTGTCTTCCTAAGACTTTTGCACAGTACCATGCCTATATTTACATATATGTTGTGGCAGGGTATGGGTAGTGAGGCATGGAGGTGATTGAGGAGGCTGGAACCCAAGCTTGGGAAGGCAATTTTACCAGGGGAAATAAACTGAACTGTAGAACTGAGGAAGGCTGAGACAGCAAGTCCAAAGTGTGGAGAGACAGAGGTTGCAGGAGGTCACTCCGTGTCAGGGCCACCTTGAGAGTGGGGCTGGGACCAAGCTACCATGTTGGGTCTTACAAAAACAGCTGTGATCACTTCACTTATTGGTCCTCAGCCACATGTGTTTGGGGGCGTGTCCTCCCTGCCATGTGCCGTACAAAACACGGGTCCCGGTCCTTTGACAGGTGGCCGCAGTCTCTGGTGTCACATGTTGTGTATGGCCACCAGTGCCTGGGTCAGAATGGCAGTGTGGGCAGAGTTGGGAAATTCAGGTCCAGAAAGTACAAATCCCGACCAGCATTTTGTTTCAACCAACCTGTTGAGTACTCTGCGACTCTGACTCTTAGTGACTCTTTATACTCAACAGGTTGGTTGAAACAAAATTCTGGTTGGGATTTGTACTTTCTGGACCTGAATTTCCCATCTCTGAGCGTGGGTGGTTCCTGGTGTCCTCATCAATCTCGTTTAAAGTACCCGAGGTAACTTGCAGTAACACTGAATTAATTTATATAGCTGTTTCAGTAATTTAAGTTAAACTTTATTAAGGGTACAACAGCAGTTCCTCTGGCTGAATCTAAACCTACATCATGTGGATGCCAGTCCCCTGCATTCCTAGAAAATTGAAAATGAGATTTTGGTCCACACAGTGATGCTGGGATTGGTCTTTCTCCCCCAGAGGGTCTCTGATTTATTGGTTGTTTCAGAGCGTTTTAGAGGAAATGGGTAGAGTGGATGGTGGAATCTTGCGTGCTTGTCCTTGGATATGGAAGGGTGAAACTGCATGAGCATTTCCAAGGAGACCCTGTATGAGCGTGTGTATGCTCCTGGTGGGAGAAATGGAACACCTAAGATTACCACACAGCGATCTGATAAATCATCTGATGCATGATTTAACACAATGACAGGCAAGTAGTCAATGATACACTGATACATTTAGAGTACCTGACAATTCCAGAGACAGTGGGTTCTCTTATCATTCCTCAATGGTATTATTTTAACGCCATTTAATCACATAATAATAATTTGATCTGATATATACTTCAGATACACACTTAATATGATCGGCTGTGAAAGTGTGGTTATATTTAGGCTGCTGTTTATTTTTTTAGACTGTTGCAGAGAAATCTGGTGGCCTACCTATAAGTATCAGAAAGGGCATCTCATCACTTTGGGAAAAGGCACCTGAATTCGCTTTCTAAAACCTTCTTCCATTAAGGCATTTTTGCCCTTTTCATGCTAAAAAGATGGTAAAAATGATGAACAGATTTAAATTCTCAGAATGAAGTAGCACTGATAATTATAGCATTTTAAGTGTCACTCATACTTCTAAATAATATTATAAATAATTTTCAATCATTGCTCCTTCTGACTAACCAGCAGTAGATAGAACAGACATACCTAAGGAAACTAACTCAGGTCGAGGCCTCGTTATTTTAAATGCCCAGTTGTTCTGAGCAGTCAAGGATCATTGCAGAACACATAGTATATTATCTGTAAACTCTGCAACTTACAGAGTAATCATTTTGTGGGACGGCTGTGGAAAAAATGTGGAGTATACAGAAAAAAAAAAAGTCACAGTAATCATACTCAAGGACGTAGCGGAATGGATGTGAATCATGTGTTATTGCCAGGCTTTGGGAAGGAAATCTGAAATGGTGAAGGATGCTGTGTGTGTGTTTATCATCTTTGTTTGTGTTAAACTGAACAGCCAGTGTTAATGTTTATAGGTAAGCGTTTATCCTCCGTTATATCGTGGCTGTAATTTGACTTTATATTTTGTTTCTTCTTCAGAGTCTTACTCATTTTTTCCATCCAATGCTGCACAGTACGGTCAGCATTTTTTTTTTTTTGTATCTCCTCGACTTCAAAGGGTGACAGATTTGAATGTGATCTACCGTCGGCATGTTTTGTGGTTTTGCGCCTCTGTCCTCCACACACATGCACAGGATAACCAGCTGTACATCGACTTGCACCCACAGCAAGTGGCGTCTGCCATATGGACGGGGGTGGACCCGTCAGGAACCCCGTCCGATCAGACGAGCCTGTGGGACCTGAGCAGTTCCTTCTTCTTCGCTGGCACCGTCATCACCACCATCGGTAAGATGTGACTTGGCTCCGTTTCCTTTGTCAAGCCACCAAACTTGCTACATGCATTCAGTACCAACACCGATAAAGTTTCAGCGTAAGAACGGAGGGAATACGTCCGTCCATCTTCCCATCCTTCCATCTACCCATCCATCCATAACCATTTATCCTGCACGGGGTTACATTGAACCCAGGTCCTATCACAGGAAGTACACAACAAATGGCAGGAAACACCCTAATTGGGATGCCAGTCAATCTTAGGGGAGGTTTTGATCTCCCGCTACGATTAAATTTATGTAGAAACAAATAATACAGCTGAGCTGTACATGATTAGATATTAACTATTTAGTGTGTGATAAGGGAATCTTAATCATATATGCAAGGGCAAGACCAACATGACTGAAAACATCTTGTTGGTGAATGTGCTGTGTAGTTGTATTTTGGGGGGGGGGGGAATAACTATAAATAGGCTTGAATTTTTTTTTGTAATTTTTCTTTCCTGTGACATTTGCATGGCAGTCTGCCTTTTTATCTCTGATATATCAAGGGAATTGAAATGTACACAACGTTGTATTTCTATTAATGTATTCATATTTGCGCAAGGGGAGAGAGCGCACTGCGCAGTTCTTTAGCAGTGTCTCCTTCTCCCATGTCGAAAACATTTTGAAACGAACATCGCCATTAGCTCAGCCGTGTCGATCTCCCTCTTAGCTTCTATTTACTCTCGAATAACCTGAAGGTCAGCAGGTCAGAGTGCCTCTGAGCACTTAAACTCTGCTCAGTTGTTAAATGGATGGCAGAGCCACAGGAAGAAGGCCACCGGTCATGTGGGAGGGGCCTCATTCGGCGTCCAATCACACTGTCCGGCAGGTCCGAGCGGCGCGTGAAAGTAACCAAACGGGATCTTCAGCACCACGTGGTGTGAGGAGCTTCACGCCTCATCTGAGGTGATCAGGATAACGAGGGATAGATTAACTGCCTAAGTTCTCCCTGTCTGGGTCTTTCATTTTTAATTGTTTCAGGTTATTGTCCCAAGCCTATGGAAATACAGAGGATAGGTATAGTATATGTTTTATTGGGCATAAAAGTGATACCAAGCAAAAGGTGTTGGGGGGGGGGCATTTTGTGGCCATTGTGTACCTTACGCCAAATTGGGACCCCTTGTTTCTGTACTTCCAGAATTTGTAAAGCCCCCCCATCCCTGTTCCAGTTGTTGATGTTCTCCTGGGTCTCCCTTTCGGACCAAGTACAGTGCACTTGGCCCTTATCTGGCTGAATTAAATTGCACCTGTTAATCATGCCAAGGCATAATTTAACAGCCTGCTTGTTAATCAATATATCAGACAATTAAATTGTAGCTATAACTTCCAGCTCAGACAGTTGTAGAGTGAAGCTCCTGGGATTTAACTTATTTCTAGAAATAATAGCTGAACATTAGCAAACAGCCCTGGTTCACACAACTAATCATCATAGCAAAAGTTTCTATGAGTCAGCTATGGTTTCAACATGAGCCTGTGTACTGTATACATTCTGTTGAGCTTGGGGTCAAAACATTGGCCACGTAATTTTAGTACTAGAATGAAAAGCTTATTGCAGAAGGACCATTTAATGAGGCATACAAGATTGCATTTGCCGCTGTGTGACCGTGTATCACCATAAGAGTAACGTCTCAGTCAGGGGTTCTGGAGGTAATCATTTTGATGACTCGTGTTCCTGGGCTGTTTGATTAAATTTAACTTCTCTGCCGACAGACTTCATCAAGATAAACTGCAGCGGTAATGAGACTGCGCAATATTCACAGCTAATTGTGAACGTTTTTGCTGCCTCAAAGTGCACCAGCCAGAGTCTTCACATCTTTGACAGCTTGCTTCCTGTTATAGAAGCGACAGCACTGATAGTTTGAAACTCAGGTGTTTCCCCCACAGATCGGGGGGGGGGGTCTTTTATCTCCAAGGTGCCTGCTAGTCCCGTTTAGTGCAGATTTGAATTATAACCACAACCGCTTCATCGACCGTACCTATAGCACTCCCAGTCACGCTCGAAATGCAAATTACTTAAGATTACTGCACGTTTCCACCCTTCGCGCAATGCCACAGACAGACGGGTTGCATCAATGCCTGTTTGCCTCGGGGTTTGGTCTGTCTGGTGCGCCGTCAGTTTTCCAGACGTGCAAACCATGCTGTCAGCCTTGCCTTCACCTCACAGCACCTCAGCACCTTTTTAAAACTAGCCTGCTATTAATAGCAAAATGTTCCTTTAGGTTTGGCTCGAGTCCTGAAAGTTAAAGGGGTTAAGGGATATTAATTATGTTTCGTTATTATTGCTGTTGTTGACTATGACCACAGCATTATAAATAATAATAATAAGCTTTGTGCCATTCATTTCCAAAAGGCTTTCGTATAATTCATCAGTCTGACCTAGCAGTCTCTGGACAAAGTATTACTTTGAAATCGGCTGGCTTTTTTTTAGCCTAAGGCTCAGTTTCGCTGTCTTAATGAATCCCAGATTTTTCAAAACATCTCCCTCCTGTCATAAATTAGAAACGATTTGCTGTTAGAAGTGTCTAGATGAGAAAGAAGCATTCATTAGTGAAGATGTTCTAGAGCCGGGCGAGGTGTTAATCACGTCAGCCTATACACGACGCTTACTGGCCCAGAACAGAAGGCAAGAGTGTGAAATAATTACGCTGCTGCTTGATTCTTGCGATGAGGCCGTCTCCGAAGGCCCAGACATTTTCGCTTATATCAGAATATGTGTCAACTTCCGAAGATGTGCGGGTTTTTCGTGACGTTCAGTTGGGCTGCTCGTTTGACAGGCAACTCCAGCAAAAAATAAAGTGTTGCATTGTAAAACATTTCATCAAAGTTGACACTTACCGCAAAGCTTTCCTTTCTCGTCTTCCTGTCTACCCTCCGACACGAAACATTACGGGGATCATCTAAAGGACGTTCGCATAGCCGGTAAATTTGTCAACGTGAATTGAACATTGATCCCATCTCTATGCCGAAGGGCATCAGAAAGCAGAATAATTCATTCAGTGTTTCGCTAGCTATATGCAGTGTATGTACACACATTTAATGCTAATTCTGTGTGAACGTCGGCATCTTACCAAGCTGTTCAAATCCCAGCAACACTGATCGATGAAACGGTAAAGGAACACAGCATTCGTAGTGGATTGTTCTTACATATTATAACCTTTTCCCAAGCTGTCCACATGTACCTGTGTGTTCTGATAATGATGTATTCTCAAAAATCATACTTTGGATAAATTTTCTCCTGGCTTCATCTATAGACATTTATAGTGATCATGTAAGGCTGCTAATATTGTTCTGTTGTTTTCACTTTACTATTTTAATGCTAGAAAACCTCTGTCACCCTCTGAATTTTATCGAGATGCTTCTTACACCTTTTTGTGGAATATGTTAAGTGGTGTGTCGTTTTTTTGGGCCCTACCTGTGACAGAGCTAGATTGTGCCACTTCTGGGTAGATGAGGTTGCAGCCAACATATGTCTGTATGTCTGAAGTGTACAGGTGGTGCCATTCAAGGATACTACACCTGCTTCCATGAGAGCCTTGGGGTTCGTTTCCGGGGCTTAGTTGTGGCCTGTGGTCAGCCAAGGCCCTCCGAGTCCATGAAAACAGAAGAGAAATGCTTAGAAATAACATTTTCGACACAGGATATGTTTCACATCCTGCATACTTGTAGAACTCCAGCCTGAGTTATGGAGTTGATGGATAGCCAGGTGTCTGAGCAATCGCATCCTCGCCCCACGGTACGAAATATTCCGCAGTAACACAGCTGCTTCCTTGCCACCTCAGGTTTCGGGAACATCTCTCCCCATACCGAGGGAGGGAGGACCTTCTGCATCATCTACGCCCTGCTTGGGATCCCCCTTTTCGGCTTCTTGCTAGCCGGAGTTGGGGACCAGCTCGGGACAATTTTTGGCAAAGGAATCGCCAAAGTGGAGAAAATAATTGTGGTGGGTACAGTCGCCTCATTTTTGGTTGATTCGCCGAGGAGCGATTCATCATACAGAAGCAAGAGCTGATCGGAAACTCAGACCTGATTCTCCTGATACCCGAACGGTGTGTGTTAGTATGGATGCCCATGATGGGCAGTTAAATGACGGCCACCAAACTGAGTTATTTATTCAGCTACAGTGGATCACCAAAATCAAATCAGTTTATGGGTCTTCTGGCACTGTAGCTTTTTTGGGAATTTGCATGTTCATATAATAATATTTTCTGCAAGTGCTGCCATGACAGTTCAGTTCAGGTCGAATTTTCCCATTAGCACACTTACATTTATTTGATACTTTTGTGGAAAGTGGCTTTGTTATTCATTTAAAACCCTTGGATACGTTACAGGAGCAACTGGGGTTAATTATCTTACTCAAGGCTACTAGAAAAGAGCTCTGCAGCCATGGGGATATCAACATTTGTCCTCAACACGACGCTTCCTGCAAATCATCATCAAACAGCTGGCTATCTGAATACTGTGTAGATGAAAGTCGATTATTGTTATTTTAATTCAGCACACATTCACTAATCCAATTAATGTCAAATACTTTTTGCAAAACAGAAATCTGTGATTAATAACAGCAGGGGCTGTTATTAATCATTAAATGACTCAGCAGGTGCAGAACATATCTCTCATTATAACGAGTACATATCTGCCAAAGCTTTGGGTGCTAGTGGCATATGCCATAGATTAAAATAGCAGATATATGTATTCAAATTTCTATTACACTTAAAGGTACAGTAGGGAGAATGGAGTGAAGAGTCAAATGAGCACCGTCATCAATATGTCGAGTTACGTCCAAGTCGAATCCAGCCTTCAATTAATGGGATTGCACCACGTCTCAAAAACGTCTGAAAACTTAAGAGCTTCTGTATATCTTTGATGTCATAGTCTTGATGTGGATATAGTTGCAGCCACTTACTGCTTTTATAGCATAAAACGTGGGCGTATCAAATGTATATTTATAGAGCTGTATTAGAGAGTTATAAGGTTGAAAATGTAACAGCAGACAGGTAAAGTCATACAGCTAGTTCGTTTTCCCTTAAAGCAAAGTCCTTGCAAGACCTATAGTTCTATATATCTGGCTGTAAAGCAAATTAAGAAATAAAGCGGAACTAATGGCATGCTGATGCATTGTTTTCATGTTTTCCAGAAATGGAATGTGAGCCAGACCAAAATTCGTGTGACGTCCACCATCCTCTTCATCCTTTTTGGCTGCGTGCTGTTTGTGACCATCCCTGCTGTGATATTCAAACACATCGAGGGCTGGAGCACTTTGGAGTCTATTTATTTTGTGGTCATCACTTTGACGACAATTGGATTCGGGGACTTTGTCGCAGGTTAGGTCGAGATCTTCTGGAAATGTAGGGAAAATTTTGTTAGCCTTGTTTCATCGCCCGTTGAGAAATGTGGTGCCTCTTTGCTCTCCTGCGTGGTGCCATGTGCCCGGAAGTGCGTAAAGAAAGTGGTCAACTCAGCAGGGTGTTTATCGGAACCGCAAACCCACTGTGCTTACGTGAAAAGTACCAGGGACAATGCAGTCTGATTTATAAAAATTATATCGACATCAGCAGTTTGCGACATGTCAAGAATTCTTCAAGACTAATACCATAAAGCCGTGTCAAAATTGCAGTTCAAACGTAGCCTTTATTGATTTGCTTTTTCAGGTGAATTGCCAAGTTGTGTCGAGTTTCAAAAGCGTGGCTAACAAAAAATTTTGGCAGGAAGTGCACTGATGATGAGCAGCAATTCACACAGGCCATAAATTGTTTCCTCTGACAGCCAGCAAGAAAACATAGTTGATGTACAACCGTGCGACCTTGTGTTGTAACGAATATCTGCGTAAGCTAACATGACCCATAATCTGAAAGCTAATTTTGCTAATTATTTGTCCCAGGTGGCTCGGAAATTGAGTACCAGGATTATTACAAGCCCCTGGTGTGGTTTTGGATCCTGGTGGGCCTGGCTTATTTCGCAGCTGTGCTGAGCATGATTGGAGATTGGTTCCGGGTGATATCAAAGAAAACTAAAGAGGAGGTATGTGTACATTTGGTTGGTGAATTAGCTGAGCCTTATCTGTTCATCCATGTTAAATCAGTCATTGCTTTGTCCTTAATGTTGCAGTAAATTGATCTGCGTTCAGGGGGACGGTCGATCGACCCGTAGCACTGTTGCCTCACACCTCTGGGCATCGTTGAAACCCACTCCACTTCGGCACGTTCTCCTCCTGTTTCGCGAGCGTCTGCTCTGGTAGTTTCGTTTTCCTCCTGCAAGCTAAAAACAGGCTTTTAGGGAAACTGACATTTCTAAATTCCCTATGGCGTGTCACTGTGCGTGTGTGCACAGCCCGACGGACAGACAGGCATCCTGTCCAGGTGGTCCAACTGCGCCATGCCATCCAGCTTCCCCACAACCCAGTGCTGGAAGGATGGATAGATGGATGAATTTATGGACGCATGGACGGACGGATGGATGGATATAAATGATATGGTCATTTTATCTGTATTGTCTATTACAGTCCAGTATGTTGTCATCAAATTCTAAATGAGGAAACACAGGGAAGAGTTTTTTTTTCTTTTTTCCAGCAAATGATGGTCCCTCTGATCTATTTCAATTACTGATGTCCATTCATGCGTCCTTCCTCAGGATGTGTTAAATTTTGTACGGGCTTTGAGCAACAAAACAGATGTCTGAGGTCAGTCAATGCGCTCTGTGAAAGAAAAATCTTGCCACAGCTACACCGAGTGCTTCATACGTGGATCTAAATTGAAATAGTGCATTCATTTTCAAAGGGGCTGGAATGTATTTTGACATTACCATCAGCTGGAAAAGCCTTGTGTTGTTTTCTTTGATGAATTAGCTTTGGTTTTTGTTTTGCTTCATGCTTATGGCTCAGCAGGATGAGCGAGCTAACAAAGTTGCCCTTTAGCACAGTGCAAAGGTCACTAAAACCAGGGAAGCTGGGAACAATCCTGTCTGTACTGACAGCTCACCATTGCAGAAGGTGAAATGACTCACCTGGGATTCAGTATGTCCTTTCGGTGAAAGTAAAAATCATCTGGAGAAAGAATACGTAGAAGAAATATGAACATGGAAAAAATGAATGAACGCCACATGACAGGGTAGATGCCTGGGTCATTAGGGTCTGTCACAGCTACGGCCATGAATGTGAGCTTGTCAACACCAGAAGGAAGTTCCCATCTGTTTCCTAAGCCAGGAGGAAGTACAGGACAGTGCCGATTAAACAGGCCATCTTCTTTCAGACTGTTAGATTCTAAATGAGAAGAACTGGGGACCTAAAACATTTGTCACTATCAAATCCAGACTGGGTTCCCACCAGGAGATGTCTGTGTTGATTTGGAAGTTAAATACAGCTCTCCTTTTTCATTACGTGGAATGGTATTTCATATCAGCTTACTCGGACCTGGGGCCTTTTTCAGCTGTCAAGCATCTCAAATTGAATTACAGATCTACACATACAGATGCACTTTCTAATGACTTCTCCATCCACACAGCACACGCCAGACTTTAAAATGCTGTCAAGGCATGTAAACCCACCAGAAATCACCTCCCAGGAGTTTGATTTATCAGCTTCAATAATGTGGCAGATTTCTAATCAGTTTGACCATACTGTGTAATAGTCAACATACTTTAATCCTGGCCATATGTAAATCTTCCATTTCCATCAAAATTCCAAGCCATACAGTATTTTGCCATTTTTCTGTCACCCTGCCATGAATGGGTAATGTGTCATTAATGTCCCCTCTTCCTTGCTCGTCCCTCATTGTTTGTTTCTCCAAGGTGGGTGAGTTCCGAGCGCATGCCGCCGAGTGGACGGCCAACGTATCGGCCGAGTTCAAGGAGACTCGACGGCGCCTCAGCGTGGACATCTATGACAAGTTCCAGAGGGCGGCCTCCATGAAGCGCAAGCTGTCGGCCGAGCTGGGCCTTGCGTCGACCCAAGAAATGACGCCGGGCAAGAGGACCCTCTCCGTCAGTTTCTCCGAAGATCGCGAGCGGGAACGCGATGTCACCTCGCTATCCAACACCACCAGTCTCTACCTGAACGGTCTCAGCCCCAAATTCGCCAGCCGTGCGGAAATATGTGTTGCAGATCGCGTCAATTGAACGCGTCCCCGCCTCAAGGCCCCCATTTTGTATCAAATCGGGGTGCCACGCAGCTGTATCATCAAAGATGAACTTGAAATAGCTACTCGACACAACGCCACAGTGGAGATGATGGAAATAACCTGCTATCGGAAGAATCCGCTTGAATTTGGGTGTTGACACCCAGTTTAGGCAACATGGTAAGAGGTGGTTTCATGCTTAGTGGTAGCCAGTGAATCTGTCCATCATCTCAAGCAGGAAGCTCTAATTCCAAGGTTGAGATACTTTGCTTGAATGGATCGCAGCATTTTACCTAAGGAATAACACTAGTGCCTTAAATGTCAAATGAAATTACATTCTTTTTTTCCCCACCGCTGCATGAATGAATAAGGCAAATATGCTTTTGTTATTTGAATATTTTAATTAAATATTATATGTCCCACTTGTTTCTTTAATGTGACCTAAAAAGAGTAAGAAAAAGGTGAAGTGGGAGGTCAGGTGACCAGGTGCCGCTAGCATATCGCCCAAAACCCGCTAGACCGTCTTGATTAAGGACTCCTGGGGACACCATGCAAGAGGACCAGAGGCAGAGAGTTAGACTGTGTGAAGCCTGTCGAGATGCAATTCATTCTGGAAGTTCGGCATTAAGTATTTACATAGACCATATCTCTTCAAAAGACACAAAAACAAAGTTGGGTCCAACTGTTTCCCACAGTTTGACATCCACAAATGTTTCCCTGCTGGTCTAAACAGTTTTACGGATACTATTTCTGTCTGTGAGTGTGAGGAATCTGCCTCAAAGTATCAAAACAGGACAGATGGCATAACAGGCACCAAAAAACATACTGAAACATGCTTTTTAATTTAACAGTACTTCTGCTAGAGGCTGTTCACGGAAAGTCCTACTGAATAAACTATAAACAATGAACAAAAATGCTGTAAGCTATGCAGTATGTATTTCATTTAAAAGTAAAAATCCATATGAATTTTAGCGTTAGTAGACTATAGACTGTTGACCCTGGACCTCGTTTTAAAGTGTTTCTTCCTATTGTTTATCCCTTGGTTATCTTTAAAAAAATACCTTAACGGTTAAAATAAGAATTCAGAGGTGCCAGTTTCTCACAGAGCAAGCTGAATTTGTTTTGGTAATGCACTAAACGATTTACTTTGAATGTTGGTGGTTTTAATGACTGATGTCTGTCTAGTAACATGAATGTTCTGTTGTATGTCAGGCTACAAAGTTGTAAAGGTAATGGTGTCAAGTTTTGGTTCTCGGTAGTTTAAGTCATGAGGAATTCCTTTGATTGGATTTTTCTCCCAGCCATGTGATTGTTACACTTAATTCTAATGCTGCTTAACACTTAGTGTAGTTTATTTCCTAAAACACTGAATGCACGTTATTTAACAAAGAATATAACTTACCAAGAACCCTTTCACCAAGTTCCTTACTGGTGCACAAATCAGTCAGTAATATTTTAGAAGGTAACACGGCTAACCCAGCTGGCCATGTGGTTGTCCTGCGTAAAAAGTTAACCAGCATGCAAGTGATGTAGCTAGTAATAGAACTAGCAATCTGAAGGTGTAGCACTAACATGAAAAATTAACTTCCAGGCTTTTGCTTATTCCTTGTGATGTGTACACTGTAGCTTAGATGTAGGTAATAAGATGCAAGAAAACACTGTTAATGTACAATCAGACATGCTTGTGACAAATGACTTACTTTCAGCATTTCTACCGTGTTTGTGCTTTACAACATCACTGTCCCTGTCTTACTCTGTTAGATGTCCACTTTTCAGTAGGAGGTGAACTTTTGACCTTTTTGAGTCATGTTTTAGGCACCAGTAAGATGCTTTAGCTAGAAACAGGAAAATGGTTTAGCTAGAACAGTAAGATGCTAGGATGGGAAGATGGTTTAGCTAGGACAGTGAGATGCTAGGACGGGAAGATGGTTTAGCTAGGACAGTGAGATGCTAGGACGGGAAGAAGGTTTAGCTAGGACAGTGAGATGCTAGGACGGGAAGAAGGTTTAGCTAGGACAGTGAGATGCTAGGACGGGAAGAAG
>JAACJT020000033.1:13978162-13997828 GCA_009936485.2 Gymnarchus niloticus
ACTGACTACAGCAGCTTAAGTGTGCGAAGGCTACTGGACAGGGATCAGATGAAACCCTGTCTGTATCCTAAAGGTCATGTCCAGGGCTCTTTCCAATTTGAATCCCATCTGTCTAAAACTTCAGAGTTTCCCTCTCTTTCTAGA
The DNA here is from genome assembly GCA_009936485.2 of Gymnarchus niloticus. Taxonomy (NCBI): domain Eukaryota; kingdom Metazoa; phylum Chordata; class Actinopteri; order Osteoglossiformes; family Gymnarchidae; genus Gymnarchus; species Gymnarchus niloticus. Next base: position 13,978,307 of record JAACJT020000033.1, read on the forward strand.
CCTGGACCCTGTCGACGAAAAACCAAGTCAGAAGTTGTCATCCCAGCCAGATGATTCTTCCTCTGCTAGGGTTCTGTCATAGGGGTACCGGTCAAAGTTGATGTAGCAGGGGCCCTGGGGCAGGAGACACAGACCGGATGGAGTTGTTTCAGAGCAGCACTTGGACGAATCTCACAGCTCAGCACCTTGATGTGACCGTGCCGCGTTTGATCACACAGACCGGTCCATTACGGGTTCACACCGAGACGGTCCTACCTTGCGTATCAGTCTCCCAGTCGGTGGATCCACTTGTCCAACTCTCAGCTTGTGCCAGTTAATGTTCCCAAACCACCTGCACCAATGACCACGTGGGCAAGGTGTGAGCGGGCATGGATGCACACACATACAAAACGCCCATACATGAATGTTTACACGCACCCACATGCACACTTGCACACAGACAGAGCCTCACCGCACTTCCGTTTGTTACCTGTGATTCCGGACATCTTTGATCCCGTTTTTGGTATTCCCCAACCTTTGACCTGGTCGCGGTCTGTCTCGTAGAGCGTCACAAAACGTGGCGATAGGTTAAATGTTAAATTTAACATGTAGCATGATAAAGAAGTGAACTGAAATTTTCATATAAAAACAAAGTGTCAATACAAGGAGGACACTGCAAATCCAGTAGTCATCCTCACCTGCAGAGCTTGCTGATCAGAGAACGTGCTGCCTCACCCATGTAGGGGGGGTACTTAAACACACCGTCCAAAATCTTCTCATAAATCTTTTGCGGGTCAGAACTGGAGAAGGGGGGACTGAATAACAGTGACATTTGTGTGTTAACACACTTTAGGGGAAGCTTTGTGCAGCTTGTCCTTTTGTGAAATGCTGAGTTTATATCTTTATATAATCTCACATTACTGTATGTTATTCGTACATAAGAAATCTTGGACGAAGACACTGCATGCACAGTTTGTACAGTTTGCAGCCTGCATTACTTCTTATACTGTAGGAACAATCATACCACTGAAAAATGAAGCAAGTCAACTACCTGCCCCAACCATTTTTGTCAGATTGATCCTCCCAGCATTGCTGCTCTCCTATGCCCCCCGGTGGCCATTTCTTTGCATTATTTTCATTGATGGCTGCTAATTATTATTGGCATGGTAGCCCAGTAGCATTGTGACGTCACACCTCCAGTATTGTGTGCTCAATTCCAACTCTGCACTGGGTAAGCATTTCTGGGAAATATTGTAATAACACTGACTTTCAACAAAATACTGGGAGGTCACTATACTGGGAGGACTGGAGTCCTAGCTTATATTTACCTGCCTACCAGCAGCTCAAACACCAGGATGCCCAGGGACCAGAAGTCAGCAGCAAAGTCATGGCCCTGGTTTTGGATGATCTCAGGGGCCATGTACTCAGGGGTCCCGCAAAAGGAGTACGTCTTCTCCCCCCGTGCCAGCTCTTTGGCAAAGCCAAAGTCCACCTATGGCAATAAGACCGGGCACAGAGGACAATGTCAGTAGAGAACTCGCAGCCCTTGACCGGGGTAGATGCACACGGACCCACCAGTTTGACAAATCCCTGTGCGTCCAGCATCAGATTCTCGGGCTTCAGGTCTCGATAGAGGATGCCCCTCTTGTGGAGGTAGGCGAATGACTCGACCACACAGGCAGCACAGAACACGGCGATGCTCTCCTCAAAGCGACCACTGTTGGAAAGTCACAGACCCCCCCAACCCCCCCCAAAAAGCCCATGAGCTACAGCTCCCTTCGCAGAACATCTTAAGAGCATCATTCATTAGGAGTAATATGACCTATATGCCATATCATTAGCCATATAACTTACACTTCCTTGAGTTTGGTCCACAGCTCCCCTCCTGAGCAGAACTCCATAAGCATATAGATGTAACGGGTGTCCTTGAAGCCAGCGTAAAGCCTGGAGAGGAAAAGGTGACAGAGCAATATAATGGAGGGATACTGGGTGCCCTTTGACCTGAGTGTCACGTGAGGTGAACAGATTCTGACAGACAGCAGCTGCATCATCTCTGAGTGACAAGGTCCCCCCCTGCCCACAATTACCTGACAACAAAGTCACTCTGAATGTCCTGCAGTACTCGCTTCTCAAACTTCACGTGCCCCTCCTGTCGCTTGGAGACGATGTGCTTCTTGCTGATCCTCTTCAGGGCGTAATACTTTCCGTGCTGTAGCGTTGTCACCTGTAAGAGGAAATGCAGGCACTGTGAGCATTGTGGAAGAGCGGCCACTGAGCGGAAGAGTGTGGAGGAACGCTAGGACAGGTGAACAAGCCAAGCTGATGGGAGAGTGGGTCACAGTGTACAGGTTATCAAGTGGGAAAATAGAGGATTTTCACAGAAAGGATATGAAATAGATGAGGAAGCATTCATTAAAGATGGTCACTCTATCTGTCATGCTTGAGACTTAACGAAAACACTCAGAAGACCTGAAGAACTGCCAGACCAGAACGTGAACCAACCAGCTCTACGCGTCCGAAGCCACCCAATCCCAGAGTGACAGGTTCACCCTGGAAACGGCCTTCCTGGTAAAGCACCGGAATCAAGTCCTTCAGCTGCAGAGAGGTGCTTTGGCTGTGGGAATGGAGACACGGGGGGGGGGTTGTCTTCAGCTTTGGCGCACAATCGGCTACTCTGGTCTCTAATCGCTTGCTCACTGTTCATTTGTAATTCCTTAGCAGTTAAAGAACATCTCAGAAACATCATGGATAACTGTCAGTGCTGTTAAAAGGCCATTAATAACCTTGAGGCGCCTATGTATAAATCATCTGTTGTAATGCACATTAACAGCTTTATTTTTTTTAAACTTACTAATCATATCTATTTCTTCCATAGCATTTTTTTTGCTTGATTTCACTGAGGAACACAAACCAGAAAAGTAACAACACAAGGGCGTGCACATTTTCAACAAACTAGACAGCTCACCTCTTTATCTCGGGAAGCGCGACGTTCTCCAAGACATCTGAGCTGTTCGAAACACATATGGGAGACACAATGCATTAGAAGACAGCAAAGTCCTGAAGTCTATGGCTAGAACAGACTGAGAAAAGAAACAATCTCAAGGCTCAAAGCGAAAGACGTTGCCCTCGGGCCGTACTCACTCGTCGTGAAGTTCCAGGTGCTCGAGCGGGATGGTTTCCTCGAAAACTCTATAGAACAAAGAAAGCGTCCCGTCAATCAGCAGCCCCGTGTTCCCACTGCCATTTCACCTCAGGCTCCGACCTGGAGGACCACCAGTGCGTCGCCAGAGGACGACACTCACTCTTTGTCGATGGAGTAACAGGTGACTTGGCCAACTGCGGTACATGTGGCCGTTCTGCAGGTCTCACTGGAAACAGACAAAATTATCGAAACTTTTGGAAGAGCTGTTTGGTGTTTAAACATCATAAATGGTACCGTACTTATGAAGATATGTTTAATAAGGTGTAGTATATGCTGCAGGTTAAGGTACCGTACGTGTCTGAGTCCCCGTGATGTAATACAGTGTAGAGTTTTACCGGATTAGGGCCAGTTCTCCAAAGTGCTCCCCTCTGCCCATCTGGCGGATTTCTTTCTGTTGCCCATTTATGTTTTTGGTCACCTGCACCTGGAGCAGAGAGACACTGTCCTGGAGGGTGGTGGCAGAGAAGGGCCATCCCAGCGGAGAGTAATGTCAGGCTCTGTGGTCCCAGCTGAGGCCCCGCATTTGGGGGCCTGTACCCATACCTCTCCTTTCAGAATGATGTAGAAGGTGTTGCCCTCCGTTCCTTCACGCACAATCACTTCATTATTCTGGAATTTGACCTAGAACATGGAAAAAAGGTCAATTTGTCGCTATGATTTCAGTTTCACGCCCACTTCATCGTAATCCACATAATCTATTTGGTCATCGATGTCACTTCATTGTTTTCTTCATTTAACCCGGAGTTTAAATCAGTGTTCCTCACTGTGCGGCCCATGGACCACTGGCGGCCTCTAGAGGTCGATGTGACAGTCGCGACGTAATAAAAAAACACAAACGATTTTTTCGTGGCAACAGCTGGCCCCTATCGCCGCCACCCCAATTGGTAAGTGTGGCCCTCCACAAAAAACCAGAAAACCAGAGAAAAATTCTGGTTTATTCTGTTATTAGGAACAGTAATTTAAATAATTTTATACCACAGTAATTATGGAGCTGCAATCCACCACTGCAGTCACTCATCACTTTATCTCAGCGCATGTTGTAATATTACACAGTACTACACTCAGTGCAACTGTCTGCTGTCTATATGTTATTTATGGTTATTTTTTGTTTATGCTTCATCTGTTGTTATAAGTCTGTGGGTTACCAGGGAAGCAAGAATCTGACTGTACTTCACTGTACAGGGAAAAATAAAAGTAGTAATATGAAGTAATATGTGGATCGATATTTCAAGCCGGTCTCAACGGGAACATGTATTAACATGCTGGTATGATTTACTTTTCCCACAGTCCCTCTACCCAGTTGGTTAAGCGAACGCCATGGTGATTTGATCCATGCCCACAAACCTCTTCCATGGAATCAATTATCTTGGAGAGCTGCACATCACTCAGGTCCTTCAGGGTTTGGGCACTGAGGAGATCACATGCAGGAACACGTATGGGTCACTGTTATCCACCACCCAGATCCTAACAAGACTAATATTGTCAGCGTGAAGACATCTGTAAGCCCATAAAAACATTTCACTCTCCTACTCTGATGCTATGATGTTGTACATTCTTGCTTTCCCTGGCACAGTATTTCTTAAGCTTTGGGTCGTGACTCAGATATGGTCACAAATGTTTTTGTGATGGGTTGCCATACGTGTCCGCTGTCACCCTGGTAATCCTCTACTTGGGTCCCAGCGTAGTGCCAAGTTTGTCATTTGGGCCCTCGAGTTAAAAAGTTTGTAATGTGTAATGTTAAATGTTAAAAAACGTTCTGGTTTCTAACATTCTGGGTTGACTTTGCTGGTGGAACATCTAAAGACGATCTTGTGTATGTGTGTGTCACATGATCACAAATATCAGTCATATTTCTGAGGGTTTATAGTAATGACTGATCAAAGTTGCTGAGAAACTGTGTACAACACGGAAAACGAGACATTTGACCTTGATATGGTAACGTTTGTGAAACTCACATCTTCAGAAATCCCATGACCTGCTCCCGTTTCCTCCTCGACTTGTTGGTCATAATGGTGCGGTAGACCTGCCTCTCGATGCACCACAGCTTGACTTTTGTGACAGCTGGGGAAAAATTCAGAGCGAGCCGACTGAGTTAGAGGCCATCTTCTCAGAAAGTGGTGCTTGATCATAGAAACAATCATTCCCGTTTATGTTACAAGATGTCCCGGCACAGCTGTCTGCTGAATTTGGGCAGAGATGTCACCTCGGACTGATGCTGTGCGTTTGCAGTTGTAGAGGATAGCCAGCTCTCCAAAAACGTCCCCACACATCAGAGTTCGTAGGACTCGCCCTGCCTGGGTCACCCGAAGCTCACCCTCTGTCTCGGAGGACAAGAGCGGGAGTTCAGACAGAGGCTGACACAAAGGATGCTGGGAGTAAGTTCCAAAAAACTCCTCCTACAGCGACTGAGCCTGGAAACATCATTGCGAATGAATTTCACCTTTTAACATTGCCCTGCTTGTAAATCAAAACAGAACGGCAGTTTAATCTTGGAGTCATTTAACATGACTTATTTCCCCATCAGGTAGTTATCTTAAAAATGGACCAAGTTAAATCACATCGCTAAAGACACAGAGGAGAGCCACCTGCCACGATGTACATGCTGTCTCCCTCGGTGCCTTCTACGATGATGGCTTCACCCTGGCCGACCTCCTGTTCCACCAAGCAGTCCACCATCATGGTAACCTGCTCGTCATCCAGGCGGCTCAGGAAGTCATTCTTCTGGATGGCTTTAACGATCAGATTGGTCTCACTGACGATTCAAAGGTGAATAAAGAACATGGTCAATGTTGGGTGGTGGAGTTGTACACAGGGTTTTCACAGTGTTATTTAAATGAAATCACAAGTCAGTTAAAGACTTTAACCATATGGTTAAAGCAAATTATAGTAGGAATATCATCATTCTTCTTTATTTTACTTTATTGGTTATCATATACATTTGAGTTATTTGTAGAAGATGGCTAAGTAATGTTTATATTACCAAGGTCAGTTTTGGTGAGTAATGGAGGACATTAAAATTACTGGACTGGGAATTGAAGACAACAATGTTTTTGTTAAGGCAGGCAGAAAAAACAGATCATATTTATGCTTTTAGGTAGACCAAACAAAATTTGTTTTAATGCCCTATTGGAATTTTCGCTTTTCCAGACAAATAGAGTAAAGGGTTGGCTGAGATAACTTCATGCTGAGCTGTGCAGAAGCTCTTCTAAGGAAGCAGCAATAAGCAAGTAAAGAAATAGGAGAGGAAGGGAGCAGAGAAGAACCCTTAACCTACACCTGAACTATTATGATAAATGTGGGGATTATATTCACCGTACATGGTCTGAACAAGGGAATTCTCCTTGGGCAACATCTAATAGTATGTCATGATATTGCAGAACTAGGAAACCATGCAATTTTTAAACAGACCACACATTGAAAGCAGCTTGTGAACACTTTATTACAATACCTCAGAAAACTCAACACTGAAACTCAGAAAGACACAGTTCTGTCATTCGTCTTCATTTAGCAGATTAGTCCACAGTGCTAACCCGGAGTTACACCCCGTCCCCCCCCTTCCCCCACCGCTGGCCAATCACGTATACCAGCTACAGCGCTGAAAATCAGCTTCACCACAGCTAGTCAATCATTCCCAGTGGGCAGCAATCATGGGAAGAATAAACCGCATTTCCACAATGCAGCAGACTGTCCAATGCAGCTGCCGTCAAACAAATACACACAGAAGTCTCGGCTAATGCTGCCTTGTACTACATAGCTGGTGCCAATTTGGGTGGCGCTACATCATTTTTGGCACACAAAGTGACCAAGTATACCTACGCAGAACAGCGATTTGCGGCAGTGCCATCACAGCAACAGTGATGCATGACAAGGACAAAATAATAATTTAATTTACACAACATGGTGCATGATTATATAGAATTATCACTTTCTACAGCTCAGTACCCAGCACCATGGCCTCACAGCTTCCTGACTGGGGGCTGTCAAACCCCACGGCCTCACAGCTCCCTGATTTGGGGCTGTGAAACGCTGCTCTCGCTCTGTGTGTGAGTGGAGTTTGCATGTCCTCCCCGTGTCATGAGGGACTCGTCCTGCTGTCCAATGGCATGCAGTTAGGCTAACTGGCATCTCCAAATTGCCCATACTATATGTGCCCATCAAAAGGTTGGCATCATGTACTTGGTGTACCCCAGCTTCGTGCCCTGTGCTACAAGGAAAAATCTTAATGACCTTGGCCAGCACAAGTGGATGGAAAATGCTTACTTTAACTGTTTTGTGAGGCCATTCTTCAGATTTAGTAATGTGCTTCAAGGAGCAAATGGGAGATCCACCATTCATAAAATCCTCCATTTTCTTCATAGTTACCCCCCAGGATCGAGTACCTGACAGTCTTGGCTCGAGAGCTGGCAATGTCCAGATCCTCGGTGATAGGTTCGGTAACGATGATTCCAGACCGGCTCTTCCTGACCTCCGCTTCACCCTCGTTGGTGCTGTTCTCTCGGTGGTAGTCTGGGTCCGGTGTGGGAAAAGGGTCAGAACACCTTGATACTGGAAAACCAGAACTCATGTATTCTGATATAGAACTGGCAGCAGTAATAAAGTCCAAGTTACACTGACAATGCTAACCAGTAGGATACTGGGTGATGGCCATTTAATGACAGTGAAGACTCCTTTTCCAGAATCACTCATGTCATAAACATTCAGTCTGCGGACTCTTAAACAAACTCAGGATTGCTGTTGTCTTACCGAGTTCATCAAAACGACCCTGCAGCTCCTTCAACAGTCTCTCCTTCTCCTGTAGACGTCTCTCTGGCGGAAGAGGATAGCCCACTGTGACATTTCTCAACAGCATTCGTATGGCTAAGAAAGATGGCTTAGCCGCTAACGACAAAACAAACAACATCACGCCTAAACCGCTCATCCCTCTGGGACTGGCTGGTAAAAGATGGAGGAGTTAAAACCTGTGCTGCACCCATCAAAGAGGCGGAATTTCATACATGACACAGAGCAGGAATCCAATGACGATCACGGAATCTCATGTTGTAGAAGAGCAAACATTCATGAAAGGTTGTGGTTTTCAATTTGTTGAGCTGAGATATGACGGAAAATGCCAGGAAAAATGTAACTGCCAAAGACAGCATTGTAAACTGAAATAAAATGTTAATCCTGAATTCTCCTAGTCAAACAAATATCTGGCTTGTGGGAAAGAATATGAATCAAAGCAGCTTTACTCACAAAGGTAGCATATTCAAAATGTTTTTAAGGTTACTTTTTGACACAACTGTATAGTAGGTGCAAAATGGGTTTCCTTGGTCTTGAGGCAAAATATCTATCAACCGGTTTTTCACCTTTAAAGTTAAAACTGATAATACTTTGGTTGTGAAGCCGTTCATCTTTAATGTTAATGTGGTGCCAGAGGGGAGGAAAGCAACATGACGGATGGATGTTAGGAAACCTCCTCCACCATCTCCTCTTCTTCTGCCTCACCCAGCTCCAGCTTCTCATTTTCCAGCTCCTTGTTCAGCAGACACTGCTTCTCCAGCTGGAGCCTAAGCTCCTGTAGCTGGACCTCCATGCCTACAGAGATACGAGAGGAGGATGGCAGAGAACAGTTGAGGAAGATGCCAGCAAGTCAGAGTCACACGTGTGGAAGAGGGGAAGAGAAGTCATCCGAGGCCTGGACACTAGTGATTGAATAAATGAGGCTTCAAAACCCATGAAAGAAATTGTAGGCAGGAGAATCCCAAGTGAACCAATAAATGCTGCTGCTAAATGAGGCTTCAAAACCTACAATGGACAGCAGTGTCCTAAACTAACCAGTCAATGCTGGTGCTGAATGAGGCTTCAAAACCCACAATGGACAGCAGTGTCCTAAACTAACCAGTCAATGCTGGTGCTGAATGAGGTTTCAAAACCCATGGTGGGTGGGAGTATCCTGAACTAACCAATCAATGCTCGCGTAAAATGAAGCTTCACTACTCATCACCACCACACTCTGTAGGAAAAGGAAATTTTACAGGAGTGAATTCCGATTCAGCATTTAAATTACATAGCTGGTGTTCTTATCCCGCTTGACAACGGTGTGCAGTCCACGTGGCCACCTCCTCACACCACTTCATTTCACCGTGTATGCTCTCCCTTCTCACAAACACCCAGGTGGGTGCCAGGCCTGGAGGGTGGACCCAGCGGGATGCTTAGCAAAATCCTGATAAATAATGCATGCTGACCTAACACTAAGATGCTGTTTTACTGGTGAGGTTATAGCCATAGGCCTCTTTGCCTTTCTAGTGTTCACTAGACTCAACAAGAGACTATTTTTCCTGCCTAATCGGACCAGTGAAGTGTAACTGAATATTATCCACGTTTTGATATTTGGCCTCATACCTGTGTACCAAGACGTTTATGGGCCTTCGATTGTATTTACTTGATTAAAAGATGTAACAGAGGAGTGGAGAAATTTAAAGGGTATATTAAATTGGTGGCTCTTATTTGTAATTATATTAGTTTCCATGCTCTCTCTGAACATCAAGCCGAATCAGTTTCATATCCAGGGCGGTCTTTAAGCTTTGCTCATCGTCTTACATTCTCAGTGGGAATAAAGTCCCATCTGCAGCACGACATGTGACGGTCATCGCGCATCGAAGGTGCTGCCTTCTCCTCCCGTGAAGAAACGCGATCTGTTTTCTGTGCCAGTCAGACATGTCACAGCAAACGGACCCCGAGCAAGCCGCCCTTCCCGCTGTGACTCCGATTGTTAACCCTGAGTATCACAGCGTCTACGAGGGGTTGTCATGAGCGAGCTGTGTCGGATCAGCGGTGCAACCCCAGCGCCGTGTCATTAAAACAGTTAACGCGTCATCCAGAGAGACCATTACTATGACATGCCATGAAAAGCGTTACAGCGACGCTCCCAGTGCAATATTGTCACTATATTGTGTAGCATATGAAACAACTGTATTTAAATTACGCCGAATATAGACAGCTACAGAATCAATTTTTACGACTGAACATTCGCTCATAATTCAGTGCTGTTTTTTTTTTTAATTTCGTGTTTATGTTTCTTTTTTAGCCAATTCTCAGAAGGTAACAGTTTCAGTTACGAGGACTATATTTGATTACATATTACCAATCCAGTAAGAAATCTTACTAAACTAACCAATCCTCAAAAGCATGAGAAAAATGTAAATCATTTCAGTAAAATGAAAAGAAAAAAAAAAAATTGGAAGAGATTAGGACTTTTGGGAAGCATGTGACAGCAATCAGAAATATGTCATTCCTAAGTATTTCATTCATGCTTTACAAACTCACCTGAAAACACACACCTTTGGACTTCCAAGATATCCAATGATCTGTGTTTAATGGGGAGAAACAAGGTACTTCGAACTCACCTGGCTGAGCCGATGACCGAAACGAGGGGGGTGTAGAAAGAGTCCAAGACATTGCAAAGAGCTATGACATGAATCGGGCCAGCTGCGGGGCCCTGGACGCAGGTCAGGGGGTGTGTGAGTGAAAGCAAGTCGATGTACGGGAAGGCAGACGAACGATCCTCTGACTCACACAGACATGATGATGTGCCTGTCTCTCACTCTCTCCCACTCGCTTTCCACTCTTATCGCCTTTCGTCGTGATCCAGCATCGCAGCGCTCCCCATATTCTGACACATTAACCACAATCGCTCAGCTCCACCCAGCATTTCAGGTAGAGAAGCCGTGGGAGGGGAGGGCACCAGAGGCTTTCTGCGTAGAGCAAGGCACTGAATCCGCACGTCTTGCTGCATCCCACCGCATGCAACTTTAAGGGAAGGGACCGTCATTTGGCAAGACTCCCGTCATTGCGTAATAGCGCTACTTTACAAGCGGAGATTCGTGGATGAGTGTGACTGTTGAGGCGACACGCTAAGAAAATGACTGGCGAACTGGTTTCAGGTGTGGTCTATGTATGACACAAGTGGAAAGAATCATTCAGAAAAAAATGGCCAGAATCAGTAATAATAAAAATTTAGCAATTTATTTTCCTCAGCTGAAATACAAAATTCATATGTCAAATATGCTATTGCGTTTTCTTTCATTTTTCATACACGGGTATATTTGCGAGAGTTAGATCAAAGACCTCTGACACCAAAAGGTTGCAACTACAGTCAGCGTTGTTCTTTTTTTTTTTTTCTTTTTATTGCTTTGGTTAACAATTAATGGCTTACCAGTTAACCAATATCTAAATTAACCATTAGGCGCAGGTTGCCAGTAGAGGTAGGAGATGCTGTTAGGTTGCAATCGAGAATCAAATGTGAGGGAGTATATATACAGTTCAAAAACGGTCTAAGTTATCACCCCGAGATCAGGTCCCCAGAGTTTAAAATGGTGTCCCCAAAGATGTGTCACTTTGCTTGATAGTATTGAACACTTAATGGATTTTCTCCAGTTTTAACTTTCAATAAGCACACAACTTGAAATCATTTGTCTAAATTTGGGATAAAAATCAATCACGGGAGCGGGCGTCGGGGTTCGCTGTCATATTGCTACAGACGAACTATCCTGTTTTGATTTGCAGCTATTATTTGGATCGGTCCATTTTGAATTTGTGAGGGGGGTGGCAGGAGGCTTGTACCGCCCGACATCATGAAACAGAGATGGAGGAGAAGGAAGGCAAGGTCTGACCTTCGCTCCCCGCACCAGCACCCACACCCGCACTACTTTGCTTTCTCCCCTCATAAAAACTACAAGAGAGCGCTAATTACCACCTGACAGCAATAAGGTGGTAGGAGGCAGGGGGTAGGCACAGCTGGGTGGAGCAGTGGTGGGGCCAGACACTCCATCATACCCTCACATGGAGGAAATTTCAATGCCTCCAACTCTCATGTGCTTAATCATGGATGACATGATTTTTTGACGCCTTCTTAAAGTAATAATAATAATAATAATAATAATAATAATAATAATAAAAAGCAACTGACAAGGCTGCTTTTTTAAATTAGTTTTTATTAAAGTGCATTAAGTTGCTATTACATTAAACAACTTTTAGGTCAATGAATCAAATCTGCAGATGCTGAGAACTGCTTAATCAGTCTGATTATTGCCCCTTTCACCATCACAAATTGCTACTTGCCTTACAGAAATTCAGTGCCTTTTCATGACTTCTATAGCCAGCATCAACAACTTTTTATTGCCCAACTCAACTTTGTAAAACATCTACTTAAAAATCTGGTTAAGTAAAAGCTTTTGCTCTAGCTGAAAGTTAAGTTGGATAATACCCAAAATATCATTACCACCCTTGGGTCAAAATTAATAAAATCTTAAAAATTAAACATGTCAATTTATTTTTTTCAGGGCCATCCATATGATACTAACAGCCCCTCACAAGCTGTAAGTCTCACCATGTTACATATAAAATTAATGGACCGTCATATTGAAGCAAATATGATTAGAGGACACGTAGTTGGTGTAAACTCGTGACCATAAACATTTATGAAGAAACTATGATCATGGTATTCACTATCACATATAAGAGCTATGTAATACTACAATACCAAAACATTCCTATAAATCACTACAGTGTCAATGAATAAAATTACATTGTGAGAAGGGGCTAATGAACAAATAAGAAATACCCCACAACCTCCACTAGGCGGCAGTGGTTTTTTTTTCCCCCAAGAGATACCGCAACTAACAATTCATACAATTTAACACATATAGGTTGTTAGAAGCATTTGGGGTTCTCTTTTATCCACTCTTAAAGCTGATATGTTAAACAAACCAGCCAGCCAAAGTAAGTAATGAAATGTGCAGTAGATGAGACCCAGCCACAGTGGCATTTATGTTGATAGGCTGATATTGTTCAAATTCACATTAATGTGTATAAGCATCCAGGTTCAACATTGTGCAAGTTGACTGAGGGGGATTAACATTAAATCAAGAAAGATCAAGGAATATGCATATCTGTGGAGGAGGAGGGTCAAGAGAATCGACAACTTTGACATTGTCAAAAAAAGGTTTGACATTCTCCATCAGCAAGGAAACATTTTCAAAATCAGTGCAGAAATCCATTTTTTTCTTTTTAAAGTCCTCCAACCCAACACTCAAAACACTTCACTGACTGACAAAGCATTAAACAAAAACGATTACATTTCCCCAAAAACCCTGTACATTTTCCATAAGGTAAGAATCACACGTACTTCTTGCACTCTATACAAATTAACCTTGACACTGTATACTACCTGCCACTAAACAGGTTTCAGATGCACGACTCATTTAAATATATTTCATATGGAATGACTGTTCTTGATAATCCAACTGCTTGGTAAACCCACACTGGCAAAACCAAAAACACCAAAACAATCACTGAAAGGTGCAGTAACACTCAGCTCAAAGGCATAGTGGTATTAATCAATACACACTAACAGTACTTGAATTGGAAAATAATAAGTGCTTGAACTCCAGGATGTCCTCGCAGCACCACTGGGCGGGGAGGGGGGTGTTGGCAGCACGTAGAATTATGAGCAAGGTTTGCGGGTTGAAAAATTAGCCACTGAAATACAGAACAAATGTGGATTTTTCTGGAAATGGGACACCTAAACAAAATTATGGGACTTTCCCCAAAAACATGGGCCGTCTGATCAGCCTGCGGCAGCCAAAGAGAAAGAGTACTGGAAGGGCGTACGGGGGAGTACTGGCTCAATTATAGTAGAACAAGCGCTGGTACTTCAAAGCGTAAATTTTGCAGGTGCCGGTACTGCATTTACAGTAAGTCCTGGCCCACTTGGGTCACTGCACTTAAAGCAGACGTTTAAAAAGACGTGAAGGTGAAGTCGAATGGACAGCTTGTGCAATTGCATCATTTTCTCCCCCCAGTCCGCCCTTACCATATGGATTCTAATTGTTGGGAAACGCAGACTAACAGCCAGGCATTTGGTAGTGTTGGGACACCACATTCACTCTGATAACACTGGCGTCCGACCACACAGGCCGATTTGGACCATGTATAGCCAATGAACAAGGCCTAATATCAGTTCTCTTTTCCTGAAGTGGTGCTTTACTGACGCCCAAGCCTTTGCTGTATGATTGGAACATCAATCTGAAGCCGTCCTCCAGACAACTTGGGTCTAGTCAGACTAAATCATTTAAAAATGTTATTAGGTCACGCCGAACTTAACACCACACTGTTTAAAATCGATCCTGTAAACCGCACACATGCTGGAGAAATGCACATCATTTTCACAGTAAAGATACACTTCTGCATTTTGTTTAAGTACATAAGTCATAGTGGAGGCTAGATTAGGCATTTCTCCAGCAGTCCGTTAACAGCATGTATACTCTAAATATTAAAAAGTAACAGGTAGTACCTGTGATGATGACCATTTGACGATAGTCATGCTAACGAATAGTGAGTTACAGAAAAAAAAAAAAAAACAAAAAACTCATGTTGCGATACTCCAGAGGGACAAAAGGACAAATTATTTCTGTGTAAGACTGTCAGTCGCATTATAATGAATCTTAAACGACTGATTAAATAATCGAAAGACAGTCTTAAACAAAAGCCAACAAAAAGCAGAAAGTGGAAGCATTAATCAAAGCCAACGCATAAATGGTGGGGTTGTCCGCTTGGCTCTCCTTGATCACTGAGGATTCTTGCATTTCTGAAATTGTTCACTAATTATTCAAGATTTTTGAATAACCTTGCCTTTGACACATATTAGCAAGACAGACAAAATTTTATATATAACACCTGAGATTTCCACTAAGTAGGAGTGAATAACTTCAAAACAAACTGTGACCTCAGTTTAACCAAAATCAGCTGGAATTCAAAGCATGAGAGTTAGACCCCCATATTCTGGTAGGTGAAACTTCAAATGGTCACCTTACTGGATTAGATGACTTTGTTCCCAGGAGTAGAGAAATTTTGTGTGTGTGTGTGTGTGTGTGTGTGTATGGGGGGGTTGTAGCAGAAACAGCAGCGAGGTAGCTGTTATCAAGAAAACATGTGATGATTGTTCCATTTGCAATTTGTGAATTTATATTCTGATATGTAAATACTTTCTTCTGCCTTGGAGCACCACTGCGAAACTTAAAGTTCACATTTCCTGGTCCTTTACCACCCCCCGAGAGTAAAAATATGGTATTTCCCACACAAGGCCCCTGTGTGACATAACTAAAAGGTCACATTCAGCTCTACAGTACCAATAAAGGCAATAATCAGTGCTGTAGTTTGAACTACCTACAGATGGGCTCTGTTTTCTACCGTGAGCCTATTTGAGGTATATGTTAGCTGTCAGTGAGACATGAGGTGCTGTAATGAGGTTAAAGGGGTGGGGCTACTAATGACACAGGAAGCCATCAGTCAGTGACATCATCTCTAGTAGCACAGGCCTCCTTCAGGTCCTCGGGGTATTCGAATACCGCCTGAATGAACTGACCGAACAGCCGGTCCATGTAGCCTTCTCCTCGAGGGAAGAGGCCCTCCAGGAAGCCAATGTGACCACCGTGAGCAGTCACCAGCAGGGCAACGTTGGGCAAGCGTTGAGCCAATGTCACAGGGATGGCTGTAAAAGTGCAGGAGAGTCAGATATGGGGCAAACAGTAGGAAGAGAAATATAGAACACTTACATAGACTGGCTTCTCACATACATGCATACATATCCTTAAACACACGAGCAGGGCCTCACCAGCACCTCTCCAAGGCCTCAGATTAGCACCTGAGTGTTAAGGGGGTAAAATGAGGATGAGCTTGCTCTGTGGAACTTTACCGTGTTTAGGAGAGAAGGGGTCATCGGCGGCATTAAGGCACAGCACAGGGACGGTGATCTGGGGCAGCTTATACCCAGGGCTAACATCTTGGTAATAGTCCAGACAGGACTTGTAGCCAAACATCACAGATGTGTACCGCTCATCAAATTCCCGGATCGTACGAGCCTGGGAGGAGCAAAGGGGTGGGGGAGACAAAAAGAGAGAGAGAAACAGCAAGGTGTTTCCTGACATCCTGGTACTTCAGCACCATGATTAGCACCCCCTACAGGGCAAAACAGACAGGAAGCAGAGTGGATTTCTGAAGCCTACCTTCAGCACGTATTCAACATCCACGACAGACTGAAGAATCTTTTGGTGCCTGGAGGGACAGCACACGTCAGTAGAGCTGCTCCTACCTGCATTCGTAGCGTGCTAAGGGTTCCCCCTGATACGGGGTGGGGGGTCATGCCACCTCGACCCACCTTTTGATGGTCCTGCACAGATTTCCAGCCAGGTGCCGGTTGAACAGGAGCTTGTTGATGGGCTGCTCCAGGGAGGCACAGGACACCAAAGTGTCCCAGCTGACGGACATGGTGATCCCTGCCAGGAGGTCCGCCCGGCTCCCCTTGCGAGCCAGGTAGTTCAGCAGCAGGATCCTGAAACACCACAGAAGGTCTTAGAGGGGCTGCCACAACCGTCAGGTTCACAGACCATCACCCAAGGAACCTTCTAGCATTTTCCTTAAACCATACTCAACGTCTCTACTCTTGGAGTAACGCAAAATGTTACACAACACCATACCAGTTCAGTTTCAAACACATTCAAACTTTTATGATCATCGTTTTGGTCTTTGATGTCGGAATTATTATTTTTTTAATTCAAGAAATTGGTCAGAGAGCGGTAGGTTCGCTGGCTCTCCAGCCCTCGTCCTCCTCTTTGGTCCGCACAGGTGTGCTCACCCCCCCAGGGAAACGCCCATTCCGAGCAGAGGTGTTTCGGGGTACAGCTTCTTAACGTGGCTGATGACATGCTCCAAGTCCGACGTGTCTGCCGCAGAGAAGGTGACAGGAGTCTGGGACCGAGGAGGGTAGACGACAGAGGGGAAGACGGGGTTACCGGGAACAACACACGGGAACACATTAGTCGCCACGCTAAACAGGGAAACCAGGGGCTGCAGGAAAGGAGAAGGTAAGAGTAACGACCTTCATGCTCTGCCTTTAACCTGCTTGGCCAATCCCGTTTAAACCCTCAGCTTTAAGCCCCTCACCAGGTGACCAGCTGCCCCTGAATGTTCGCACGGTATGGAAATCCATCCCATAAATGCATGATCATGTTATTGGGATGAACTGACTGTACACAAATCCTTCAGCCAGCGAATGTTACGCTTTAAATGGTAACACTGAGAAAGTGCTCCTGAGGATGTGAGCCACACTGCCCAAAACAAGCTAACATACTAGGACTTCCAGGAGCTAGTGCTGTCCCTCTACTCACCAGTAACTCCTCCCCTCCGAAACCTCTATTGTTAAAGACAACAGATCTAAAAAAAAAAAAAAAGGGGAGAAAGAGAGAGAGGCACAAGGAGAGTGAAGACCAGCTGTACGGCACTGAGGACCCGAGAACACATCCCACAAGCAGCCTGGAGCGGGCAGCCAGGCCTAGACGACGAGAGGGGCGGTCAAGAGGTAGCGGACAGAAGTTTACCTGTAGCCACAGCGACTCGCCTGGCTCACGGCGTGCAAGACGTACGTCTGTTTACTGTTCCCAGTCAGTCCTGGCAGAATCAGCACCGTGGGTCGAGAGCACCTGTCTGGGTATGCGCTGTTACTCTCATTGTCCACCCAGTCCAGGGAGATTTGACCCCCGTCGGCCGTTCGGATCAGCTCGCTGTGAACGGACACAAAAATAATGACCAAAAGCTCTTCTGTAGTCACCACGTATTTTCTCCTTAACTAACACATCTAGTCAACCTTTCTTGACCTGATATTTTATGTCAGGGCCCGTTTTCCTTTTTACAGGAGACATACATTAAAAAGTCAAGTAGGTGAACTGATGCCTCTAAATGACAGACAGAACATTTAAGTTTTATCTTAATGACCTCAGACTAATCACTTTGTTTTTGAAGATTTATTACTTATCAAACTAATTTTCTGATTAAACAATTAATAAGGAGATGGCATTACTTTGTAAAAAATCATTATGCTTTGATTTAGAAGTAGGCTGTGGTTCATTCTTTCTATATTAAGAAGCAAGGTGATGGAATGATTTCTGGGTATAGATCACACAAACACGTGAAGCCTGTCTGAAGACTCAAAGCCATCCTTAATGCTCCTTTATACTCCTTACTGAAGGTCTGCAACCTTGGGGTCCATCTGATTTTGACTAAGCGGGACCAACTCTGAGGTGGAGTGCAGAGATGGCTATGGGTAACAGCTGACAAGGTCACTCGCCGCCGGCGCTCGTCTCACATAAGCATTCAGAGCCAGGGTGCCACCTAGTGGCTATATGGCCTGTTTCCCAACTAGTTAAAGCCCCGTATATATCAATGTAACTGGCTGACATCACACAATAAAAAGAACCATGCATCATAACTAAGTGTGGGAGAAGACTTCAATACGAGAGACACTGAAGCTGCCTCTTTCCAAACTTAGAAATATCCCCCCCCCACTTAATTTGACAAAAGGATTAAAAGTAAGCTTTAGACACGTGTCATGACGACTTCTATGATGACTGTGTGTGCAAGCATGTACCCCGTTATTAACTGGGATCCAGGGAGTCCCTTCCATGTGTCCTGTGCTCAACGTGACTCTGTGCCAGGTAAGCATTTATGGATGGATAGGTGGATAGCAGAGACTCATTACACTGCAGATTTCCGCTCTTACTTTCGGTAGGAGACTGACGGGCTTGACTTGATAAGCACACGAACCAGTGTCTGCAGCCGCCCTCCCCAGCACCAGGGCGTGGGACAGAACCTCTCTGTCACCACTGGACAGTGATGCTCCAGGAAGGCGCGGAAACTGCCGCTGCATACCAGGAGTGGCATCTGCAGTGAAAGACGGGCAGTGGCAGCTGAGATGAGAATGGCGTGACCGCTGCCCCCATCCCCCGTGATCGGTCAGCACGGCCCCTGAAACTCCATCGACACACCAGTTTAGGCTGCAGAGCCACATATTTAAAGGAGAAGGACGGAAGTTCAGACAGCCGGGCGAGACCAGGACACCCAATACAGTGATCAGTTTATTGGCAAACTCTTGCCTGGATCGTTTAACCTCCATGTTAGAAAAGAGCATATTTAAAGAGAACCCACCCTTAACTGTGTTCCCTTATAGTCCATAAATAGAAATGCAGGCGCAGGAAATATTTTTGAAAACAGTCGACTAGAGCATCGCATTGAAAAATAACCGGACCCTGCAGTCATATTGGATCTTTGTTTCCTTGGAGAAATCTGTTCTTAGAAACAACATGGCTACATTAACATAAAGGCCAATTTATGGCACATTCCAAACGAAACCGCTCAACCTCATCCCTGAGGCGCTACCTAAAAAGGAGGATGTATCAGCTTGAAACAAGCTAACAGGACATGTGGAATAAGCCTCGATGTAAGTAGAGGCAGGAGTGTATGGGAACTTAA
>JAACJT020000033.1:14000718-14028456 GCA_009936485.2 Gymnarchus niloticus
GGGGAGCGGCCCGCGGGCAGGCGGGGGCGCGGGGCGGACGGGGGGGCGGGGAGAGGGGGGGGGGCAGGGGCGGGGGGGGGGGGGGGGGGGGGGGGGGGAGTGATGCCAAAATACACTAGGTCAGATGTCATTCACACCTGGACGATTACAGAGTCGTCACCGGGCACAAAAGGATGGTCAAGTTAAAAAAAGACCTGCACAGAAGGTCTAACTACAGTGCTTAGCAGCTCTCTCTCACTCACCCCATGCCACAATCTGTGCAGCAGGTCAGAAGGTCCTGAGATGAGATCTCCACGCTAACTTCACTATTGCTGTGGATGCACAGTCGGTCAGAGATGGCTTCAGCTGCGCCAAAGGCCTGCAAGTAGTAGTACAGGTTGACAGAACAGTCCCAGGCTCCAGGAGACACGTCTGAAAATCGTGTTCTTTCCAAAGTTGCAACACTAGCTGTGGCCAAACACTGTGTAAATTCCAGAATCATAATCTAGCAGATCAGTGTTAGTCACAACACAATGTACGAGTAAGCTAGGATGGGGAAATTACCCAGCAGGAACCACAGGACCCCTGGTCTCTTATTTCCTTCAGGGTGGGGCAGTTGGGCCAGTGCTCTCTTGGGTCAAAGTTCTGAGGTAGCTTTACCTCTCCAGCATACTCAACCCTACAGAGAACCAGAATACTGACCATTATCCATCCTTAACAGCTAGAGGAACACATCTCACAGATAAGGGACAGCCATCCTGTCTAAAGCAAGTAAACACAGGGACTCACATGACTGGGAGCTTTGGACCCTTCAGAAGTGTTCCACAGAGCCGCTTCACATAACTGTAGTCAACATTGTGGAAGTTGTGTCCAGCCTTTGGAGGGGGTGAGAATGACACAGCAAAAACCAAACATCAAAAATCACAATGACCTTGCAAAAAGGCAGTTTTCTGAATCCCATGTGTCAAACTTCCAGAATATCACAAGCACTTCCTCATGTTTACAAACGTACTAACCTAGAGCAGAAAGCCAGCACAAAGAATTTAAACAGTCACAAGAGTATAAACTCTTCTGCAGTTAAAAACCCTTTTAGATGGGAAATCAAGCCTGACTTTTGTTCTGCCACAGCAGGTTTTGAGTTACAAGATTCAATTGCGCTATTTTGTTTAGACCCAATGTCCTGCTTGACTTGTGTTCCACAGCCTTGACTCCCTAAGAAGTTTTGAATACCAGGGCAAGGAGGCACATCTACTCAAAAGCTCTTCAGTTTGACTAGCGATGTGGCTTTGTAGGACATTAAAATCACAAAGACGCAACACATTACGCAGAAGTATGATAGCTGCTGACATACTGCTTCACACCACACACAATGCTGGCTCATTACCGTCCATGTAGTGTTAGCTTTGTTGATGTAGTTGACCATCTCATGGGATAACGGATGGAGCCGTGGCCTCGCCCAGGTGACCGGCAGGGCCGAAAGTAGACATAGGAAGGCAACAGACCACATTCTGAAGGAAACAATGGGAAAAAGATTTACAGATCGTTAATCAAAGCAAACCTATTCCAGGAACATCGAGGCTATTAACGTCCACATTCCAGACTCACCGTGCATCCACCTCCCAGCAAACAGGGAACGTTCCCACAACGTCCAATAACGTTCTCGCTACGTTCTTAACGTTCCTGTAACATACCTGTAACGTTCCTTGTTTGCTGGGCATCACCCCTTAACGCTAATGCACAACGTAGCAAGGCGACTTTCACCAGGTAATTGTACTTTAACCCGCGGTCGGTAAGGAGTACTGGCCAGATGTTAGCGTGATGGCTCTGCTTGACCATAAAGACACCGAAACAGAACCCAAACAGCTGGGCACTTTAAAAAAAAATAAAACTATTAACGGAAAGTGGTGAATCTAAGTGAAATTGTTTTTGCAATAAGTATCAGACTAAAATAGTGTCCTTTAACATTATAGAAAGGTCACTAATATGAAGCCATGGGAAATAAAAAAAGCAGCAACCAATCTGCAGAACGCAGTTCACTAAAAACGGAGGAATCGTTAATTAGCCGGTAATATTTTTTAATTTACCAGTAAATAAAACTGGAGGAAAGCGTGGCGATTGCGTCACAGCCTCAGAGGTGAGAAGGGGATCCTGTAGCTTGCCGTCACTAAGGAAAACGAGTATGTCTTTATTTCTAGAATACGTGCGAAGTCAACATTTACTATTTTATACAAAATCAGCAGACATCACGAACACACGCGCGTTTTACAAACATAACTACAGAGGGAAAAAAAGAAAAAAAAAAAAGCCAACACATGTGTGCACAATAAGAACCGATCTCACACACTTAGCCAGCAAAAAAAAAAAAAAAGCCTTTAAAGAAGACTGACATCCCCCAACCATACAGTACCTGCCGTCGTGAAGGTGAGAATAGCAGCTCACGCCCGTTCCCGCAACTGACGCTCGGGATAAAAACAGGGAAGGGAAGCCGACTGTCTATAATAGACGCGGTCACGTGACCGTGCCGTCACGTGGCCCCTTGGTCCGGCGATTCTCATGTGACTGCGCCCATGGAAAAGTGTCATCAAAAACTAGTTTATTACTTAAGCTTTTTTTTTTTTTTTGCCTACCGGCATTCTCTCTCTTTCTCTGATCAATGCACTTTATGCAAAGGTGACGACCTAAAGACATAACGCGAGCAGCGGGGTGCTTAAGACTTAACACTCAGAATAAGTATTATGCTTGCCATACGGTGACGTGCATAATACTCCTCTACAGTTTCTGAGTTTGGGTACAGTTTCATGGGTTCAGATCCCATGGTCAACCCACCACCTGTCTGAATGATGGCTGACCCCAGGCAAGATGACGGGGTATATGAGAACTACCAAATTTCTATATGGGCTGTACAAGCACTCTTAAGCCTTTTGGTTACTGCTTGCTACAATAATCGACTGGTTGCACTCATTTAAGATGTGATTTAAACCTCCTAGTTGGTCTTCACATTTCACTGACTTCCATTTGTGAAAATTCATGTTTTCTTATGCGTGGTGCATCTTGTCCTCCGGATGGATTTCTTAGAACAAACGTACAAATTCAAAATCAACGCCAGTTGCTTTTTTCTGTGTTGAAATAAATGTGACATTTTCGAAAGCTTGAACGTGACCTGTCATGCCTGCGAAGTCTTGCGACATCTTTCTAGGCACAATAACATGCAGCGTGATCGTTCAGCTTAGGTCAGCTCTTCCGGTCATGCACCAGCATTCGCTTACGTTACCCAACAAATAGCAGGATCATGAGAATACTTTAATGAGAAAACCGAAGTTCCCTTTTCACCTTCTAAACTTGGCTTCTGAACTTCCCCAGTGGTCATGCAGGTGCAGTCTCAAATCAGAGCGGGGTACTGCTCTCCACCTCACTACAATACGTACATCATTCATACATGATGTTGTCACTCTCAATATTTAAGGAGGTTTTTGACATACCATATAAAGCACATGCTTTTATGTTCTGATTTGAACTGTAATCAGAGTTTCTACCATTCTCATCCGTTTATTGGCTGACTGACCAGAATCTCTGCCTGAACAAACAGTGAGAAAAAGAACCGGATGGACTACTTTTCAAACCATGTATATTTATTTTCAACCATGTATACAAAGTGCTTTCCAGCCATCGAGAAGAAATCTAACCTTATCTGCTGCAATCTGTTCAAATCATAAAATATTTTTTCAATTTATACATCTAGTCCAGTATAAACCATTATTTAAATGCATACTGTTATTGCTTTGAGTTTCTGAAAATACTAAACTGCCTAGGGCACTCCAGTCATTCACAGTTTATGTGCTCCACATCTTCACTTAAACACATCGCCCTATAGCATGTTCTTTGCTTAACTGCGTCAGCTGCTCCTGATTTATTTAGGTTATCAAGCTTCAGAACAGAGTAACAGTCCATCAAGGGTTTGCCTTGAATAATTCAGCTGACTGGTTAAAAGAGTTAACCTTTGTCCAGTAAGGGGGAGGGACATCAGTGCTAAGTGGTAAACCACTACACCTTAAAAACAAGGCAAGGACATTCGGGAATCTATTCTGAGGACAGGAAGCTAAGGAAAAGGGAGACAGCAACAATGTAACACTTGGGCTAAGATACACAGTGTTCCACACCCCATAAGCGTTTCCTCATTATTAATCTTAATTTACATACTCCTCCCAAAACAACTCAAAATTAATCCTCTATGTACAGCTAAGCAGTTACATTTCTGGAACAGGAGATGGCAACCTTAAAATTACTTTACCTGTAGGCATTTCAAACAAAAATCTGCCATTTACTTGAAGTACTCCAACACTCCTAAGTCAGAACCAATCTCTTAACATTTTGGAATAGAAGTGATTCTGACCGATCGGACCCCAGGAGGGATATTCTGGTTGCCCACGGTACCGGAACCCAATTCAAATGAACTGGGCCAGGCAGTACATTTAATTGTGCGATACAATGTCAATCTGCCATTAACCAACAACCAGAGCTTCCCAGATTTCACGCACACCGATTAATGCAACAAGCGCGAATCACAGAATCTTCTCAAGAGGCTTATCCATTGGAGGTCTTCAGCCGCCGCATCACTCCCGCAGTTGTCCAGTCAGTGACTCTGCATGTCTGTGGCACTTGGATCCTGCGTCGCTGTGACACTCAGATACTGCCAGCTAAAGGCTGCTAACAGCATGGCGGCCGAAATGTAAAATGGTGACAAGTGGTGGCCCCGGGACTTCAGTGTATCCTGGGTAACGGTCTTCCCCCTTATTAGTTCCAAGATTACCAATGTCTTGTCCCGGGATGGGTCTGTGGGGGACACCTTCTGCAGGATCTGTTTAGATATGATAGAACAATGGATCTGCCACTCTCTCCAGGACAGAGAGAACCTCAGCATGTGCTGCTAGAAGGACACATAAGGTTATCAAACCAGCATTTAGAGCTGGCCATTCTCTACGTGGTAGAAGCTCATGCATACCTCCTGGCTGTACTGGGAGATGATAGCCTTCACCGCATCCATGTTTGTGGCCTCCATCATAAGGGTTACAGCCTGGCCCTTGCGAATCTTAACCACTCCCTGAAACACCTGAGGGTTGTTGTAGCACACCGAAAGTGTCGCTATCGCCATCACCTGGTGCAGAAAGGGCTTTGTTACTTTTATTTGTTTAAATGAAATGCATGTAGACTGAGTGTGAATGGGTGTTTGTCTCTGTGTTGGCCCTGCAGTGGATTGGCGACCTGCCCAGGGTGTACCCCGCCTTTCGCCCAAAGTCGGCTGTTATTGGCTCCAGCTTAGCCGCGACCCTTACAGATAAGCGGCTTAAGAAGATGGATGGATAGATGGATGGAAATGCATGTATATAAAACAAAGTTGTCACATCAGCGTATACAAAAACTATGTAAGTTAAACCAAGTTAACGTCATGTTCGCTTGACAAAAGTCATGTGACCTATCAGCCCTCATGCCAAGAACCTCATTAGTCTTGATTTCACACTATTGAAATGATGCTACAGTAAATGTTAGCCAAAGGATCACGACTATCCAATCACACATAGCAAATTGAGAATTACTGTAATGATGAAAAATTACAAGATGTTTCTAAAACTCCCTGCTTTTCTATACATTAATATTGTTAAACCATCTAATAAACTATGCACCACCTAAATCACATCTAGGGAAAAGATCAACCAGACTAAGAAAAGCTGGGGGGGGGGGGGGGTCCTCAACCGCCTTACCTGAGGAATGGCGCAGAAGTTGAAGACGCTCTGGTTGCGGAGGCGTGTCAGGTAGCTGATGACATCAGGGACGTGGCAGAGAGCGTCGGTCACCAGCAGATTGAGACAAGAAAGGGCAGCGTCCAGGTTCTGAGGCTGAGCCAAGTCCTCCAACTTGGATGCAAACTGGCCCCAAGCCTACGGCATGGCATTATACGGCAAAACAATAAAGTTTACATTAGGAGACATGGAACCTCAGCATGGTATGCATGAAACGCGTTTGAGAAGGTCCACACAGCATCAAAAACCCAACCCAATACATACCAACGTTACCAATATTTTAGTGCCCAAAAATAAGAAAGCTCATAGTTTCTTAATTTTATACCCCCCATAAGGCAGCTGAAGCTACTACAGCTCAGGGCGAGAATTCAGGAGCACCTCTTTTGGCCAGAAGGAGCGCCCATCCCGCTGGTCCTCCAAGTAGTCCCGGATAATGTTGGTCTTCTGCAGGAACAGACCCATAGAGTTGGCCAGTTCGGTGTCCCTCCCCACCAAGGCCTCCTCTAGCTGGGAAGCAGAGAAGAGGCGGGACAGCCCGACGCCCACCAGGCCGGCCACATAGTGACAGTACTGCGGAAGACAGCAACAGACCAGACTCATGAAACCAGGCTGCAGATACCGTGTACTTGCTGGTTAATGAATGTACCCCGGGGGTCACAAATGTTTTGAATGTGGACAAAAACGATGCTTCACTCTAGTAGAGTCTGCCGTCTCTCGGGAAAATTCCGCAAACATCACTTCATGAAACAATGTGACTTCATAAAGAAAATAAGGGCTACGATTAATATGTATCTTTAAGAATAGCTACTCTTATTTTTTCCTATGTCAATCTGAATTTGCTATCAGAATCTAAGTACTGTCAGATGTTCCTGGGAACACAGTAAAATGCCAGCTTCCAGATCAACGTCTGCAAGCTGTTACTATCCTGCAGAGCTAAAAATGGAAAAGCAGTTACTGTGAAAATGTTTTTTACTTTAACAGAGGGTGAGGCACAAATAATGGCATAAATAATACAGGCCTAAGTAATCTGAGCTGCAAGCACTTAGAGCATATTGTAAATTCACTGTCAGACATCAACAACATCTGTTTGTCCAAGAAATCTGTAGACTTCACTGATCGAAAAGCATCTGAATTCTAACATACTATTACTCAGTAGGTATAATACCTACTTTAAGGGGATGTGTTCTGAGGAGTTATGGGAGGAAGAATGGCGGGACTTGAATGAAAGTTGGCGGCCATAACAGCCATTTTGTTTGAGGAAGGCTCTTTAAAAACAGTTTTAAACCTACCCCGGAGTCCTGACCGTTGCCGCCAAATTGGTGTCAGGACCTTCACTCTTACATCACGATTCAGAGAAGCGTCAGGTGAAAAGACTCCCATCCCTGGGGAAGATCAAAGCAGGGATTGCGGGGCTAGAGCGCGACCCGGATGGGCTCGGCAGATGGAAAACGAGCAGTCGCAAAATGACGGCACCTGGCAGGAGTATCAGCATGCAAACGGAGTTCTCAGTGCTGGTTGGAGAAGAGGGCAGCCACGGAACCACCACTACCTGCAACGCTCTGAAACTCATTGTTCAGTCCCGTTTGCCACCACACAGAGAGGTACGCCCTCTGAGTGTGGGGCAGGGAGGGGAGGTCCGGCTAATTCCCTCGCCTGCGAATTCAGCGATCTGCGCAGTGAAGCTCCCCGACTACAGAGGAGAGGGGCCCTGGGAAGCTTATGAGATGCAGTGCAACAGCGGGATGGCAGAAACCGTGGCGATCCACCTGGTGATGGCGTTATAGGGGAGCACCCAGCAGGCCCCGTTAGACGCTCGTCCTCATTAAAGGCAGCAGCTGCAGGCACTGCTCCAGCCCCAACCCATCTAAGGCTGCCTTTCGAGAGCCACTGATGGCAGCGAAGGAGCATTAGACGTTCTGGCTGCCAACGTGGAAACACTAGCCAGGCAACCTTTCCTGGATTACCTGGAGCAGGTGAAGGCTAACCTGGCAGTGCAGGCCTTTATTTAAGGCCCTTCCACCAGGGGCACACAAGCAGCACGCATACACCGCAGCCTCAGCCACCTCGGATGAGGTCCCGGCGGAGGCTGTGCAGGTCGAGCCCTTCCTGTCCGAGGATGTATGCCTTAGTCACAGCCGGCCCTGTTGCCGGCGTTACTGGGACCGCCCTTTGCCCCTGGCACTGTGGGCCTATCGTACCTCCCTCCAAGACTCCACAGGGTTCACCCCTGCCATGCTCATGTTTGGCAGGGAATTGCAGGCCACTGTGGACCTGGTGTTTGGTCATCCCCCGGACCAGGTCAGTCCAGACACCCCGGGGCCACATTATGTCCAAGACCTGGTAGAGCGTCTGGAGGAGGTACACTGGCTTGCCGTGATCAGCAGTCCCAGGAGAGAGCCTGTCAGAAAAGGGCACATGATGCCTGCTGCCAAGGGCCACTTCTAGCAGGAACCTCACTGACTCTGCTTCCTCCACCGTGGAGCCCTCAGGGGTAGACACGCCTCCGCGAGGGTGATACAGGGCCAGTCGGTGCACCACAACTGTCCACAGACCGGGTCCCAGCCGCACCCCATACACCACCTCGGACAGCTGCTCCAGCAAGGTTCCATCCAATGTCCCACCAGCTTGGGGCAATGCCCCCATTGACCACGGCAGACACAGCGCTTCCCTGACCACTTGAGGGACTTTGTTGTGACCGTGGGGAGGGGTGGAAGGCATGGGACAGGGACCGGGGTGGGGTAAGGTGACCTGTTGGTGGGAATTATCCTATTGTGTTTTCTGTTTTGTTTGGTTGCTGATGGAATTGGATCGCCGGGGCAGCTAACCCTTCTGGGAGTGCTATGTATCACAGGAGGTGTTACCCCTGCTTTAAGGGGATGTGTTCTGGGGAGATATGGGAGGAAGAAGGGCGTGACTTCTGTGGAAGTTGTTACTGGAAGTAGGTGGCTATAACAGCAGTTTTTTTAAAGGAAGAAAGACTCATCAAAAACGGTTTTAAACCTACCCAGGAATGGTGAGTCCTGCTTCTCGGCGCTACAATACATTTCTATATTATGATTTTTACACATTAAAAAAAAAAAAAAAAAAAACCCTAAAATGCAGTCTCATTAAAAAATAAATACAACAATAAACTGGGCAACGCTATCCACAATTTTAAACCAAATAAATCCATGCAGACCTCCTGCCAGACAAACAAGACACACCAGCTGGCACTATAAGTGTGTGCACTCCAGTTTTCTACCTTGTCCCAATCCTTCATAGAGTCCACTTTCTTCTCCAGAAACTCAGCCATGCCAACCCCCATGCGGTGGCAGATGTCCGATATCACATCCCGGTATTCCTGGCCCAGGTTCCGGAACTCCACAGAAATCTGCAGTGTGAAAACAGGAAATGTGCAGTGGGTGTCAAGAGGGACACAGGATGGCGAATTTGACAAGCTTTTCTTAAAAAGATCACTAAAACAACATTAAACACATACTTTTAAACCTACCCTTTTCCCATGACTGCTAATCCAATAGAGCCGGTACAAGGCTGGATCCTATCCCCGGGAAGCACGGGGCATGAGATGCTAGTCTATCTCTGAGCTCCGGGAATTGAACTCACAACCCCAAAGGTGTTGTCTTTTTGCAGAAACTATCAATTTTTATCCCTGTGGTTAACTTTTCATCTAATTTCAATGCCCCACCACAAATTCCGCGGCACACTATAATGCAGACGTCTCCTCCTGGCTGACAGCTACGGCATACGGTGGAAATACACTGACCGTGGGGAAGTCCTCCAAGACCCGGCGATCCTTCTCCCGACTCTCGGTGAATCGCCACTGGGGCTGGTAGAGGAAGGTGTGGAAGTCCTGCAGCAGTGGCACTTTCCTCTCCACCGGGATGCTCATATCGTCCTCCACCGTGTCCAGGGCCCGTAGCACCAGGTAGAAGATGCACACAGCGTGGCTGAAGGAGTCGCAGCGGGGAAACAGCGAGGGATAAGGCGGCTGGAAATGAGTGCTGGAGGACAGCTGCTTGGGGATCAGTGTACAGATACAATTTTTAAAAAAACTAACTCAATTCCTTCTCTGTATTGGATAAGCAGTTTATATATAAATGGATAAGCAATTGCCCCCAGATGAGCTCGTCAGTCCGTTACTGTTTTTTTTTTTTTGCGAAATGTGTTGCAGCCTTGTCCAAGAAGAACTTCCCCCAACCCCCATCAAAAACGAGGTGTGCTTAAAACCCTCTTCAGATATGCAGTGCAGCCCATAGGCGAAGTGCAACTTAAGTAGCAGTAGCGTGGATGAAGTAAAGAGCCGGTATCTTCAGTGCTATTTAAATAGTGCTGGGTGCAGAATTTCATTGCGCCTGAAGATCTCATCATGCCACTGTAACAGTCATTCACAAACTGTGGGTCACTTGTTGCTAGAGAGTTAATTGTGAAACCTGCAGAGGTCATGTAACCAGATTTATAGAAGCATATGAACTAATCATTGTCACAGTTGCCTTGTGTGAAGATGTGTCTGTGTTATGAAACTACGAACCACACCCCCCCCCCACACACACACACACACACACACACACTTACTTGAGTGTGTAATGCACAACAAGAGTTACAGCAGCTTTCAACAGCCGCGCCCGTAAAACGTGACAAATGTCAAGCGAAGGAGGGCTTCCGTGGACCGGCCACGGCGCTCACCGCAGCTCCCCGTCCAGCGCCTGGATGACGGCGGCGAAGCTGCGGCTGGTCTGGTTCAAGTAGACGAAGCACGTCCGCATCGTGTCGCTCATGGATTCCTGGCAGGAGAAACACAGAGAGCCGGGCTGTCGGTGCGGAGCGGTCGCTCTGATCGGCCAGCGTCCCTCACGGACTCCCCTTTCGACGAGCCTCCCCGAGGAGAGCACTGGCCGGGGGGCGGGAGCCGAGCCCCTCGGGGCCACGGCCAGGGTGCGCTTAAACGCCGAGAAGGAAGCCGTGCCTTTACAGCAAGCCCCAGCCATGTTAAAATGCCACGCACGTTCAGCCCAGGGAAATAAAGCAAAGAAGGCAAGTCAGGCACTCATGGCCGCCAGCAAAGTGTCCACAGACCGGAGTAGCGCGTATTCAAGGCCAACCCCACCCCCTGCACAACTTCTCAGCAGACTAACGTGCTGGCAGCGGCTCTCCGCCCGACCCACCCCACAGTTACCGCTACGTAACTGCATAAGCTACTTAAGAAAGAAAAAAAAAAAGAGAGAGAATAATCATGAAGTCCGGGTCGGTGAAGGATACACATAATTTTCAAACGCATGCCTTTATTATATTGTCCCTTTTGAAATTGCAACTTTTTCGATGCACATAAGTGACAATTGCATTCAAACGTAAAATTATAGTCCAACTCGTGGACACTGAGAAATGAGCAAACAAAAGTTCTGCATCAAGTGGGGTTATGAAGGTCTCTCCTAGGACTCGAACCAAAAAAACCTTCACTTTAGCCACACACCGTCCTTCACCATAAGTTTATTCTTATATATATTTTCCAGGACATGTGCAGTTTTCCTCCACTTTTACACACAGCTATTGCACTAACACTGCATTCAAATCAGTTGCCATGTGGAGCAACACAAATGAAGTGTAATTGTTGTAGAGTTTCTGCATTTTATTTTTATGGTGACACGATTGCCCCCTACCGGTGGAAAGTGATCGTGTCCCGAGTTAGTCGCACTAGACCGAAATGCTGAAGACCACGACGACAAAATTCTGGAAGCCCTTTGACTGGCGCTCTGTAGCAGTCTCGAACCGGGATGCTTGTCCCGCTTAATAACACCCCGTGCATCATGCAGATGTGTCGGTACACTCCATGCATCACACACACGTGTCTATCACTGCACATACATGAGCCTGCATTCTGTCAGTCTGCAACTTTGCACACTTAGAA
This sequence comes from Gymnarchus niloticus, assembly GCA_009936485.2. Taxonomy (NCBI): domain Eukaryota; kingdom Metazoa; phylum Chordata; class Actinopteri; order Osteoglossiformes; family Gymnarchidae; genus Gymnarchus; species Gymnarchus niloticus. The sequence goes on from JAACJT020000033.1 coordinate 14,012,395, forward strand.
AGGACCTCTGGTTATTTTCCACATTAGACTAAGCAATTCGTAAACACAATGGGTGCAATCTTGACATGCACCCCCTAACAAATATAAATCCATCACTTAAGAGTAAAAGCATCCAGTTACAAATAATCTTTTATTTTACTTTGTTATGCCACAGTTTTCACGGGAATATTTTGCATCTGCCCACATCACACACGCCATTCTTCAATTTCTTCATCCTTGTCTCTCGTGCCTGATGAACGATATTAACTAGAATTATGCGCACAGTGTATAATTATTAATGCCAGGTGTTTAGCACAGGAAACCCGGACGCGTTAAATCGGAAAGTAAATGAGAAAGTTCAAGTTTTAATTAATCGCGCAGCTGCCCGACTGATTGATACGAGATAGAGGAGTATCGAGTACCGGTGAGTGACTCCTAACTACAGTTAATTACTCACGTGGTCCAATTTAGGCATGACAGTGTGACAGCCTCCCATTTTAAATTTCAACAGGTTGTAAACTTCCTCCGGATGGCCAAGCGATTTAACTATATCCATTTTGTTACATGCGTACGGCCAGGCTTGAACTCGCTTCAGAGGAACCGACAGCGCTCTTTAACCGGCAAAGCTAGCGTTTCGCTGTTTTCCGTCACACATCGGCTTGGCCCCGACAGCGCCATCTTCTGATCGTCATATGGACTGACGCCGCTGATTGGCCAGGCGATCATGGGCTCAGCGCAAATCGGCCTATGGAACGGGCGAGAAGCCTGGTGTGACGCCCCGCCCCATTAGAAGAGGGCGGGTGTTGTGGTTGAAGCGAGTTGATTGGCTCAAATTTAGGTGACGTTTCTGGCCTCATCGACTGATTCAGCATCAGATTGTCGGCCAGTGGGATTTAAATCCGTCTCAGAATTAGTAAATCGCTTTTGGTCCAAAATACATTTGTCTGTTATTCTTACAGGGCATGCCGACAAGGGCAGGGTGTGCTGTTGTAGCATGTACCTTATTGTCTGTTAACCTGTGGAAATTACGCGAAAATTAAACGGGTAGAATATTAAAGTTAAATTTAAGTATTAGGGATGCTCATTTGGTTTTTGAGGTTATTTAAACCTATATCCTGGTTTAGAAAAACAGTACTTTTTAATTTGTCAAATTTAAGAGTTTTTTTTTTTTTCTTGTGGCATCGTGCAATCCTAAGATCAGAGCTACCAGTTGCATAACTATAAAAGAGGAAGTGTTAATGATTCAAATATTTCTAAATAGAGGAACAGGTGAAAAAAAAATAAAGCAGATTCTTATGTTATGTCGTGTTTAGCTTAAACGAAAGTTCCTATAATTAAATCCCCGTCCTACATGGGATTTGATAGTCGTGCCTTTTGAGTGATATATTGTATATCCCTATGGGCTGTTCAGTATTATGGGTGCAAACCAGGCAGCACAGTGGCTCAGCAGATGGCGCTGTTATGTCACACCTCGCGGGCTGGGGTTTCAAATCCTGTGTGTGTGTGTGTGGAGAGGGGACGTTTATTAGGGTTGTTGATTCCCCCTTGTTCCATTAATAAAAATTTGATCTAAAAAAAACATGAAGTATGTCTTTTCATTTGCTCTCTTTAAACATCAGACATCCGTCAGATTGCATATCTAGTGTTTGCTAATACTAACTGGGTGGTAAGAATTTTCATGAATTTCTGCTTTGTTGAAAAGAGTGACTAAATTGGAGCTCTCCCTCAAAGCTGTTCTTGTTCCTGAGGCTGCATGTACCACATGTAGAGCATTTCAGTCGCTTGCTGTTTTTCATGCCATTCATGATACTAATGAAGCTCATTAGGCAGCACTCACTTATCTGCTGTGTCAGTGAGCTTGGCAGAAGTGAAAGCTCCTTTTATAGTCCTCAGTGGTAAACTCTTACCAGCTGCTCAGCTTTTCCTAGGAGAGTGAAGCCCTCCCATGTCTGAGCCATCATATTGACTATGGTCACTATGCCATTTCCTTGCCCTCGCCATCCTACTGCCCTGTAACTGGCCTGTACCTCATTGTGACCTTACGTACACTACATATATGTGAAAAGCATCATGTGAAAAGCCATAACTCTGATTTTACTCTGCAACACGTGTCCTTCACTTTATTGCTGCAATCGCTGCATACATGAGGACAACCAGAATGACACGGCACTACCCCAGCTTGTTGCCATTCCTGAAAATAAAAAAAACATTCACGGGAATATAAGCAATACATACAATTATAATGGAGTGAATTCATATACGTGGTATGGTATGTTTTGTATATTTATTGGTAATTCCATCCTACCGGTTCCCATAATTTACCAGAAGCAGATTTTTAAGTCTTTCTGCTTGTAGTAAGCAGCTATCACCATTCAGTTTTGTGGCAGGAAAATTTTGAAAAATATCTCTCAAAATGGGTTCACATTTAGCACACGCCACTATCACGTTCTAACAAACAGAAAATAGGAGAAGTAAATGAGAAAGGATTTTTGATCATAATAAATACTACAAACCACTCTAGGAATACAGAACACCATCTCCAAGAATGTCATAAAGGTAAAAATAATTGAAATATTGCTAGTGTAAAATAAAAGGCCAGATTTCTGAGGAGCACAATTCCAAGGTGAGTCTTGCTGCCGTGCCAGTGTCTGGGTTAAAGGTAGTTAGGGTTAACTGTGAATGTGTTCATTAACGACAAATATGTCAGACTCATGGATGATCTAACATGGTAACATGACACAAAGCACATCTATAAAAAATAATGCCGTTATGCCTCTGATAAGTAAATGCCAAAACAATGGGAGTTGAGTATAGCATTTGGCCTATGACCGTCCCACACGGACGAGAGCAGGATACGCAATGGAATTACACACATTACAGGCAGCTGATGGAGTGATCCAGAAGATGCAATACTAACTTTTCTCCAAAGAGTGCTTTCGCATCGGATGGCTGATATTTGGCCAAGGCAATGGTGCGGCTTACGGTTACCTAAATACATGTTCTTTTCTGCATGATCGATCGTTCATCCAAATATCTGGTGTCAGAACTTCAGTGGGCAAACTGGAGGAGCAACTCCGTCGGGCATCAGATCTCCTAATGCTCTTCTTTGAAATGTATTCATTTCTCATGGCTCGGAGTTACACATGACTAGTATAAGAGGAATGGGACAGTCATTGTGGGCATTCTTTCCACAGGACTTAGAAATCATTTGACTTAAAATGCACAAGAAAACACTGAAAGAGGTAACAGAGAGAGAGAGAGAGAGAGAGAGAGAGAGAGAGAGAGAGAGAGAAACGAAGGCTGGGAACAAAGATTAGCCAGAAAGCTAAATTAAAGCATGTCTCCACACCACTTTGGCTTGAGAGCCAGTTGGCACAGCTCTGACATCAAGGTTAAACAAGCAAGTTTCTCTGTCACTGTGCTTCCATATGTATGGGCCCCTCTGGAGGAAGCCTTCAGCTGAGGACACCTAGAAAGGTGCAGGGGGCCTCAGGTTAGGACAAGGCTGTTCCACGGCTCACTCTTGGAACTTGAGGGCCCAGGATGCCCCCCAGGGGATAGCTTCAGAGGGGTATTGCCAGTGTGGACACTCCTGTATCCAGAGATGGATGGCACCTGAAGACAGCGATGACATGGAGCTTTAAACTTTAACATGTTTCTGAGCTAATGCTGCCCTCTGTTGTCAATTGTTATACATTACATAGACACATTTTGCCACATATTCTTATTTAAAGCTAATTTGCCATCTGCTATTTGCTTATTTTTATGCCTAGGGCTATTTTTTGAAGCGCTTCAGAATAAGTGCCTTAACATGTCGGACATGCAGGCCTCACTGACCTGCGGATGCACACCATGCTGTGGGTACAGGGCTGTGTTCTCCGGCTCCGTCTTGACGGCCCGTGGCTCCTCTGTGTTGCTGCTGGCATTGGTGGGGCTGGTAGGGCCGTGGCCTTCTCCCCCAGGTGGCCCTGTTACAGCGAGAGGTCAGGGCATAAAGCACACCTGTTCCTGCACACGCATGACATGTTTACAGTGATGGGCTGGGGGGTGGGGCTCACCAGATTTGGACTTGTTCAGGTTCTTAGGTTTGCGTTTACGGGTCTGAATGCCATCCTTCTTCATAGCCAGGGGTCGAGGGACCTAAAGACAAACATTTGAGGCTGCGGTTTAATTACTAATTTTGTCACACCACTTTCGTGGTGATTTTCCTTGTGACAATCTGTTCGTACAAGTATAAAAACAAGGCCCAATCTGCTGTGACATCATTCCCTTTTTCAGGGAAATGTTTTTTTTTTCATCTCAGACAAATCTTTTATCTCAAGATAAATAAGTGCATTGAGAGGGCTTTACAAGTCACGTGGAACACCAAGGGTGTGACATCATAGGTCAGGAGAATGTTTAACCAGTATGTTCAACCATGCCGAAAAAGTTTTTAATGATTTTCATTATCTGATGGAATAAATAACATGTGATCATCAATGACAACAAACGAGCAGTAATTCTTATTATCACATAACGGTGGTAAAAAATAACATTGTACCCGAAAATAAATACTGCAACACATCCCTAGCTGTGATGTGGGTACACTTTTTTGTAAAACCTGACATCTAGTAGTCATAAGCAGTTACTGCCCTGGTAAGCCTGACAGACCTCCATGTTTCCCCAGCCATCTAGTCTCTCCTGTGCCTCCTCTTACCCCATGCAGCTTCATGTACAGCCCACAGGCGTTGCATACAGGCTCTCCCTCTGCATTACGGCGCCACAGTGTGGTCGTGGTGGTGTGGCAGTTAGTGCAGGACAGACCGACTCTCCTAGAGGCACTCTGAGAGAGAAAGAACAAGTAGGAATCAGTGTCACATTTCCCTGGTTACTGTTTTATTTCAGATATGTTTGCCTTTTTATGTCAGACGTGATTTCTCATTAGGCTCCAGGCTCTCAGTGATAATGCATCGGATAAGGGGTTGAAGAATGAGGGATGGATGCATGCATGAATGTGTTATTTCTCCTTTTTAAACTAAGGTCAGAAGATTATTTTTAGCAAGCAACCACTTAATACCAATGTAATAAAATGAACACTTTGGCAATTGATGGTGTGGGTGTTAAATAGCAAACTGGATCATCGGAATATGAATTATAAACCTGTGGTAAGAACAGCCTGAAATGGGAGTTGTGACCACACTCACCAGGCGTCTCTGGGGCTTAATGAGGGGCCGGTTGATGCCGTTCATCTTGTGGTAGAGACCACAGGCGTTGCAGAGGTAGTGCCCGGTCCCATCCCGGCGCCACAGGGGTGTGGACATGGCCCCGCAGTTGACACATTCTCTGCCCTCCGCAAAATCATCAAAGAGTTCTGAGGACGAGACACCAACCAGAGGGACTGGTATGGCATTGACCAGGCAGTGGGAAGAACTAACCATCGTCACTTTGAGCCAAGTCGTGATTTGTGTTTCAGACCCAAGGATGGCAGTATCAGATTATCCAAATGTCACATTTCAACTGTCAGAACTTTACTTTTACGCCATATTATCTGCAATCAGAAATACATATTCTAGAAAAGCTCTTAAAGTTACAGATACAGATCCAGTGTCCAGCAGCACTGAAGTAAGAACTATACAACATCTTTCCTATGAGAAGGTATCAATCAAATTTCAACGTGGAATATTATTACCACAGGATAATATTAACACTGTAGCATATACTGTAAATATCCCTGACACATAGTTGAATCTTGGCACTCTTGGATGGTAGACACACCAAAGTGACAGTAACAGGGGGTGGATAATTTGGAAAAGCAGGCTTCTCCTGCTGTGTCAGTCAACCCGGCATCTACAACCTCGTCTGTACTGGAAAGAAACGTGTAACAAATTTCCCCAAGGCTAGTGACATACTCACAGCGGCCTGCCGTGTAGATGGAAAGGTCAAACGACGCTAAATGTAGAACCCATTTTCCATCCACACACCAAGCCCCTCATTTCCTGAAGGTGCTACAGGGTATTGACCAAGCATCTTTTCAAATATTTCACGTCACTGCTAAATCACAAAACTGATGCAATGTTTTTAAAGTTACCTGAGCAATCAAAGGTCAAACAGGGACTCCCTGACACTTAACTACAGGGAGAGGGGGAAGGGTAGCTGATCCTGGTATGTCTGCAACTGTCTTATCTGTGTATTGGAGACACTGGGATGTCATGATTTGGAATGAAAAGAATTCACCGCTGAAAACTGAGGGACTCTGAATAGGCAGGACCTTCATAAAATGTTTAGGTTATGTTAGTGGAAAACTAAAACGGTAGTACAACTTTGCTAAAATTTCCTTTTTGAAGAATACTTAAATCAACAAAACTAACAGACACATAGACAAATGGTTCTGGTTAATTATATTGTGTGAGGTCGTTTCCCGAAAATAAGCATTCTCCTCTAATGTGTAGATGAACCTAATAAACATTAGGACAGTCTACGATGCAAACTTAAACAAAGTTACCCGTAAATAAGACCTCCAAATTCACCATACTTGTTTTTTTAAATATATTTCTTATCTGTGAATATGAGGGCATGAGTAAACGTATAGATATTAGGAAACACGTCACTGTAGTCGTGGCAACCCATTCGGATTCGATTCTTCTTGTCGTTGTGAACGAAAATGTCAAATTTAAGTTGATAGACTTGATCTTCTTCAGTGATCTCACGGATACTTTCAGCACCACGGAGAGAGGTTCCAGTCTTTCCAGGTAAATTATGATTAACGGGATGTAACTACGCGGTTTTTGACAGGTGCTGCGCGCCAAAGGTGGGTCCGGTATTGCGCAGGCGCATAAAATGATGACCAGTATCAGTCAGATATATATTGGTGTGTCTGGGGTAGAGCACTTAAACATGTATTTTTGATTATGTTTCTTCTTAAATACATAAATAAATACATTGCAGTTTGAACTATCGTTAGTGTTTAGGTTTATAGTTTCCTGCGAACTAGTTTAACATCAAATTAACGCTGAAGATTGTGCGGTGTGCTTGTCACGTTGTATTTAAACTGACAGCAAGCGCTAAGAATCCTGCAGTTAAAGAAACAATTATGAGAGACATTTCGTCTTCCCGTATCACTGTCAGCTAACAGAGGATCGCTTATAATGGCGTTTCAAACGAAGTGAACGGTTTACTCTCAAAAACTCCAATGTTACAGTTCTTCAATTCTTTGAAGTATCAAAATATATCCGAAAATAATGTAGGCATCCTATCTGCCAAGATGGGCGTTTGCCTTCTGCTTCTCTGCAACCTTATCTCTTTTTATATAGTTGCCACTTGGACTACCAGAAAATTATTTTTGACCAGACCAAACAAGCTTATCGCATATTCGAACACATCTAATGTGAGCGAAAGGCAGTTGGGCGATCAGTTATTAAAAGGGGGAGTCAATTATATTCAGACGTTTTCCAAACACGCATTGGTACAGAAACATGGAAAATCATGCGGAATATTATAATGCATATGACCCAGATGAAGGAATCGGGGTGAATCCCGGGATATGGACAGGAAACAGTAACTATTTTAATTGTTGCAAGTAAGATAATTAATCGGCTTTTCATATTATTATTATTATTATTATTTCGAATAATACATTGCCGTAGAATAAAATTTGGACGTCATGTATAATAATGTAAGAAAATCAATTATGTGTGCAACAGTATTTTCTGCTCGATTTATTAATGGGAGAACGAGGATTTTTTTAAGTGACAATAAATAAACATTTACTTTACACTTTATTTCAAACAAGTTAATTAAAATTGCTTGCATCACAGAGGTCATATTGCGTCAGAAAGTTGTGAGAAGACAAAACAAGTTGTTGAATTTTAGATCAATGTAGTGTAACCTTCAGAAAAACAGCCCTAAAAATCTGTTTAGGCTCCGATTTTGGCATTTTAATAGTTTTCATCATCGGTGATGAAAAGAACTATTCCGCCCAGTTATCAACGTGCTTAAAAATCAGTCTTCCTAAAAGTATATTTTCCAAAAATTAACAATTTAAAATTACCTTTTAAATTCTATATTTGTATAAATTCGTGAATAATATTTTTCCCATTTAAAATAAGGATGTAATTCGTCTGTAATCGGACGTAACGTATTATGAATGAAAATTTTTAATGATACATTAGTGTAAATCATCGAGCAGGGCTGTACCAGCGTTAAAGTTGTACCTATTTAATGTAGGCTCAATGTTAGTATCGCGTTGGTGAAATTATGAAATATTTAATCCGATGAATAACTGCTCCTACGTTAGTTACATACAAGATTAAGTTAATTTGTTTTCCATCTATAGGCCTGTATTTTTGTTACAATCCCTCATATACACACACCTTAAAAAAGAACATGTTTTTATAAATTAATAAATGATTTTACAGTCAGTAAATGATTCAGAACTTAGCGCCCTGCGTTAACGAATATGCAATAAGTAAACATACTGTAAGTGTATTCTTGTTCAAGAACGGGACCTTCAATAGTTTTACGAATTAAGGACGACCGAAATATCTGGATACGCAGCGAGGCAAATTGGTCATTTAAACCACACGCTGGTGTGTTCAACTCGGACTAGCTTCGCAAACAATTGCCTTCAAACTAAAAATCTTAAACGAGTTTACTTCCGAATAATGGACCACAAGCCACCGACTTAATTCGTTCACCTTGTGAGATCTGCTGTTGATGTTTAGGGGTTTATGTTAGCCTGTAGGGATCAAATTAGAATACGCGAAGCTGACAGACAAACGGGGTTCAAACTCTGAAACACGAAATCCAACGCCAGGCCTCAGCAACTTGGTGCGGCGTTTATAACCCCCGACTGCGGTGCCTTCCCCGATACCATTTATATTATCATTTGAACTGCTGATTACAAAGGGAAACCGCAGAACGGTGCACATACACACTCTGGGGTAGGACTCTGGACATGAATATCATTCACCAGGATGCAGATACATTTCTTACCTATATTGGGGTGCCTTCCAGCGCCCGAGGGTCCACTCGATTGCAGGTTATGCAATACGGAGCTGTCAAATGACGGTGAAGGCCACGTTCCTGCGATGTTCGGGCTTACGTACGGTGAGTATGGACTGTGATAAGATGCGCCAATTCCCCTAGCTCCGTAGTGTTCCCTACCGTTGGCGGAGATGTTCAGTGGACTGTTGTAACTCGCCGTCTCTCGGACCGCGGAGACCCCAGAGGTGAGCGTCGGACTGGTGGAGAAGGTGAAGCGGGACGAGGCTGGAGAGTGGTGAGGGTTTCCCGTGTTGTAGGAAGGGAGAGAATCCGCGCCGGGCTGTACCCAGCCAGAGTGGCTGGACACCGAGCTGGCTTGCTGGGAAGCTGCATGCGTCTGAAGGTATGGCAAGGCTGGGATCATGGGTGTAACCCGTGTAGTTGGTACGTAGACTGGCGAGGTAGCGGCGGAGTTGTGTAAAAAACCAGGCTCGTAGGATGGTCCATGGTTTGTTGCCATTGTTATGCCCTGGTACATATCCACGCCTCAGAAGTGTGTCAGCGGCATTGGCAGCCTGGTAAATGAATCAACCGCCTGTTAGATTTCCTGGCCGAGCATGAGAAGATCACTTTTAATCCAATGGAAGAGTTCGACTTTTTCGTACTTCGCACCGAACTTTGTCATCCCCACGAAGGAAGCATTTCTATGTCTGTAAACCGCCTGGTCATTCTGTGATATTTAACTGATGAAAATACTAAAACGCACTTTCCTATTTGAGACCAAAAACAAAGAATATATAAGGCTTTGTGTAATGAGGTTATGCCTGAGTGCCCCCGCATAAAGTACAGGGCTGCCAAAATGACTTCTGCTTAGTAAATCTCTCTCTAGCTCACTCTCTCTCTCCCTCCCTTTCCCCCCCCCTCCACCCCCCCTCCCCCCCCCCCTTCCCCTTTTCCCCCCCCCCCCCCCCCCCCCATTTCTGCCCTTTCTCCTTCGTCTTTTTTTGCATTTCCCCCACCTGCATCCATCTCTTATTGCTATGGATTCTGCTTCATTTTTGTCCACCCCAGAACAGGGACTCCTCCTACCCGCTTTAACCACTATGCTCCCCTGCTGTCTGTATGTGCGTCCGGGTCATGCAGAACGCAAGAATATCACTGAGGCCAAAAACTGAGAGATGCCAGCATCCGTAGATGTTAGGAGAGCAGCGGCCGTATTAATGAGGGTGATGAGCTGCTGGTCAGACCTGTTACTCACCCCTGCATCTCGATCTCACAGGCATCCCCCGGTGTCATCGCTAACCCCTTTGCTGCCGGCATTGTTCGCAAGAACAGCATGGAGAGCATTTCATCCATCGACCGGGATCTGAGCCCAGAGGAGATGGACCTTCTCCAGAAGGTGAGCTGTTTTCAGCTGGCTGTCCCTCATCGCATGAGGAACTTACTGTAACTGATGCACAATTGTCTATGGAAATGAATGCATAATAATTCAGCGTAATTATTTTGTGTGCTTTGTTTTTGTTTGAAATTAAATTTGAAGTGTGTGCCCTCAAATTTAGCTAAGGGATTAATAATGCTTTAAAGTAAGCATATGGAATTTTAGCTAGAAACTCTATTTGTTCTGATGATGGCGACACAAACAGAGCAAAAATTGGATCTTCTCATCTCACTTCACACATCTCTGTAAACTGTCCCTCCACCTGCAGGAGGTGGAGATGGTGCGGGAGACGTCTCAGTGGGAAAAGGAAGAGCTGGAGAAGTTGGTGAGTGAGAATCGTCCCCAGACGATTGGAGTGACATAGAAACAAAAGGCTAACTAGGCATGCATTAATTCACCAATGTGCCAGAGGAAACACAATCCTTCTAAAAGAAGTAGTGATTTGCTGCTGCCATTTTGGCTGGTAATGCCCCCCTTGAATGTTTCGGCATGCTGTGGTAATAAGCTGTCCACCTCTCAACTGGATGTGGTCATGGTGCTGAGTGTCTCTCTCCACCTGGTCCTCCCTGCTAGGATTGTTGTGTCCAACTGTCCTCCTCTACTGCTTTTTTTGTGGGAATATCCAGCAAGATGGACCTGTCTTCTAACCTGTGTGGATTCTCTTCTCCCTGCCTCTCTCTCTGGTGTGTCTGGGAATCAATCATCTCTCTATCTTTCCTATGGTTCCATTCTCCACCCACATCTATCCTTTCCTTTACTGACATGACCCATCATTTTTCCCTCCGGTTTGTCCGTCACCCTCTGTCACCTCCCCTCTGTCTCTCGCATGTGTTGTCATCTGGCTGGGTGACCCCCACCCTTACTACCTTTCTACTTTGCGCCCCTCCCCTCTTTCTCCCGCTGGTGGTGTGACCTGGCGGGGTGCCCCCCCCCCTTCCCCCCTTCCTCCTTTGCGCCCCCCCCCCCCCCCCCCCCCCCGTGGTGAAGGAACGCATGCGCGTCGAGCGTGAGGAAGCCAATCGCCTGCTGGAAAAGGAGGCTGAGGTGAGGGTCCCATCCTCTGCTTCTCCAATGAGAGAGGGGGAAACAAAACATGGATCCTACTTATTGGTTTATTGGTGATCTCAGAAACTGCCTTGGCTAGAGCTGCTTTAAGGCATGTTTAATCAAGTACTGAATGATCAACTTGTGTGGCCAAATGTCTTACAGCATGGTTTTTCTTGCTTCCATCTCTCATGAATTTCCTCACCCAAATCTCTATAACTTTACCCCCTGACTGTTGTCCTTTGTCCACATCCTCCTTCCCTTCCCTCCTTCCCAGAACCTGGATACGGGCCCCCTCAAACTGGACTACAGGACGCTAGCTGCCTTACCCAGTTCTGGTGTGCAGAAGCTTAACCAGGTGAGTGCCTCACGTTGTGGAAGCCTGGGTTAGCCTCTGCCGTTGCCATCCACCCTGGACACTCATGGCCCGCTGCTCGCTTGGACGGTTCAGGCTTGCGTGTTGAACCCCCTGCAAACATTCCCCAGAAACTGTAGAGCTGAAGAGGCTGGTGCTGACCAGTACTGCAGATTCTCTTTTGGCTCTGGGATGAATGGTCGCTTGGTCACATGGTTGGTTGTAGGTGTTAGAAATGTGCTCCTACCATAATAAGGTCACATACTTAACTGGTTATTCTACCATTATTTCCTGAGAAGTCTTATTTCCTATCTGGAACATTGCTCTTATTTTTTTGTGTCCTTATTTTTTGAAAATGCTTGTGTAGTAATTACAAGTCATTACTAAAAATGAAGGACTGTTATTTGTGTGTGAAATGAAAGAATTAAACTGAAATTTGGATTTAAAAGATTTCTGGTGGACACTTGTCACCTTGCAGTTTTAGAACAGGGTGGTCTGAGCTTTAATGACATCAAATACCCCAAACAAGAACATTAAAATCTTTGACTGTATCTGCATTCTTCTGTCACATCTCCTCCCCCATTTGAGTTAGAACATTCCTTCTCAGGGTTTTTCCCCCAGGAATCTCTCCGTGAGCCCCTGACCTTTGACCCCAAGCAGGTGCTTTTGATAGGTGGAATGCAAGCCATTTTTTCCATCCAGCAATATCTCTCAAAGCTGGGATAACCCAAAGTCATGGGTCACTTGTCTGGACTTCCTCACATTCTGCCGGATGCGGTGAACCTCTTTAAGGCCCGTGTGGGTGTGTGTGTGGGTGGGTGTGGGTGTGGTGGGGAGGTAGTGTTATGAAATACCTACATAATCTGAAGAACTTCCTGCAGCGCGAGCCTCAAAAGCCGTGCCGTTCTGGGGAACTTCCTGCAGCGCGAGCCTCAAAAGCCGTGCCGTTCTGGGGAACTTCCTGCAGTGCGAGCCTCAAAAGCCGTGCTGGATCGAATGTCCAGCCTGTGTGGCATTAGTAGTCCAGCTCAGTGTGTCAGTAGCTTTAAATACACCGACGGTTGTCCTGGAATCTCTCTAGAGGGTTTGCTGAGAGCTCCCACCATTGCCTTTGCTAAAACACTGCTATCTATATTAAGTAGCGTCTCAGCCTGTCTGCTGTGCTCGTTCGCACCTTCCATTTCCATGCCCAGTGAGTCCATTTGTCTGGCTGAACATACTCCAATATTCAGCCTTGTGTGGTTGGGGATAGTATACAATGTGAGTTGGTGGGGTGGGGGGTTCCATGTCCCAGAGGAACCCGAAGAGTGGGGGGGGGGGGCCCAGCTGCCCGGCCCATCCGCCCGTGTGGGGTTGTTTATAATCCCTTCCAGGCATTAGTTTGATGGGCTGGGGGTGGGGCTGTGTGCAATGCACAGTGACTTGAGCAAAGCCTTCAGTGTCCTGAACACTAGCTGAAGAAGAGATCCCACCACCTGGTCCAGGTGCTCTCCCAGTGAGTTCTATGGTTCTGTGACCTTCGTCTTGTCCCAGTTTCTCCTTGCTGTCTCTCTCTGCTCTACCTGTCTTGCTGTGACCTGTTACTGCTGTTTGTAATACGGAGCTACAGCCATTTTTGTTGATATTTAAGTGTGCTGGGCTGTGTCTGGCTGATGTCATAGGTCTGAGAGTTAGTAATGATTTCAGTGTGAACCTTCAGGTTGGCCCATGAAGGTTTGTGTCCTTTGTAGGACTGAGTTTTCACTGTCTAACCAAGTTGGTCTATCTTCTGGTCTGGTTCTCTTCTATGTCTACTGTCAATATGAGAGACTACTACAGGTTAACATGGTGTGAGGTTTAGGCTGAGGAAGGTAGAGTTAATCGCCCATGTGATCGTCTTTGGGAATGTTTTACCCACCGTAGCTCTACAGCTGTTGGCTGGTGTCGTTCTCAGCTTGTGGCCGGTCTTGGAAACAGAAGCTGATCCCCGATAGTTGTCATTTGATTTTGCCGTGTGCTTGTTGGTTGAATGATTTTTGTCTTTCTCCTTTACCGCTCATTGTTGGTCTTTAGGGCATAATAATCTTGTTGTTGTTTTTTTTTTTTTTTTTTTTAGTTCCAGTAGTGCCTTGCACATTTGGTGGTACAGTGTGCTGTTTGGTAGTTCTAGAAAAGAACACAGAACTGTAGGACCACCCCAGTCTGTTACTGCCTTCCCACAATGCCGTTGTAGCGGGTCCCCTGGTGCTGACTGAGCCGTCAACATGGCACACCTATGCAGACGTATTCTCCCAGACTGTCTGAAGGTGATACTCCTTTTTCGGTTAGTATGGCATCCCTGACCCCCGCACTTTCAAATGTAATATGATATGAGGTACTGCTCCTTTAAGTGCCGGGTCGTTTATGATTTCTGCTAAATTCCAATAATTCCATGATAGCTGAGTGGCTTCTGAAGGTGGGGCACGGTATTTGTAGTCTGATGTAACGTGGCAGTGTTTGGAACACGTTCGATAACACAGGAGGGCAGCCGGTGTCCAGCGGCCCTCTGAGAGACAGCTGGTGGTCCGGGTCGTTGTCCTCTCGGTGTAGCTGTGGTCTGAGGTCACCTGGAGCCTGGGGGATCACGCTGGTGCCGGGCTGGGACGTCATTTGCCTGTGTGTGTTCCAGTCTCTTTCCTCCTCTCCTCCTCATTCTACCTGTACCTTCTCTTCATCCTCAGTTCTCTCATTGCATCGCTCTGGCTGCTCCCATGGAGCCCCAACTACAGACCCATCTCATCACCCCTTTGGAGCCTCCCGGCTTCAGTCCTGCAGATCCCCCTCATGTTCTGGTTTTGGCTGACCCCCCCACTCCGCCCCCGCCCCACCCAGCCAATGTCTCAGAGTGTCCCCCCAATCGACACGAAGCCACACCCCCCAGCAGTGAGCCCGAGGAATGCCTTGTGGACTCGCAGCCAATCGTCTTCAGCGAGAATCCTTTCCTGGTGGCCAATCGTAAGGGGAAGGACCGCCCTCCCGAGCAGCGTCTCCTGTCCGGGCCACCCGTTGGCTATGGCCGCGAGGGCCGGCTGCAGACCTCACTGCACAGCAAGGCAAGCGGCCGTGGTGGGACGGCTTTGGGGGCTCTGCCCCCGCACTAACACAGTTGGCACTTGTTAATGGCCTCGCGCTCCCTCCTTACTGATGACTTAATGAGCTCACTGCCATTGTCTCTGTGACAACAGCAAGAACTCTGAGCATGACTTCATTCTCCTCCTAGCAGGATGCCGGGTTTGTTTCCGCTTGCCACAGTTTGTTTTGATGCAGCACAACCGGCTCACTGGGTAATACTGTGGCCTTGCCTTCAAGGCTGTGGGTTCAATTCCTGCCTCCAGCACTGTGTGCATATCTGGGTTTGCATGTTTTTTTCCCACCTGCTTGCACAGGTTTCTTCCCGCCATCCAGAGACGCATGGGCTCAGCGGTTTGGAGTCTCTAAATTACCCTCTGTGTGTTCTGTGATAGATCGGCATCCCATGCTGTGTACTCTGTACTTCCTGGGATTGACTCCTTGTTTACCATAACACTTCTTTGGATAAGCACTTACGAAAGATGGATGATTGAGTTGAAATTAGTACAGCTGCACATAACCGTTCGATGTCCTGTCCGAGCCTCTCCTGATTTGTCCCACTCGTCTGAAGGTGTCGCCATCAAATACCTATGGTCCGACCAGCAGGTGACCATGTCGTTTAGGGGCTGGTGCCTCACTGGGAGCCAGGAAAGCTGCAGATACCCGTCTTTGCGGCCATCCTGAGCAATTCTCCACATATCTGGGCTCTCTGCGTGCCTCCGTCTGATAAAATTAGCAGCCATGTGATCCATCAGCATAACTACCACCCATGAGCAGGAAGTCTTATATTGGGCCCACCTTGGTGTAACATTTATCATCATCAATAAAAATGTTTTACATGTTCTGTGTCTTAGGAACATTTTGGAGTTTCAGCAGTATTAAGCCAGTGTTTAGGCCTGTGTCAGAGACATGGGGACACATTTTTGGTCACTATGTCCTGCTTGATACTTCCTAAGTATGAGTTTTTCTCCGGCTATGAAGACTGCCTGTTCTTTCCTCCAGCCTCCTAGACAACTGTATGTGTGTGTAACGGTTGTATGTAAAATCAGCCTGACTTTTTGTAGGTCTCAGCTGTGTGTATTAACTATACTCTGGTAAGAATTCGCTGCTTAACGATAGGCTGGGAGCCTCTTTGTGGGGGGGGGGGGGGGGGGCTTGGTGTGGGTGCGTGTTCCCTCCCTTGTTTTTGCCCAACAGT
>JAACJT020000033.1:14028556-14043820 GCA_009936485.2 Gymnarchus niloticus
CCCCCCCATAAAGTACAGGGCTGCCCAAATGACTTCTGCCTAGTAAACTCCCCTCCCCCTCACTCCCCCCCCCCCTCCCCGTCCCCCCCCTTCCCTGCCCCCCCCCCCCCAACCCTAGTAATACGGAAAACTTATGCTAAATGCACACTTTTTGCAGGTGCTTTTCTGTAAGTACGTTGCCTCTCCAAGGTACTCACAGAGAGAGCATGCAGCAGAATTCTTTTGTTTTGATTGAACAAGTGCGAGTTACTGGACGTATGCGATATTTGGCCATAATTGTAAGTAAATTCATCACGGTTATGGCACCTGCAAGCGACCCAAGTATACAGGCGCGCCCGATTGGACACGTATATGAAAATATACAGAGATAAGCCCTAAAACGGACGATCGATTTCGGAAAGTATTTTCTGAATAGCAATTAATGAACAGATTTCAGCATTTAGCTGAAAATCCTTAAACGACTATTCTGTCTCGGTTATGAATATTGTTCTCAGGGGTGTGTAAAATAAAAATCGCTATGTTAATCGAGTTTTGTATGTGATTTTGTAATGTAAGATGTACTGATGCCAACTGTTAAATATTAAACGGTGACTGATTAGGTTTTAGTAATATTCTGCCTGGGGGTAAATTTAAGGCGTTTCGCTAAAGATTAATATGGTTATAATGACAAATAGTGTTGTTTTGGCCCAAGATGACAGTGTACGACGTTAGTTAGTCTACCTCTGTTTTTCATAATAGGAAGTCTAGTAGCTTTCTTAGTGCGTGATTAATTCCTGTCCATAACATTTGGGAAATATAATACCTCTGGTTATTCGTCTGCATACGTCAACCAAATGCTCATTATTAGTCATAGTTGTGATGGAAACGAATGTTTTTGGTGAATTTAATATACGGATTGATCAAAAGTTGTGAGCTGCCGTTTAATATAGACTTAATGTATAAAATGCATTGGCTAAAAATCATAACAATCTGGCAATCAGGCACAGCTGCCAAATTTTTAAGTTGCTATTGTTCACAATTAAACGTCCCAAAATCATAACAACTGCAATGACATTAATGAACAGTAACTTTATTAAAGATGAAAACCACAACAAACAAAATAATAACTATATAATTTTAGGGCAAACATGCTGAATTAAAACGAATTCTTTAATTTTTAATTTGATACACTACTTTCTGACTTAATGACTACTTTCATTATTTTATATAAATAATTTGTTGAAATTTATTTCGCGTTAATTTCGTGACTCGTAATATATAGTGTATATTATATTGTTCACGTGAATTTGCTTAATTAATGGATAAAAATAGCAACGGTATTTTATAGCTAAACTTCTCATGAAATGTGTAGCTTTAGATAAACATCATGGTGGTGTATATATATATTTCTAAATTTAAAGCGCCGATAGGTACGTCGCCAACCACACAAAATGTTTGTGTTTCGTAAACGCGTTAAACACTCGATTCGAGGGTGAGTTGATGAGTTTTGTTGATACCTCTGAAAATGGTATCATCGCAAAATAATTGTGACTGCATTAGTAGAAAACAAACAAAATCAGAAACAATGAGACTTTCAAGTGCCTTTTGTGATCTTATCCGTTTTGTGGCCCTCTTCTTGAAAATGTGATCTTTCGTTGGTGATCAGATTAAGCACATCCGAAGATCTCAGATCTCCTTCTTTCAAAAGCCGGTCTGATAGGCATTCCTCGGGTCTTCTTCAATGATTGCTTCTCTATAGGTATATTTGCATCAATTGTAATTTTGTTGCAAGAGCTGACCTTTATTAAAATGCGTTTCGAACAACAGCAAACTGTAATTCGAAAGACACCAATATACAATTAAAAACGTAATTTATCTACGTATCACTTCAACCTGCTGCTGACGGTTTTTCGTGTGTTGTCCCATCACGTGATTTAGTTTTGGTTTTACGTGACACTGATAATTCAATAAAGTGGAATATTATTGTTTTTCGATATTTTTCTCCATATTCCTCGTACTGCTCTTTGGCCGAGCATCGAAGGCTGGTGTCCAAACAGGATGTTCGAGACGACATCGTGGCTGCCTTGAGACGTACGCTAACCTCGAAGTGACACGAAAATAACCAAAAGGTTCCTGTATCCGATGAGGCACGCTAAAACCAATCTCAGAAGCACATTTCTGGAAATCTTTCAAACGTTCATATGGATGAATTCCAGTGATGCCTTTCTTGCATAATAGCCACGATATTTCTTTATCGACTTTTAAATGTGATTCCTTTTATTAAAGTTTATTATCAATAAATAGTTGATATTACTGCTCTTCGGTATTACAGTACATACCCAACATACCCAAAGCCACAAGCGCATTGTATTTAAATTTCAGAATCAGGATCCTTCAATTTCAGAGAATCTGCCATGTAACAGTCACCCAGCTTTGTCCTGTTAAAGCCTAAGAAAATCGTGCCTCGCTATTTTATGTGAATCCGACTCAGGAGAAAAATTAAATTAGCAATTTTCATTATATACATTGAGGCCCCAAAAATTAAAATCAGAGGGCGTAATTCATTGCCTTGTGCTGTAATTGCAATTTTCTTATACAAAATCTTTTAGCGATTATTTGCAACGAAAGCACATTGTGCTCTGTGTAACGGGATCATAAATAAATTTGAACTTTACCATATGTTTTGTCAGAGAAATTTCATTGCCAAATTACAAATTGAAATGAATCTATAGCTAAACTTTCCACAGGATAAAGTATTTGACGTCGCATATGCCTTGTATGTCATTTAAATATTTAGTGTGATTCGTTCAAAGTATGAAGCTGTGACACAGATTGCTGTTAATTCCCTGAAACTGTGAGTGTTTGAATGCCGCAGCACCACAAAGGTCTATACAGAAGCGTAAAATAACCTGTCAGCACAGAACTTAACTCGTTCAGTAAATCTGATTACAGGTGGCTTTTACTTTCAACAAAAGTAAAAAAGTAGTCATTGTGTAGAGATTTTGTCGTTTACATTTATGGAAATTTAAAGTTACAAGGATCTTTAAAATAGACCAGAATTTTTGCAGCTGAAATGCTTTAGAGAATCAGCGTTTTCTTCTGAGAGACTTTAATTACGCGCCATGACCGCATTTACGCCGGCGCGTGGAGCGGTCCGAATGAGGAAACGTGGTTGACATTGAACTCGGACAGAAAGATGATCCACTGTGTGGTGGGTGGACTATGGCTGAAGAAAACGGCAGTGTGCTGCTGAAATATACACTTCAGTGTCCCATGCGCTGATTGAAACGATAATATCAGCAGTGGCTTGGAGAGCACAATACATATAATGCTTTAGTGAGATGTTCTTAAAGTTTGTGCAAGCAGTTTTTTTTTAATAATTTGATTTGATTGAATTTTATACAGGAACGCCGAAACGCCCGTTTAATGTCTTAGAATCTGAGCGTAGCCTATATTGGAAGTTTATTACGACAGCAAATTTAACAATTACACGGTAAAGCGAAATTCTTTTCTATTGCATAAACATTTGATTCGGAAAAAGTATATTAGCAAAACAATAACCTTTGTTATCTGATCAATCAATACATTTAACAAGAGCATCAGGGGAGGTAAAGCAGGTATATAGATTGGGCACCATATTAATGTATTCCTTTACAGTGAAAAATCATATGTAATAAGAAATGTTAAAATGTAACGCCAGTGTTAATATAACACTGAGAGTGTTTATATAATCCTGCTAGAATATGTAAACACTCTCAATGTTTGATGAACACCCTCAACAATGGCAAATGTGCTACACATGTAGTAAATTACTACAGTTAA
The DNA here is from genome assembly GCA_009936485.2 of Gymnarchus niloticus. Taxonomy (NCBI): domain Eukaryota; kingdom Metazoa; phylum Chordata; class Actinopteri; order Osteoglossiformes; family Gymnarchidae; genus Gymnarchus; species Gymnarchus niloticus. The sequence goes on from JAACJT020000033.1 coordinate 14,032,358, forward strand.
TAATGGAACCTTATGATCGTTGAAGTCGGTGTTAGCGGCCAGTATAGGAGTGCACGATCAAAATGAAATGAAAAACAGGAAATTAAAATCCTGGGTCTGTCCAGAAGCAAAGCAGAAATGTATCCTGTCTCGGGCTGTGGAAATTACTAAAAGGCATTCAAACATTTTACTTTTTTTTTGTGCGCTAAACCTCGTATTAAACTAAAACAACACTTTCTTTCCACCGTACGTTATGTAAGCGGCAGTTTAAGTATATTCTTCTGTTGCTCACATTCTCAGATGAGTTTAGCTTCTGGATTTGTATTTAACTTTCTTGTAACTTGTCTTTAACTCTGTTCGGAAATAAATTCTTGAACTGGTCAACTTCGCAGGGAACAGCCTTGAGTTAGCCAGTGCTTACAGTATTGATTTTCCGTTCCTGTCCTGTGATGAAGTCAAGGTAAATAGCCGCAATATTGCTCAATTGAAAACGCGGGATTATTAATGTTTAACTTAACACGAAGACTGGCCACTAATTCAGGCGGTTTCGCAAAATGTTGTGTGCCTGGATCAAAACTGGCTGCCTTTTCAATAATCAGTGCTTCACATAAGCTATAGGCCTATTTCATTTTGTGGCAAAAAAAAAAAAGAAAAAAAAAAAACATAATGCACCCACGATAGTGCCTCCTCAAGACTGAAACATTATAATAATTGTAATATCTGGCTGAGAATTACGCGATTCAATATGAGCTGGCAAAACACTGCAGCATAAAAATTCTGCTGTCACCAGCCGTGACCCAGGGATTAATTTGAATTTATCTCATGAATTTACTGAAAGTTTCGATTAAATGTAACCATAAACTCGCCTTTGGAAAATCGTACTGAAAAGCATCCTTTCACCCAAAAGAAAAGTTCGAAAGCGGGTCTTTGCGCAATTGACAGGGATGCAATGCGCACAAATTAGCACTACTAACCAGAAAGGCTGAACCCCTCCCCCCGCCGACGTCCGTCGACCCCAGTCTTCTCTCAGTGCCTACAGGTCAGACTCCTCGCCTTGGACCCTCTTCCTAAGGACAGAAGTTTGGCAGGCCTCCGTGGCACCAGGAAAAACACTTCCATTAGGACCTAAAGACGACCAACCTAAAAATATACACGACCTAGTAGCCCTTTAAAAGCACTATATACAAAACGAACTCAGCTCGATCCTCAGTCCTGCGTCCATTGTTAATAAGATAACCGACGTATAACAGGAAAAAAAAAGTTGTCATTGTTTTGCTTTTCAGTAGCAAGTATCAGCAATTCCCTGAATAAAATATTTCTGTTGCTGGTAACAGCGAAACCATGTTTGCCATTGTACAGAATACATGGATAAAAACAGCATGTGAAAGATTGAAAGATTCATTCGTTGTGAAAGATTCATTCAGCTTCCTTCGACCAAACAGTGAAATTCAAAACATCAAATTTGGGAAATAACAGTGGACAAATTTGACATGTAGTTAAAAGGAGCCATATTAAATATTAATATGTCTCAGAGGCACTATTACATTGAACTTTCCATTTGGGAGAATACTAAGGGCCTAATTTTAATGCTAAATTGTCCTGCTTTTTTGTGCTTGCAAATGTGCTTTGTGATAGACTGGCATCCCATCCAGGGTGTACCCCCACCTTATCCCCTGTACTGCCTAAAATAGGCTCCAGCCCCCCTCGACCCTGTCCAGGATCAACAGTCAAGAGATGGATGGATGGATGGATGGATGGATGGATGGATGGATGGATGGATCTCCTGTTTTGCTGGGCTGACTGGAAATGTAGAAAATAGATAAATGAGTTTATGTACCGAAGGTTTCTCATTTGAGTCTGAGGAGCGCTTTGCTGTAGTTCAGATCCACTTCAAGTTATTTGTCAATATATATAGTAACGATAATAAAATTGATGTTAAGCATTGAGTTTTTTTGTTCCTAATGGTTCGAGTAGCTAGTGTTTATTAGGTATGACTGCATCGCCCTGAGTGTGTCTGCCTGTTTTAAAGACCGTGTATCACTTTCTGCACAATGAGCAGTTAATGTTTTATGTTTGAACTCTCGGCGGCTTGTGGACAGAATGCCGCTGTTTGTCTAAAGCTGGGAGTGAGAGAGGGAGAGGAAAAAATAAAGGGAGTCAGCGTATCCGGCCCTGTGCTTGATGCGACATTTTGGTGCACGGTTAAGCGCTGATCCCAGACCAGTCAACCCGCAGTTTGCCTGATGGCATGTCTGCTGCAGGCTGCGAAGGGGAGAACTAATGACTGAACTTAACAATTCATCATCCTGGCTCAATGGAGTGCCGTGTAAACAATTCAGGCTAACTTATAAATGCGTGATTCATTGATGTGTGAAGTGAACGCGTGTTAAAATGAGAATTTAATGGCAAAGATCAAACACGGCTCTTAAAATCTATTCAAGTTTAGGAAGATATCTATACAATATACATACATACGTAATTCATACTGAATTTATAAGACACAGTTTGCCATTCTAACAGCCTTGTAGTGAAACCTATATAAATCCTGGTTCATAGTGCTTCTATCTAGTATTAATGTACGTGGAGTGCTATTATAAGGGATTAAGTTAAAATTGGGAAGGTCAAAGGCTATTTAATTATTTATCAAAGTTAAACATGCAATACCAATGTAGTCTGGCCCTGCACACATGTGTATTAGCAATAAGTCTAGTGCTCCATTACCCTGCCATGACTCTTGAAGGCTGGGTCCAGTCTTTTCTGACTCACATTTGAGACGGACATGAGCACCAAACATGATCCACCCACACCCGATCCTCCTGCATCCACCCTCGTTCGCCGTTCAGTGGCTCCCGGAGGTCACCTACGACCCGGTCAGGAGGCACGCGCGCTCCGGTCAACGCCGCCAGGACTAGCTATAGGGTGACGCGGCCGGCTTATCGGCGTGTGTATTTTTAGCGGCTGAGCTGCTCTTTTCTGAGAGGTAGGGATCCCAGAACCCCTCCCTGAGATAAAGAGCAGGCAGGCCAAAGTCCACGGGGTATGAACACTGAGAGCAAACAGAGCTCTCCTGGGGCTGGCGAGCCAGATAACGCTCACGCTCCCTAGTGACGCGGCCCGAACCGGGCGAACGCTCCGCGCGAGGATGGCAGCACCGATCGGGCCCAGACGAGAGACTCGTTTCCTGCATCAGCCTCTGCAGGATGCTACGGCTGGCACTTCCCGTCAACTCTATCCCTTATATACGTGTGTTTGGCCGTTTATTTTCAAATGCTTTCAAAAATGCAGCAGGAGATCAACATGAGCCAGTTTGTTTTTGGAAATTGTGAATGAAATAATCCAGAATCATCTTTTTCTTTTGCCTTTATTGACCTTCGCGCTTACTATTTGCGATTTAATTTCACTGACAAATGGCGGCCTGTTCCTCCCAGGAATAAACATGCCTCCCCCATCTGAAAGGCAAGCAGGCTCGTTTTGGATTTGACAGTTTGGCTCTGCAGACACGATAACAGTATTAATATTCCTGTTTTTTAAGGATGAACACGTGACACAAGAAGTGTTAGAAAGCTGCTGGAACAATGGGACTCCTCTATCCAGCTCCTTATCTGCCTTTGGCTGTGTCCAGGGCCGTCTCTGTTAGTGTAACCCCCCCAATACCCAGCAATCACACCCCGCCAGCAGCCCCCCCATCTCCCCTCAGCGGACCCCGTTATCAGGCGCGCTGACGTCAGGCCCACAGAGCGGAATGCAGGAGACGGCCCTGATAGTGAGGCTTCTGCTGTGGGAATGAGCTCACCCCACCACCACCCCCATGGCTCAACCCAAAGGTGTGAGGCCGACACATGTGAGCTGGCAAGGTGGGCACCATCAGTCACGGTCCCCGCTAGTTCAAAGAGTACGGGACACGCCTTGAGCTGTTTCTAGTTTAGCCCGATGGCTACGTCCATTGGATGCTATAAGCTACTGTGCAGCTAAATATCTCCAGTGGACCTTGTGATGACTCCATGACATTGTCTGTGCTTCCTGTTTAATATGAATAAAATCTGCCCAAATCTTAGGGTGAAAAAAAAGTTATTCAGGTAGTTTTGTAACAGCTGCTGTAGCTCCATCGGAAGACATTCATTTTAACTATGTATACTGTGTTTTTGACAGCAATAATAAACCTGTATTGCATTAATATAATAATTATAAAAATCATTGCCATTAATCAGTATGTTACCAGACTGAATGCACTGTACTGTACGTGATCCTCTTTCAGCACTTTGAAAACTTTGACTCCAAAAGACACATTTTGCTCAGAGTTCCTTTTTACATAAACTCAGACTTGAACCCAGCCCTGAAAATGACGTGACTCTTTTCAGACCAATAGTTTCGGGGCAGAAGAGAACCCAAGACAAAACTGACAATAAAGTGAGTGCAGTGGAATGAGGTGGATTTTCTGCAAAGACTTCAGAAATGAATATAAAACGGAAAGTGAGGTCAAATAATTGCACTGCAGAGGAATTAGTCATTAATCTGGGTCATTGCATCCAGCTGTGTTTGTCTTGTAACAGGCAAAGCCAGGTACATCATATAGCAGGGCCCTGGGATTGAACTGGGCATGGGTAAGACAAAACTGAGGATAGATAGGGTGACAGCTGGCTGAAGATTCTCTGCCCCATTGGGTGTCTGTGTGGGTGTGGGTGGAGTCGAATGAGCGTTACCTGCTGAAGCCCACGGCCGGCGTGCTTGACAAGGAAAAAGCGCTGGCTGGAGGGGGAAGCACTTGGCCCCTCCCCTGATCTTACTCCAAGTACTTCCAAGAGGCACGTACCAGTTGGTCTGGGGAAAACAGGGGGAAATTATCTTTAAATAAAACTGCCACGGGGTTAAATATGGAGGACTGATGTAAAATCTTCAGGCAATGCGGATCGGATCACTGTGCGAGGCTGCCCTTAATGGAGACACGGTTATCTTTGTTTTCCTCGGCCGCCTTTTGATAAGGGAAGATTTGTAACAGTTGCACATACATCAGCTCTGACCTCTCGCAGCACAGGAGGCCGTGGTGAACGCACGGCCTTGAGATTCAGGCCCAGAGAGGGAGTGTTGTCTTTGAGGCTTTTGCTTCCTGTCCTCTCCTTCTTTCTCAGTCTCTTTGTCAGGATCTTTCCTCCCTAAAATTTCTCTCCTGGCTGCTGTGGCCTTGGGTGTAAATTATTATTAGAGGGGAATTTTCACCCAGTCCTGCAGCCACAGCCCCAGGTCGAGTTGAAAAGGTAGCTCTGCCGGGAGTCGGCATCCTCCTCCATCACATCAGCCATTAAAAATGTCATTTAACGTCTAGTTCCTCTTATCAGGTGTTACCGAGCTCGTTTGTGTCACAGTCATGTCACCTGGCCCCTGTGACTCTGCTTGTTTATCGAGCTCTGGTGTTACGCTGTACATCGCATCAATTTTGACTGCTTATTTTTTACTGCTTTTGAAAAACTGTCAAGAGAACACAAACAAACAGCATGGCTTTAAGATGTTTATCAAATACGTGGGTCAGAATCTTAGATTGTGAATTATTCGTAACGAAATCTCAAAGTAACATTACGGAAAAACATTATACAACATAATGTAACACTTTTAATTACCAGGCATCAAATGGCATGTTAATCATTATTAAGAACTGCAGGTTTATAACCCAAGCTATACAGCACGTAATGTTTAACAAATTTATGCGAAAACTTAACTGTAATGTAGGTGTGTAAACGTTTCAACGGTTAAGTTCTTCAGTTGCTACAACGCACTTGATTAACGGACAGTGTCCGCTTCCTTTGTCTTTAGACATTTCCTGACCAAGCAGTTATTCGGCAGTATAACACAGAAGAAGTATTATTTATACAGTTATTTCATTCCAGTTAGAGCAAAGATGGCATCGATGAGCGTCACGTGTGCCTTGTGTCGTTTATTATTGCTGGCACAGTACGTTTTTTGGAGTCTCTCCTGCTGTGTCACTGCATTGTGGTCCTTCGTCGTCCCGGACTATACGCTCCAGAAAAAACGGGGGATCGTTATTGGTTATCATTGCAAAAAGCTCGATTACACAGCAGCCGTCATATTACTGATATCTCCGACGTCGTTTTCCCTTGTCCTTCAAAGCCTAAACAGATGTGATTTCAGGAGGAAGACTTCCTTGGTTTTGCTGTATAATTTTGCGATTCAATCAACCAATCAATAATTAATTAATTAACAATCAATTTATAGTAATCAATATAACGCACCTGGAAGGCGTAATACTGTATGAAACATGAATCTTAATTGGTGGGTTTTCTTGGTGGCTTCGATATAACCGGATTTAAATGACTAGTTACAATCTTTAAGACGACAGCCCATCTCAGATCAGGAGGCGATGGTTTCACGCGCCACAAAACGCAAATCCGTGATTAAAAACAAAATGTTACATGAACGAACGACACATCTTGTTCCAGCAGCAGAGAACGAAACTCAGCATTGACTTGTGAACATAGAAGGAAATGGTCGTATCTTTTTAGGAACTCTCTAGGATATATTTCGTTCTTGTGGGGAGAATATGATATATTCGTCCTTCTGTGTCCTGATTAACAGCGTTTGTTTAAACGCATTTATAACTTTATTTATAAAACTTGGCTAATTACTAGCGCATGTCTGAGACACGGTCATTTATTTACGCAGAAACTATGCAGAACCCCAGTCGACTCACCCCCAGTCTCAAACACACATACACGGAGTGACTTTTTGCACACATTGCCCTCAGTCTCAAGTGAAATCCAGTGCAGCACACGAACAGCGATAAGCTGCCGACCCATTCGTCTTTTTAATTGGCTGGGGGCATTACCCCTCAAAACTGGCACCACACCAGAGAAGGAACTGACTTCGTGGAGCGCCGGACGGCGTCGTTCAGAAAAATCACCGTCATCGTGGGAAATGATGGCGGTGGTCGTGTGGGAGGGGGGGATCCTGGCTATTGGGGCTCCACTCTGACCTTTGACCCCATTAATGAGTATTTGCCCTGTGAGGTACAGTGTGCACGGGGTGCTTTTCCACTTCTCTCAGCTAATTCTGAAGTACCTTCTGTAGTGCGCTCAGGAAATCTATAGCTTTAGGGATCCATCATCTCTTATCATTGCAAGTAAACATGGCAGACTGGACAAAACGTCTCGCGCTCAAGTCAGTATCTTTTCTAACGCATATCTTTAATGATAAAGTATGGCTCTGTAAGACAAACATCAATGCTTACACATATCTAATCCTCCAAGTTTATATATGATAGAAATATAATATCAGATTATCACTTAATGAAAGGTATATTTTCTGTTTATTTGCAGTCGTTTGGATTAACCCATATTTTCATTATTCTTAAATTGTGGATCTTCTTGGGTGATTAGGTGAAGTACACAAACCCTAAAAATACCCTATGATTTTATTTTTGGTTTTTCTGTCCTGCTGGACCCTACCTGTTGCACCGGTGATGTTCTCTGCTGTTGTCCTGGGGTCAGACTGTGCCCCCCCCCGACCTGTTACAACACCTTAGATAAGGTGCGTAAATAGCCGACGCTGTTTGTCCTGCTGTGGTCACATGACCAAAGCTTTTGGGCAGGGTGTATCGGGTTCTGGCAGGTTCGGAACAAGCAACAGAAGTGTGTGTGTGTGTGTGTGTGGGGGGGGGGGGTGTGTAGATTTTCCAGTTTTTCAGCCAGACAGAGTGGCTGAGGCGGAGCAGAGGCACAGGTGCCTGAGGGAGGATGCGTTTGTAGAGACCGGTTCCTCCGGGAATTTCCTGTGTCCTCCTCTCCTCCGCTCAGCTGGTAGGCCTTGAAGTTCAGCTGAGGCAGCAGGCTGGCTGGAACGCTTGGGTGCAGTGAGCCTTTTTTAAACACAAAAGCTAAACATAAAGCTACAGCCACGTTAATTACATAAACAGTTTACTCCTCTTTTTCTGACCTTAGCATGGATAGCAAAGCTTCATGGAAATGATCGGACTCTCCTGGGAAGGCTGGCCAGCAGCTCCGAGGTGACCCTGACTTCACAAATTTACATAATAGCATTTATTGCCAGGGCAGATGCATACCAGTTGCATTTTGCTCACAGGACATCTGATTTTCTGTACAAAGCTAATGGGGTAGCATCATTAGCAAAGTTCAAAGCAGGCTAACATCTCACCAAAAGTCAGCTGCTGCAATAGACTAGGGCAGAAATTCCTCCTAAAATGACTGGATGTTTTTCTTTCTGAGTTCTGACCTCCCGTAGCATTTTTGAATGTTAAAATAATACCTTCACCACCTTTTAGCTGTGTAAAACAGCATAATTCTGAACAAAGGAAAACATCGACAGAGACCTGAATGTAGCGGCCATCTTGTCCCTTCTGTTGTCTGATCTCTGGGTGTAACTTTCCAAACAGCAAGACCCTCGGCATTGGAGACTGAGCGGGGGGAAGTCACTGACCTGGGGCCAACTTTGGTGGTGCCCCCGTTTATCTCTTAAAGAGCCGATCACACCGAGAGCCCCCCGGACCACCAGCGGAGGAGAGATCCCCACAGGGCTCCAGTTCTCTGTGACTCTGACACCTCTCTCCCAGATGCTGGTCAGCTCTCGTCAGGAACACCTCTGCCTTGGTGACTCCTAACTCCTGTGTCCCACCCGCTGCTCATTTAAGAAATCCCTGGAACTCTGCTGATGTCAGCCCCGTGACGCTCTGTCAACAGGAGCTGATGAATTAACTGACGACTGCATTATTTAGGCCTCAGGGTGCTGGGATGTAAAATAGCACATGGAAACATCGGGGCCGGCAACATTCTCAGAGAACTCGAGCTTTTCTACAAATAACTGGCCTCTTAAAGACTTGAATGTGTGCTTATATTGGCAGCTTTGTCTTCTATATTCAGAACTCCTTACAGGTAGTTTTGAAGGTCAATGATATATTTTAACCTATTAGATCCATTATTTGAAAAAATTCAGTATATTTTTAACTCATGATTTCTGAAAGCTGAGACATTAATTGTGGAAACTATATAAGAGAAATAATGGTAAACTCTCGCTGTTGTCCCACAGAATAGTTGTGGAAAATATATAAGAGAAACTCTGGTATACTCTTACTGTTGTCCCACAGATTAGTTATGGAAAATATATAAGAGAAACTCTGATATACTCTTACTGTTGTCCCACAGATTAGTTATGGAAAATATATAAGAAAAACTCTGGTATACTCTTACTGTTGTCCCACAGATTAGTTGTGGAAATTATATTAGAAAAACTCTGGTATACTTTCACTGTTGTTATATAGTATTATAAGCCACTTGAAACTTGGAGAATGCGCAGTTTAAAAGTTGTTTTGTATTGATGGGCTTCAGACTGGGACGGCGTACTTGATGTTATCATTGACTGCAGTCTAAACTGGCGCATGTGATGTCTGTTGGCAATTATTTTAAAGTTTTTCCAAGGCTGTTGTACACTGTGTGCTTATCTCCATCCACGCAGGCCTTGGGATTTAGTGAAATGATTCATGTGGAGATCATTTGAAGCTTAAGATTCAGATTCCAAGTATTTCCATGTTTTTCCAGCATCATATGAACCACAGAGTGTACATCATTTCCTCTGAGTTTTGCCAGTAATGGCATTAAAGCCATCATAAAAAAACTCATAGATTTATCACGATCGCTGCCCAAAATGGTACACTGAAACGTCTTATTGTGTCATCAGAATAACAGAGATTTTCCTATTAAGTGAATGAAAGCAAACTATGATGCCTCCAAAATAAGGGAGCCTTGAATATCACTAATCCCTTTGTTTGTCTTTCTGTCATACCTCACAATTTGGTGCCAGTGTAGGCTTGTACTTGTGTACAGAGCTTTGATCCCAAACACTGCTGAATCCTCCCGCTTATCGTTGGACGAGAGGGAGCTTCACTTCAAAGGGCTCCACGCACATCTCCCATGTTTCCCCAGGGGCATCTGCATCCGAAGTGACGTCTGCCCCACCATGCGTTCGTGGACCCCCGAGGCCGAGCCGGGCGACGTGGCCTACTGTAACAGTGGGTGGGGCAGCGAATGCGCTGGCGACAACTACAAGGGAAGACAGGGATATGGAGGCAAAAGGGAACTGATAGGAGAACAGAGCCAGGGCGTGGACAGGTCTGGGTTTCAGAAGAGAAAGTGCGATGATTACCAGAGCACTGGGGTCCTGCCAACACAAACCTTTCTCCCCAACAACGTCTCTGAAATCCGGGATTCCTGTCTGACTAGAGGGGGGACATACAGGCGCCATGGTTATTCCTTCGTCGGCTTATCTCCACCAGTGATAACGTTGTCAAAATAACTGCCAAGACACATAGTGGAGAGGAACTGGTTAAAACCTTTGGTAGACCCATTTCTCCACCTTCTTCAAGCAGCGAGATCTGGGTTCCCAAAACACGTTACATCTCACGTACTTGACGTTCGGGTCACCATCTTGTTTTATCTTTAATTTCCCACTCAGAAGAGTATTGCTTTTTTGTCACATTCCCCTTAAATTTAAAGGGCTGTGATTGATGGATGCATTTCCTATAGAATTTCTGCTAAAAAATACACATGATTGTGACTACAGCACAATATGGACATTGGAAACTGTGTAAATGTCCATAATTACATGTCATCCACCTGCATGTTACAGAAAATGTAAGTCTATTAAAATATACATTTACTGCGCTAATTTATGGCTTCCTCAAGTCTTGTTTGTTCTGTTGCCGACTGTAGACCATCCCCATATAAACGTCCTGTTATTAACGATCTAACACCAGAGTAGACTGCTGAAAATCAAAATCAAGCAAATTTTCAAAATTTCGTATCCATACAAAATGAATTACAGTACAACAAACTACAATTGCAAGAAATCACTCCAAATCTCCTTCTGGGCTGCATTTCAAGTACCCTGCAAAAGCCAAGCAGCCTTTTCCCAATGGTAGTTTCGCCACCTATCGGTATGTTTTTGAAGTACCAGTAATATATTATGGCCCATAATCGGAAAAAAATCCGTTTGTGATTCACTTCGCAGAAATTAAGTATTTATACGTATAAACCATTTGTTTCTCAGTTAAAATCACAGATTATTGGATTTGATACCATTCCCTATTGAAGGCAACATTTAAACTGCTATTTTTTCTGGAATATTGTTAAGTGACGGGGATTAGTGGCCTCGTTTAATTATCGAAATTCTTGGCATAAAGACTTGCTTGTGAATCGTAAATGGTCATCTACATAAATAAATAATCAAATCATATATGCTAATGTCTATGTATAGCAGCACATGACAGAGAACTGAAGTTTCAGTTGAAATTATGCCGTCACGCATTGTTCGTTTACTACGTCGTACGTCGTATAAATTGGGCTGCTTAAAATGATATTTTAAGAATTTCATTAGTTTAATATGCGAAGATTTACAAATCATTTCTTCTCTTAAAATGTAATTAAGTTCAGCTATAACTTCAGCCATGGTCGTAACTATCGGACCTTG
>JAACJT020000033.1:14043920-14055246 GCA_009936485.2 Gymnarchus niloticus
TTACAAATCATTTCTTCTCTTAAAATGTAATTAAGTTCAGCTATAACTTCAGCCATGGTCGTAACTATCGGACCTTGGTTATTATCTCCGGTCTTCTACGTTATCGGCCGATTATGAAACCGAATGTGGAACCGCCACTTCTGGGATTATGAGAATGTTGAGCGCGTAATATGAAAATAGAGAAGGAGGGCAAAAGGTGCACATTTTTGTAGACCTCGTTTCAATCGGTTACGGCTCAGATTTCAGCATATTGCCTTTATTGCAGTGTGCTATTTTTTCTGCGCTACCAAAGACCGCCTTGCGTCAGCATATTCTGAGCGCGATGCTCCCGCGACGGCTGACGGATACAGAACGTTTGTGCCAAGGTAAAAGATGAACGCGCTGTTTAAACCGTGAGCAAGTAATGGATAACGCTGAAGGCATCCCAGATGAAAGTCATATTTCAATAATTATGTGCAGCAAGAAATATAATCAAATACCTTCTATGACTTTTATTAAAGGGTTTGTTGTATTTTAATGCATTAGCATTTTATTCAGCAGATAATAATTGCTTTATTACGCGTTTACTAAATGTTTGCAGTCCAGCTAGTAATGTAAATTGTGATTTAAAAGTACTACGAAGTTTAATGCAATTAGGACAGCTAATAGAATAAATTAAAAAGCAAGTGTACACATCAATTTTAATATTACAATATTAATATCTACATCGTTATATACAAATTGAATATTTCCACCCTGGCCGAGACGAGCGGCTGGAAGATCAATGGATGCATGGATGCATGGGTACTCAGTATTTACAGTGCATTTTAGTTATTGCGAGCACTGATTCTCTTTAGATGCTATTTTAGATGTTAGGTTGACATAAATTACACTCAATTTTAAACCAGTTAATTTAGTTGTTTAATGTTGGCGAACCTGAGTTAGCATTGTTGCAAACTGTACAGTCATGCCCGTGAAGAATTATTGAACTGACAAAGGTAATTTATCCAGAAATACGCACTGGCCCTTTAAGAGCGAGCCGATGACGTCAGGCACAATAGACCCCGAACCTTATGCTCGTGGTCCTGGTCCGTCCCGCTGGCCGTGTTTGCGTGCGTCGATGGCCAACGAGGGGACGGCCGCTCGGAAGATGCCCACATTGGGTCGAAGAGGATGCTGGACTGCATGGTGCCAAGTCATCCTTTTCGGCGCGTCGGTGCTCGTTATCCTGGCTGAGAGAACCGCGCGTAAGTCTTCCTACTGATGTGTAACAGCACAATTACGGCCGCCAGGTACCACTCGTGAAAATGACCAACGTAAGGGATCTCCTGTGTTTTTACTATGGATACTTATCTCAGACACTTTTTATGTTTATTTTTTCAGGTGGGCAAAAATATTCATAATTTACTTGGCATTACTTGTTTGCATTCACTTCATGAAATCTATGCAAATAATACGTCGCATATATTTACGTCCATGTCGGGATAGTTTGCATATCAAAAATTTACATATGTTGCTGGTTTTACATTGCATCCGTTACTCACACGCCGATTCTTAGCTTGAGCGCCTTTTCAAAGCGCCATGCCTGAATGGATGGAGGTGGGGGGCGTTCCCGACCTCCCTGTGTAGTGGCATAAACACGCTGGGCGCGCAGAGAACAGGACCTGCACTGTTATCTGGGCCAGCGATGCGCGCAAGCGCAGGACCCGGCTCCCGGGTAATACTACACGACTTCAGCCCTAGTAATGAAAGACAGACCTAGTTTAGGATCCTTAGTCAAAAGCATCTGCCTTACTGTCACTGAATGTACAAACATAAAGAGAACTTTGGCATTTGGATTTACGCTTACGGTTCAGCAGTTACTTAACAGTTGACTAACAAAATTATCATAAAGGAAAGCACCTCTAGGGTTGGGGGTTTGAATACCTCACCTTCGTGTGTGTGTGGAGTTTCCATATCTTCCCAGTATTCTGCGAGTTCCCTCTGGGTACTCCGTCAAATCAAAAACACGCAGTTAGCCAAGTTGGTGTTGCTAAATTGCTCATAATATATAATGTGTGTATGCGTGTCCTGTGATGAACTGGTATCTCATCCAGGGTGTCCTCTGCCTCATGCAGTATGCTGCCAGGGAAAAGTTTCAGGTTAATTGCTATCCTATGCTGAATAAACAGTTGAAAGCTCTTTGATACACAGAGCGTGGCATCCCGTGAACCTAATCGACCAAGCCATGACCTTGTTTGTTTGTCTGTTCTCCTTTCATTAGTCAACACCAAACACTGGCTTTCACATGATCTTATTAGTGCACACATATAAAATGTGAAAAATATTGTAAACTACTATATTATTTTACGCCATCTTTGTACGAGAATATCACCAACTGAAAGGTTGTGATTTTCAGAAAATGCATTTTCAGATTTTCAGACTTTCTGAAATTCACAATTTCAGAAAGTGCATTTTTATTTTGGAAGCCTCATTTCAGATGGTTTAATTGTGTGTCTTTTCCTTTGACCAGTGATCTACTGCTTTGCGTACTACCTGTGGTTCGGACACACGCTGTGGGCGGGGCTGACCCTCGGCTTAGCCTTGCCTGGAACGGCCGTCCAGGTGATGAGCTTCCTGTGGTACCGTGCGGATGGCGACCGCAGGAGGTGTCTTCTGTCCCTCGTCCACTTGCTACACCTGGGCATCTTCAAAAGGTCAGCATGGAAGGCACCACCTCTGTGACATGCGGGTTCGCAGGCTGTGAGGGCAGGGGGATATTCTGGAAAGGGGGCTTAGCAGGTCCTGTGGTCAAACGTGAATTTCGATTGGAGAAATTTGGGGAGATTCGTGGAATCAACAAATCCTGAAGTCGGGCTTTCAGATTTCTCCAATCAGAATTCAGGTTTGACTAAAGGATTTATTAGACCCACTTTCTAGAATGGACCCCAGATGGTGCAACAGTTACACAGTTATGGCCCAGCCCTAAACTGCCTCATTCTTCCCTGCAATAACATGTCAGTCAGCCTAAAACCTATTACAGTTCAGTCTATATCCTGAAAGTAGTAAAGGAGAATGTTCTTGCTGGTATCAGATATACACAGGCAGATGTACAGATCAATTCTGAAAAATGATTTTGCTATAATAGTTTTGTGGGTCATGCAGTGTTGCCAAGGAGATTTAGTTATATTTAACCTTACTGGGACGAGTTTTCAGCGGTGAGAGAGTGAGGTTTGTTAAAGATTAGTGAGTTTAGCAGTGCGAATTGAATCTCTAAGGAGAGGTGAAAGGCCAGAGTAAGGCTGCGTGTTGGCTGTTAAAGGGACCGGCAGTGTGATGTGTCACCAGGCACTGCTAATGCCATCGGAGACATGTGGTAATTGCTGTCGCCCTCTTCTGGCAGATTTGGGGACTGCATGTCATCGGTATGGCATATGCAGAGGTCAACGGCTGAATTGAGTGTTGCAGTGATGCAGCAGGCTGACGTTTCTGCTCTCCGCCTTTTGGAGGCGCTGTTGCTCACCCTCCCACAAACCCTCCTGCAAACATATGTTCTTGTCACCTCTGACGTTGGCCTACTCTCACCAGGTAAGTGTACCTTTTTGAAGCCAGACTTTCTGTTTATTGTCTCTGCTGATATCTGACCTTTCCTTTCTTTCCATTTAGTAGAAAAGGAGACTAATTTCACCAGAATAAGCATTTTAAACTTTGGCTATTTGGGATGATTGTAAATGTTATCACGGCTTTAAATTAAGTCAGCCGTGATGGGCGCATGACGTTTGTCCCCACAGTGGCACTGTGCTGTGGTCTCTGCCTCCTGTCCTTGTCATGGGCGCTGGTCTTGTACAGCCGGGCCTGCTGTCTGATCCGGCCCGGCCACCTGGCGATGCCGCCAGCCGCCCTACTGTGCCAGCTGCTCTGGAGGGCTGGCATGCTGGGCACCAGGATCACCAGCCTAATGGTCTTCACACGGATCTTCCACTGGTGGGCCTTCGGAGTCGTAGGTAAGCTGACGGGTGGAGGCAGGTCTGGGTACACGCATGCATTCCTCTCGGGCCGGGGTCACAGCAGCTTAGCCTCTTAGCCGATGCTAACAGCACGCAGACGGCAGGCTCACGACCCACGGGTTGATGTTTCAGGTACCTGTCAGCGAGGCCCTTCGGGCAAATTGATCTGGTATAACGTGCAGCCATATAAATGGGGAACATCCTGCAAATTATTCCAGATGAAAACGGTTAAATATAAATCCTTGTAGCTTTGAGCTGCGTCCCACTCACGGTGTTGGCAGTTTGCGTCCACGTCTTTCAGACAAGGCTGGGACAAGCAGTAAAGAGAAGATAATTATGTGATGATGTAATCACATGTAGACATGTTGCATTTTAACTCTTTCTAGTCTAACAGGTACACACACACACACGCACGCACGCACGCACGCACGCGCGCGCACACAGTCAGGAGGGCATTCTGTAATGCCTCTCCCCGCCATGTTGCATGCCCAGTAGCAGTTCTGCCACAGGAGTGAATCTGCCACCCCCCCTTCATCCTCAAGGTTTCCATTGGCTGACGGCCTCATTCTGGCTCGTCTCTCAGCAAGCAGACATCTGTGCCAAGCGGTGGCAATGGCGGTTCTTCAACTGTGCCCTGGGGGCGGTGCACGTCTTCTTCTTCCTCAACGTGAAGGACGGACCTTCCCGATTCCGAATGACGGGCTTTTATTTGGTAGGCCCCGGTCCTCCGTCCCACCAGTTCTCCCCGGGATCAGCCCATGGATGAGCAGAGTCCTCAGTAGCACTAAAACAAAGGCATGGTTTACTCCAGTTATCTGTTCGGTTGTAAAATAACACCTTTCTGAATTAATCAAAGTGTTGCCAAAAATCAAAGCCAAAAGCATATATTCAAGTCAATTCAATTTTATTTATATAGCACCTTTAACAAGAAGCACTGTCACGAAGCGCTTTACACAGTCCTGGGCCCAGGGTCCCCGGAGAGTAGCCAAGGGCGACAGTCGCAAGGAAAAACTCCCTCAGGAGGAAGAAACCTTGGGAGGAACCAGACATATGTCACATACCAAAAAACACTTGGCAGAAATAATACAAGTCCTGGGATGGAGGGTGAATGAGATAAGTTTGTTAACGTCCCCCTCTTTCTTTGATGCCCCTCATGCTGGGAGATGTCCTATATGGGCAAGCATGGTGTGATTATCCAGTAGTGTACAAGTGAATTCCTCGTATTAGCCTTCTCTTTGAAGTAGCAGGCTTTGCTATCACATGTTACGGAATGCACCCTTCTGGGAAACGGAGTCCTTACCTCCCATCACCTTTTGCAGGTCATGCTGCTGGAAAATGCCACCCTTATGCTTGCGGCTTCTGACTTCGTGAATGAGGCATCATGGGACAGCCTGGGCATCCCCACCGCGGTGACGTGCAGCTTCCTCCTGGGTAGGACTTGACCTTCTGTTTACCAGTGTGACTAAGGGTAAACAGTGGTCAGGGAGGATGTATGGTTTCAGATATCGTGCCTGAGAATGCATTCTTTCTCAGCTTATGTTTTGTTGTTTTTGTGCCAGTAACCTACATTTTCTGTTCTTGCCGCTTGTGGATACTAGTGTCGATGTGAGAGGACCGTCTTGGGATTGGCGCCCACTGTTAATCGATGAATGGTTTAACCCTTGTCTTTTCTGTTTTCTGTCAGTGTATTTACTGTTCCACCGGCATCATTTCTTCTGTCACTTTTTGTTAGTAATGGAAGCGACAAGCTCAAGGATTGTTTTCCAGAAAGTTCAGCCGCAGAGCAGGGTCAGATTTGTCTAACTTGGAATGAAAATGCTGAACATTACCACAAGTTTTCCTAGGCGATGGCCAACCATAACACTACCCAGTTCCAATACTGCTTTTTTTCTTTAATCCCTGTGTCTGTGCTCACGCTCAGCTTTTTCATCCCGTCACCGGTTTTGCCGTTCTGTCTCCTTTGTAGGGACTGCATCTCTGCTACTCTACTACCGCTTTCTCCACCCCAAGTCCACAGAGATCTGTCAGAGCCTTCAGCAGAGCCACGTCAGTGGGGCCTGTTTGGAGACAGACGAGTCGTCCTATTCGCTCGGGGACAAGGGCCTGCCGGTCCCCTCTGTCCACACACACAACAGCTTTTCCCTCAGCGGTCTGGCTGGGTCGGTGGAGGAACATTCCAGAAGCTCTAAAGCCAGCGGTCGGCACGGCCATCACCACTGGCTGCTGATCCGACTGGCACTGAAGACGGGAGACGTGTCCCGGATCGACCTGGCCTACGGCACCGGCAAGGTGGCCTCCACGCCGGACGCGGAGGAATGCGTAGTGGACGTCAAAGTGGCTGAGGCAGCCGGCACGCCGGAGTCAGAGTGGAACTGTGGCCTGGCCCCTCTGTCGGACTTCAAAGAGGATTTCCACAGCGTGAGTGAGGCAGCGTCCACTGACGCCACTCAGGACGAGGGCGAAAGCCTTGAGATGGAGAGCACCCCGGGGTCTCCCGTCTCTGAATTCAAGAGGAGCTCCCCTGAGGGCAAGTCAGGGCTGACCAGAAGCCCCGAGGACAACTTCTGCCCCACGGAGTCTAGCTCTACCCTCTATTTCAGTGCGGACCCCCAGTCACCCAGCAGTGCCAGCAACCCTGGCCTGGACAGGGACCTGGCCGTGGAAGTCCTGTCAGAACTCAGCCCGATCCCAGGCGAGGCCATTTTGTCTTGTGAGATCAAGGGCCTGCTAGGCAGGGTTGAACCTCGCTACACGTCCACACCGAAACAGGACCCAGGACCTCAGGAACCTCCAGGACACCATCTAATGGCTTCTAGGAGACTATTGATGCAATCCAGGAAAAAATGAGAATTATGTTCTAACAATGTCATCGGGAAGGTGACAAAGGTGTCAAAACGCTGTGAGTTAAAGCTGCAAAAGCAGAAATACGCATGCAAAAACACTGACGAGAATCAGGGACCTTTGGATTTACAGCCAAATTTCTGTAAGAAACGCTCGGAACATGTGGCCAGTGTACATCTCAAAACCCAGCTTTTATGTAGATGAGATCCAAATGAAATGTTTTGTTTTTTAAATGTCATTCATGTATTGAATTTGCCTTCATTTGATGATTTTATGTAAAATTTAATATATATAGTTTTATGGTACAAATCTTTCATCATAAATATCTATACATGTACGCATTAGACTGCAATTATTTAAAGTATACATATAGATTATTTTATTTGTAATTCTCACCGTATTCCTCTGAAATAATAACTTTTGGTTTTTTTTTTCATATTTTTGAAACACTTTGCTGTCCTGTATACACTCTTGAAGGGACAGAATCTGCTGTGACTGATTTTTGGCAGTGATATTATTTTTATGGTTATTATCTGCAGTTCAGGGGTGGAACAGTGGCTCGGTGGGTAGCGCTGTTTGCCTCATGGTACCGAGGTTCGAATCCCACCCCTGCTCTTTATCCATGGAGTTTACATGCTCTCCTGGTGATCTGCAGGTTTCCTCCCAAAGTCCAAAGACATGCAGGTAGGCTATTCAGTGTCTCGAAATTTAATATAGTATGTGCCCTGTGATGGACTGCTATCCCATCCAGGGTGTACCTCACCCCTGAGCCCTGTACTACCTGGGATAGACTCCAAGCCCAGCTGCCACCCTGCTCAGGTTAAATGGTTAGGAGATGGATGGAATACCTGTGTTTAACTTTCCATTTTTCCTGTAAAACCAACTTATATTTGCTATTAATATGCTATAGTTAGAGATCCTGTCTACATCATAGTAATAAGCCATTACTGTTTTACAAAGCTCAGGTGTTTCCATGGATTTTATATCTTCATTTCTCCCGTCAACATATTCACAATAGTCAATCGGGCAATAAAGGCAGAACGCCACTGAAGTAGTTCAGGGCTGAGCAGCCCAGCTCCCGCGACAAGGCGTCATTTTCCTCGTACCATCAGGCCGTCAAGACTGGAGCTACACTCATTACGAAGCACCAGTTGTGCTGCTCTTTGCTGGATTTAACAAGGAAAACCCACGAAGCGTTTCTACTTTTTACTGATTTTTTTAAGAGGTTATGCTTTTTTAAGAGTTTGAAACACTCCCTCTTTGTACACTTAATGTCAAGTGAATGAATGAGTCTCTTATTGATAACGACTTAAAGGGGCCTTGCGTGAAAATATGTAAAAGTTCCTTTGATTTTTAGTTAATATGAATTTACCACTTGGTCTAAATATGCTTACCCGTTCCTGTGAAGTTATCATTATTGCTCTGTCATTTTAAGGGATTGTATGAGTTATCCTGAAAAAATTGACATGTACATTATTTCTATAATCTCTGATTAATCCATGTTTGATGGATAACATATTCAGAGACTAATTTATATATTTTGCATTTAGACTGTTTAAGTATTGTGTTTTAATTTTGTATTTGTTATTTGAATTTCTGTCACATGTAATGGTGTTAATCAATGATTTTCCGGTATATTTTAATATCTTATTTTCTGTATGCATATTTACCTTCATGCTGTATTCTTTATGATTTTGAACTGAACAGGTAACTTGATGTTTGTGATATTCAATTTCTCTACTAAATGTCAGCAATAATAATTCTAAATCATCTTTAATCATGCAGCACACATATTGGAAACAAGCATTTTTGCTTTCTATTTGTTTAATATTACGTGTATGGCATTTTAATAATTGTCCAGTTTTTCCTTTCTGATTTTTCCTGGTGACAAATGTGACCTGTACTGTCCAAAGATAGTAATAAACTGTGATTTGATTTAATAAGAAAAGTGTACAAGTACCATAGATTCATGATCTACTGTATATATAGGCAAACACATGGACCATTTACGAAATGCTCAATAAACCTTATGCAATACCAGATTGCAGGTGCTAACATTAATGTAAACTGGCTTAGATTACTGTGACTTTGGTTAAAAATAAATGTTTTATCCTCCAAAACACTTTTTCTGGGTTTTGCAGTTTATTAAAATGTAAACATCGCCTATAACTTAATTATGAATATATTATTATTACTTAAATTTTTTGTTACATAGCACCATGTTTGATATCTTATTATTTTGTGCAATAATTTCATTAATTTAGCGGACTCATTCTGCTAGAAAAAGCATATTTAAGTTAAACCCATCGAGAATGATGTTTGGATATTTTGATGAACAACGAGGAACAGTAGATACTTACTCAGTTACAGGAATTGGGTTACTGAGGTGAGCCTGCAGTTTAATGGGGTTGTCCCTTTGAGGATTTGCGTGCACTTCAGAGTGTAAACACTTCAAAAGCTTGTTAACATGAGAATTGTACTGTTAGATGGTTAAACTTTTTCACCCTAAAAAAAGGAAACAAGAATTAGATGATTCAGTTCATGTACCACGAGCGGTAATGCAAAGCAAAACTATTATGGGCTACATGTGCAAATTCTGCGATTATCGGAAAGATCCTAAAACAGGAAACTGTACATAGTCTAAACCCTGCGCTAGCATGAGGGTCCCAGATTAGCTGTTCCATAAAAAAAACCAAATCAGTTTATACTGTATTTTGTTGCTTATAGTGGTTTTTGTTTTAGAGACTCGAGAGCGAATCCGATTAGATTATCCTAGTTTTCCAAATATATCTGACTCATCCTGATTATTAGAAGACATGCAATTCCATCACTATTTTTGTGAACCGTGGGCTACTTTGCCTCACTCACATCGCCTGGATTGTTGGTTCGAATCCCGCCCTGGTTCTGCGTGTGTGGAATTTCCCTGCTCTCCATGTGGGTGTTTTACGCGGGGTACACCGGCTTAATCCACGGTCTAAAGGCATGAAGTTCTCAAAGTGCTGGGTCCACTGCGAGCTGTCATGGGAGCAGAAGAAGATGGGAGAGGAGGAAGGATGAGGAATAAAGCATGCAAAAGGAGGGACACCGCAAAATAGGAGGGGTAAAGCGCAAATAAGGACGTTTGTAGAAATCGGAAGGCAGCGCAGAAGGGAGAGCTGACGTTCAGAGAAATGGCTTTCCGAAGAAGGAGCAAGAGCTACCCGCTCCTCAGCCAAGAATTCCTCATCCAGAACCACGCCGACATCGGATTCTGCTTGGTAGTTTTCATCTTGCTTGGACTGCTCTTTGAGGTGAAATATTTCTTTTATAGTCTTTTACGTCGTAGAGGATAAATTCTACCTGTTACTGTTGAGCGTTCGTTATCCGTATAGAGGATTGAATGGGTGCTTGCATTGAGAAGTGGGAGAGAAGGATGAGATGGGGAGAAGGGCAGTGGCATCGTCATGGGATGGAGATGAGAATGAGGATGAGGATGGCCAAGTCTTCGAAGCGATCAGCTCGGGAGGACGTCCACGTACGAGTAATTCTGAGGATCAACTCAACCTGAAAGGACAACTGCAAAACTTTCTAAAAAAAAAAAAAAAAAAAAAAACCAAATAAGTTAGCTCGGTCCCTGAAGACCCCAATGATAATAAGTTATTATTATAGATTTCGTCCAGCTCACTTTGAACTTACAGAAAGGTTCGAGAAAGTATGGGTAGAAGCTTTCTTGTTCTCTTACTTTCGTAGTGCACGTGGAATATTGAAGTGTTTTGAGTAAAACGTTGCATTTTAGTTAATTTAACGTTGATAACTGACTAAGTTGTTGTACTGATTCTGAAGTTAACTTTGACCTCCTCCCCTCCCAGATTAAGCAGGCGTTTTTGTCTCATATCAGCTGGGTCGATGTTGCATAACAGAAAATTATGGGGTTTTTTTTATGATAAAAAAACAAGATGAATTAAGTTGGACTTGATTTATAACTCTTTTGAGTTCTCTCTTACCCTGATGTTTCTTCCATCTCCGAGTTGATTCTTTTTTTTTAACCTGTTCTAGT
This sequence comes from Gymnarchus niloticus, assembly GCA_009936485.2. Classification (NCBI taxonomy): domain Eukaryota; kingdom Metazoa; phylum Chordata; class Actinopteri; order Osteoglossiformes; family Gymnarchidae; genus Gymnarchus; species Gymnarchus niloticus. The sequence continues at coordinate 14,054,763 of JAACJT020000033.1, forward strand.
TAAACCGGTCTAAGTGATGAGCACATTCCCTAACCACAGATTTAACAATGTGGTTAAGTGCCGTGACGAGTAACCGGCTGCTGCACAATTACCACTGAAATTTAAGTCATGCATTTTTCTCTTAATTCTGATGCACGATCCTCTTTGCGCTAAATAACCCTCGGACCTGAACTGGGAAGTGACAATTAATTTACAACTTGGATGCTGGAGTCTAATAAACAAACCGATAAATAAACCGACAAATCACTCGCACGTAGATGAGAGGGTGTGTGTCTAAATCAAGAAATTCGTCTTAATCCGTTTTTGGTGTTACATCTCTGGGGAAAATGTTATTTGCGTGGTCTGCCGGTGCTGTGAGGGAACTCAGTCAAAAACTCCCCACGAAGCGGCAAAGTCATCTCATAATCATAAGGAAATTCCGGTTTTTGGTTTTGAAAGGGGATCTGAAAATGACAGGTGCTGTACATGCAAACTACTGACCTTC
>JAACJT020000033.1:14055346-14071452 GCA_009936485.2 Gymnarchus niloticus
ATAAGGAAATTCCGGTTTTTGGTTTTGAAAGGGGATCTGAAAATGACAGGTGCTGTACATGCAAACTACTGACCTTCAGTATAGTGTCTTTTTTCCACCGAAAGAGCTATATAAATCGCAACAATGTAGTCTGTTTTCGCGGGCTTTACTGTGATGTTTGTTGATTTTGTATAAATGGCTGGAATTGGTCGCATCTCCTGCCGGATTCATGGGTTCCGTGCTGGCGGGTACACGTGGATCTTGACGCTGTAGAAATGTCATCTTACACACCTGCGTTTCGGTGTAGTCGAGTCATGCTCACGAATGGTTGACAGGAAGAAGCCAGAAAAAGGCCCTTTGAATGCTTCCCAGCCCAGAAGTCAACACCGACTTGATACCACGTTTTAATAATGGTATGGTTAATGGCTTTCTAACAGGACTAGGCTGGAAATGCTTTCACCCATTCAGATGACCCTTTAAGAAAAATGTTGTTTTTCAGCTATCTGTCCTTTGGATAAACTGGCATGTCTCGCTTTGAGATGTTCATAATCTACAGCATAACAAAGTCTTCTTTTATAAAAACATTTCCCCGTCTCTTCCAGACTACTGCAAAAACAGCCTTCCTATTTATCCTCCCGCAGTACAACAGCAGTGCCTCTTCACCAGGTAAACGCCGCTGTGCTTCTGTGTGCTCTATTAATCTATTTAGCTATGGACTAAATTTCGCTACTCTATAGCTATCCATTCTGCTGTAGTTGGTTCCATTCATTTAAGTCCCTGGTCTAGAATCTGTCCTGCAGTAAGAAATCCTTGATGTAACTTGTGTAGAGGCATTTGAATCATTTCCACCATGTGTTAGTTAAAGGAAGCATCACTGTGAAGAACTGCAGGGCAGTCGGCTTCTGTTTTTTTCATTCAGCTGCTTTTCATGTGGTCAGGGGGAGAGGTGTCCTCCTACTACTACGGATGGAGCGATTGCATCACCATCTTCTTCTACTTCCTCGTTGCTATCATCCTGCACGCCGTGGTGCAGGAGTACATCCTTGAAGTGAGTGTTTGCTCCTGTGGGTTTATGGGTACTTGACACTTCTTGCTACAATGCTAGTGTGCTTAGCTGTATGTTCATAAAAGCAAATGATTTCATGGAACACTAGAAAATGAAGGATGCACACGTCTAAATGTTTCTTTGATATTGCAAATGCACTAGTTGTATCATTAAAGTTATTATAATTCGGTAAATACTCAGACGGAATGTTCTAGAGTAATCTCCTATTTGTACAGCTTCTAGGAATCAAAATCCATTTGATGGCCCCTTATAATAAATGGTAAAAATTAGTGATTTAAATTTGGAGTAAACCATATTGCTTTTTGCAGGTGGTAGTGTTTGGCTAATTTTTTTTTTTAGTTCTGAGTTTGACCACGTCCATTGCATTCTTCCTCTGTCAGAAGATAAACAGACGACTCCATCTGTCAAAGAGCAAGAACACGAAGTTTAATGAGTCAGGTCAGCTGTGTGTGTTTCATCTGGTGTCCTCTGCATGGACGTCCTACATCCTCTTTACGGTCAGCCCGCACCACATTGGTTTACTAGTTCCCCTTTCAAATCGTTTAATATTTTAGAGAGAAACCATTTTGTAATTTAATGTGAACAGTATAGGTTTTACTACCTTTACTGAGGATGTGACTTGTTATCCCTACATCCAGGAAGGATATCTCGTCAATGTCAATAGTCTGTGGGAGGGCTATCCTCATGTACACCTCAGGTGAGCTTGACATGAACGTACAGCTTTTTAACAACGAGGTAATTACGATAAAGTCATACCTGACCGAAGGACAATGGTGAGTCTGTTGGAAAACTGCCTGTGTAAAACAGTGAAGGTACCCCAGACAGGCTTGTGCTGCCTTCTGAGGAGCTACGTGCTGTTGGCTCTGTTCCTAAGGAGACTCTTCCAACAGCTTCCAGGTCAAGCTTTATTACCTCCTCCAGCTGGCCTACTGGCTCCACGCCTTTCCTGAGCTCTACTTTCAAAAGGTCAAGAAGGTACGCAAGAGGCACCTATCACACGTTCTTTTTCAGCATGTGACTGGGGAGGATTAAGGAAAATATTAAAGATAATATTCACTTCATTAAAGTTTCTGGATGTTTGCTGAAGCAATTTAAGTTCCTAAACTAAGACAATCATTCTCTCTGTCGGCTTAAACTTGCAATATTAAAAATGGTATTTAACATGGGAGGTTTGACGCTATACTGATGTTCAGTAAATTTATAGTTTGAGGTGGTGCTCCACTGTGCCTTTTCAGCCTGGGTTCTGTTAATTCGGTCACATACTGATAATCAGACGCGACACTAGTAAACGTCCCCATTTTTCGACAGAAACGTCACAAATTTTATACTGGAAGGAAATTACTCAATCTTGATGTAGAACCGGCAACACTTCACTGCTAGCTGTTTCACATGTTTATTTCCACTTCTGTCCTTGCTGAAGTAGCCGGAGGTTTTGATATTTTTAATGTGCACGGGCGTGACTTCTATGAGACACGGATGCTTATGTAAATACTGTATGTGACAAAGTGCCCCTCCCCCACGTCGTCCGCAGCGCTTGTGATACTGACCCGATGATTCGAGCATTCACATGGTTCCTGCTGAAGCTGTGCACCGAGAGGGAGCCAATATGTCGGAATGGTGGAATTTTAGCAGAGATATTGTTTTTCTAGGAGGATATCCCACGATGGCTGTTGCACATCTCCTTGTACCTCCTGCACATCCTGTTGGCGTATCTGCTCAAGTAAGCTGTCAGCTTTACCCTCCACAACTCAAAATACGACCCCAGTCATGCTAGTAGCCTTCAACTCTACCACTGTCCTCATCAGAAGTACAATCTGATGATTATCCACCTGTCCAACAGCCTGACCCGAATAGGATTGGTGCTGCTCCTCCTGCAGAGCCTATCAGAGATGGCCTTTCACACATCCCGCCTCTTCTACTTCACAGACGAAAGCCACTGTAAGCTGTGAGTACCTCCATGTCTGTGCTGATTTCTGTTATGTGGTTACTTAGGACAGTTGGTAGCCTATTGCTTCAGGTCTCAAGTCAAGATACTGGTTCAAGTCTTATAGGGCCTCTGCTGTCATGCTCTTGAAAGGAAGTTGACTCGTAAAATAAAGATCTATGATTGGGTAGATATCTCTGGATAAAAACTACTTAACATTTGCAATTTGTTACTCAGCGCTGTTGACTGTTTTTGTTTCTGCTCGCTTGCACCACAGGCCCCAAGCTTGTTTGAAGCCTGTTTCACCATTTCGTCTGCAGGTTTGACATGTGGGCAGCGGGATTTGTCTTCACCCGCATGACCACACTGACCCTCCTCTTTCTGGTGCTTGGATTTGGGTTGGCGAATGTGGAGAACCAGAGACTGGACTGGGAGGCTGGGAACTTCAACACCGTGCTGGTTCGGTGTGGGGACGTGTATATACACACACACACACACACACACACACTTGCACACAGACCATGGACCCCTGCTTTCTGTCGCCCCCTACAGGACATCAGTGCTGGTAATAGCATGTTTGACGCAGGGCTGGCTGCTCTGGAAATTCATCCGCTTCCAGCTGCGGCGCCTGCGAGAGCGAAGGCAGGAGCAGGAGACCCTCAAGAGGACTGCAGCAAAGCTGCCTCCTCGAGCTGTCAAGAAGGACACTGGTGAGTCCCTGCAGTACCTATGACAGGGCTGCAGATGGAGCATAGCAGCAGTAAGCTGCTGGAGGCAATTGGTGGCTTAAAACTGTCATTTCTCCTCTGAGGTGGACACTGCGAGAACAGCATGGTCAAGGATGAGAACGGGGCCTATCCTCGACCCAAGAAGGTCAAGGCCTCCTAACGTAGCACCTGGCCCCTGGAATTGCTGATAGTAGAGGAAGCTGGCTAACGATCATGGTACTGCTGCTGTTGATGATAGTATTGACTTAACTGTAGAATAAAAGGGGCTGGCAGGCAAATGTCAATAGCAGCTGAAATGTGAGTGAACTTCCACTTTTTTCTGTGCGGAACACTTCCTCTTGCAAACAACTCTAAATATGTGTAAAAAAAAAAAAGCCTGACTTTTTTTTTTTTCTACACAACTGCCTCTTTTTGACCCCGTTGATTCAGAGAATGCATAGCAAAGGTGGCTGTGTAAGGAATTGCAAAATGTGAAACCCACAGTGGGCGGGCTTAACGTGCGCTGTCAATCAATTCTCAATTCACCCATTTCCTGTTGGCTTCCTGCTCCACCAGACTGACAGGCCCACTGCCAGTCTGCGTGTGATCCTGTTCTGCCTTGCTGTTCCTTGACGTGTGTGGGGACGCATGTGAATTGTGGACAGATCTACAGATGTAGCAGTTATTTCATGGCTTATTTTCCAGTAACGCTCTGCAGGGGTAGAAGCACAGATCAGGTTTAATCAGCTGTGACCTTCTGAAGCCACCAAGCCATCTTAGGAAAAGGGAGAAAATGTGATTCTTGTTCCTGAGGCCTACAACACATGTCGACAGGTGAAACCTGCCATACTGGGATCTCCATTCCTTGAACATCATGGCTGCTGTACCTTTATACACAGCTTATTGCTTCACTCTGAGGAACAGGCTCGTTTCTTAGCTTGAAGTCATCATTTAAACATGGGTTTATTTCTATGTTTGTCTTGCATGGATGCACTTCTTCGCTCAGATTCTTAGCTCAAGTTACATACCATACCTGCTTTTAAATGGATTTGGGTAATGCTGCAGTCTAGCCTGTCATGAGTTGTCCACTAGATGGCAGCCTAGAACCAGAAATGTTCCATTTGCTCCAGGAAAACGCCGAAGTCCAAACATACTTGCATTGTAAAGTCAGTGTTTACAGGGCAAATTTCGGTGACTTTAGGACCTCCTGAAGGATGATGAACACCCTGACGTGGGCAATGATGCATCAAGATCTTTTATCTTCTCGTGCTTCCTCTATAAAGAGAGAACTCCCTCTGTAAGACCTTCAATTTGATGTGCATCTACATCACCTCCTCCAGGAGCGTAGCGTTGCGCCAACCTACCCCTGTCTGTGGCCTCTCCCGTCTGCAGGCCCAGATGCTCACGCAAGGAGCAGAGTGTCTGTGAGGGGATCTGCTCAGAGATGGTGTCCAGGTATTTCAGGACGTAGTGGTCCGCGTCGGTCAGCACAAAGCGGTGTCGGAACACTGAGGCCGGAGAAGGAGACGGCGGGGGGTCCAGAGGGGGGTAACGACATGAAGGTGGATCATAAGATATGACGGAGGTGTGGCACAAGGGAAAGCATAAAGGACATGGCTGTAGATGTTCAAAAATTCACATGCATGTCCTCCCTAGAGGAAGAGGAGCTGCACGATGAAGGCCTGGATGGTATCCGCGGTGAAGATAAAAGACCTTGTCAGAAGATTGATGAATAATTCTCAGCACCATGAAGTGCTAAACAGAACGTGTTACGGGATCGGGTTAAAAATTATCAAGGCCTCAATTCACTGCCTGTGATTGTGTGGATAGCAGTAGGAGAGTAGAGTTTAGACCATTTTGAATCTCTTGGAGTAAAATGCCATGCATGTCACACCCATCTGCAGCGTGTCCCAGGGCATTTTGATCATAAACTTCTAACACGGTTATACTGACACTAATGCTAGTGCCTGAGGTTGGTGTGCAGAAAGTGTGTGTGTATATGGAAATTTTAGGGTGGGCTGACATAAAACACGACTGAATGCTGTGGAGTGTATGAGGTGCTCTGAAAGGCATCCCATGAATAACAACGGCACAAAAAAGGTAGCGAATACGGCAGACTGACCCTCCACGGTGGCTCCGATGGCAAAGTCTGCTGGACCATAGTATTCTGGGCTGTCCACGGTACTGCCCGGTTTGGGAATGCGCGTCTTCTCCAGAAACTTCCCACCGATGATGCCAGAATTCCGTGCCGATGTCTCGAAGATGCTGACCATGTCGTCAGAGAGGAAGTAGGAGATAATGAAGCGACGACCCTCATCAAGAGGATTCTGGGAATCCTGTGACAGAATGGGAGTCTTAATCAGCAGGCTCATTCACGGATGCCCGTGTCACCGACATCTGATGTGTCACTCGATGAAAGGCGACCTTCTGGCAGCGTGATTCACCCGCTACCTTTTCTGGCAACGCTGGGCCCGGCACAGTACGAACTGTATACAGCTGTAACATTCCTGATAACTGAGGAATTCGGCGTAGTGAGGAAGGCTTTTAACATTAATTCCATGAAACTAGTGGCTTTCCCCCTAGAGTATAAATTACTAACAACAGTCAGTTAAAACAAGCAAGCAGGCAGGCAAGACGTCAATCAGGGGCACCAGTATATTTTCAGGCATGTAAATGACCTCAAATTAAACATTATTTCAACTTACTATCTAGTAGGATGAAATCATGAAGGGGGATTTTTAAGGTGTTTCTCTAGCATCCATTCTTTCTTTTCCCCACAGTCATCAGAGTGAAGCCTACAAGCTTAATCTGAGATGACAGATCTTCTGGTAAATCCTAATCTAAATGAACAGCTGCGAGCCCGTCTTTGTTTTTATATTCCCGGTGATTATAACAATTATGAGTAGCAATGTGAGGAAATGAGGCTTTGGAATCCACAGTTGGTGGGACTACAGTGTGCTGTAAATCACTGGCTGATTTAAGCCAATGGGAGCCAATTTTGTAGCCAATGAGAAGTGAGCAGTTGGTGACTAACAGTCAAAGATAGTCCCACCCACTATGGACCTCATTCCTCCCACCTGTAAGTATCCTTACCAGCTCAGCCGCCTCTCTCAGGTTCATCCACATTTGGCACCTGAACATTGCTCTCCACTGAAGAACAGCACAACAGCAGTACTCCTCACCATCCTGGCTGCGTAGCGCAGCACTTTGCCGTTGTTCTCCAGCTGCTTCAGGAGGTCCTTTTTGGGCGGCTCGGGCACGAGGGACAGACAGTTCTGTAAGGAATCTTCCAGACTCCCGAAGCCGTTGTAGGGGGGAAGCTCCTGTGGGTGGCAGGCAATGTAATTAAGGCAGAACTACCAAGCGCCACACGCTAGCTGGGGTTAGGGTTCCACTGTTGTAAAACTTAATGTCAGGCTAACATAAAAATGGTCATAAACTGTCCCCAATGAACTCGGCTCGGGCTCACACCACCATCCTTAAACATTACTCATGACCTACCCTCTCCATTCCACCAAATCTCCTCAGTTCATCTCTGCTAATTTTCACAAATTACTGGAAGGACTTGCTGGTGCTACTCTGTCATTATTTAAGCTGTTTTTTGATCTTTTTTTGCAGACTCCTCTATTCACACAGATACGTAGCATCAGACTTATTTTGCGTTCTTATAAATCTAGATATTTAGTGAAGAAATCCAGGTAGTGTCTGCAGTTCAAAGGTACAACAGCATGGCCGCAGGTCCGGATCAAACCTGCCTTCTTAGCGTGTGGTTCCGATTTCTGGTCCACGCAGACGGGCTCAAGTGCCTCGTTGAAGTGCTGCTTATAGTAGCTGCGGGTGAATTCATCACAATCATAGAGCAAGAAGGGACGTCCCAAAAGGCTGAGCGTGTCGCCGACCTTGAAGTCTCTGGGGGAGTAGTACTCCTGCACCTCCTGGGGGGACACTTCCAGGACACAGCTGGGGAAAGACTCTGTAAGTGGAACGGAGTCATGTAGCCAAGCCGGGGGGCCATACTGACTCACTACTTGGTGGCACATCCATACAATACATCTCATGATATTAAAAATGTCAGTATAATACTGTTTATCTGTGTTGTTTGCTTCATGAAAACAAACATGCATAACGACAAAAATTTGTGTACACTTTCTGTAAATCACATAGTGTCTTTTTTGGGTAGAAAGGGCATAAGAATTTAATTGCACTGTAACTGCAGACCAATTCTGATGTGGCGCCACATGTGGGTCAGTTGGGAAAATGGCTTGATGGTGATATCATTTGGAAGACTTATGATCCCTATAACATGACATCTCACCGCATGAAGGCTTTATCATCTTGGGTAGCCGCTGCCTTTTCAGCAGGACCGGAAAGGGATCTCGGCCACTGTTAGGTTGGTGGACCTCTCGGATCTCCACCGTATCATCCACCAGGTAGTACTGGATGGTGACGGGCCGGGGCTCCCCGTACAGAGAGTCCTTTTGGTCCCATAGAGCAAAAAAGCGAAGCACCTTGGGAATCATGGGAAGGGTCAAAGGTTACCATATCTGTGTGACACACGGGTAGTGAAATTCTTATTCCAAAGCTACAGGGACCAGACATCTGGAATAATGTACTTCCATCTTCAGTTCCACTTACTCCCAAAGATAAGAACATTTTGAAAGTCAAACACGTGAAATCATAACTATTGATAAATAAATATCCTTTGACCTTGTACTGAAACACAGATTAAGACAAGGTAGACATGGTTTAATGTTTAAACGTGTATGCGGTTAAGCTTCGTGGTTATTCATCTGCTGTATCACCATCAGTAACATCATATAGAACAAACATCATAGTATAGTGAATTAAATTATATATAGTAATTTAATTTCAAAGTTAATTTTGTCTTTATAAACTGCATGATAAAAAGGTGGCTATTATCTCTGGACTTGATGGGTATAAAACATTTTTGTACATCTCGTTAAAACATGTAAAACCCCTCTTGAGGTTAACAAGCTTATCAGCTTGCCTCATTAAAAGGCTTGACAGATAATATGAGCTGATCATGGAAGGTAATTGCGTTTGAATTTGGCAGCCCATATCTGCAAGCTTCCCAGAAGGTGTGCCGCGGCAGGGTCACCTTGCGGTCCATGGTGCAAAACTGTTTGAGGCGATCAAAGTCGGCGGGGGTGACGAAGGCCTGAGGCGGCTGGCGGCGGCTCTCGGTGTAGGGGTCTGAGGGGATGTCCTCCGCTTCGTTTATCAGCACCCCCTGGCTCTCCAAAAACTCCTGCTCAAATGGGAGAAGATCCATCCATCCATCCATCTTCTGACAACTAATCCTTATCAGGGCTGCCTGGATTCTATTTAATTCAGGATAGATCACAAGGATGAGGTATACCCTGGGTAGGATGCCAGTCTATCATAGGTTCTAGGCTGAAGTACGCTCTGGAAATAATTCCTTTTCTTTACAGGGCACAAGGCTGGGGTACATCCTGGACGGGATGCCTGTTCTTTACAGGGCACACACACACACACACTGCAGATAATTTAGTAATACCAATTAGCCTAAATGCATGTCTTCGAACTGCAGGAGGAAAACAACACAGACAGAGTTAGATGAAGTCCCACAGATTAGTTGGTTCCTCTGCAGTCTCCCGGCTGCTGATTACCTGTGTGTAGGCGTCACAGCTGGTGAGGCGGTAGCTGGTCCCGTACACGCTCAGATCCATGCCGACGTTCAGGTCCTTCCAGTGGTAGTATTCTCCTCGGCCGTTCTTGGGCAGCCGCTGCCTCTTCACGAGCTTGCCCTGCGGCATCCCCGAATTCTCCACCGCCGGCTCCGACACAGACGTTGTGTCGTCCTCCAGGTAGTAGTAGATGACCACCGGTCGTACACGGTACTCCTCCTGAGGGGACAGCTGGACCTCCTGCCTGAAGTACCCGTAGAACCTCAATACCTGAAGAGAAGAAGCGGACGGGGGTACCAGAACCTGAAGACCGTGCATCTGTATGTGAAGGCCAGTGCAGTGGTGATATTCATTAATTTATCAGGGAAGTTTACTAGCTAACGTAAAAAACATACCTGCAGTACAGACTCAGAGGCAGTGTTTAAGTTTGGCCAAATTAAAGAACCTAAAGTCCAAAGTAAAATTTGTAAATCTAGAAATAGATAAGGCAATATTTTTCTGGTACAAGACCCTTTAAAAATAATCACAGCCTTAACTTCAGTTAATGCTGTTAGGTGTGGATTAAGCAACTATTATTAAAATCCAGCTATACATAACATTTAACGAGTTGCACTTTGTACTTGTCTGTAACACCTGGTGAGAGAAAGCTGTAGCACTGACCTCATATGTTAGCTTTTTAAAAATTCACGGTGAATTAATTATTCTAATTGTATATGTTTAACATTTTTTAAGGATTAGCCAGTGGTAACTGATGTTACTGCCACATTTAGTGCCAAAGAAGCTCCATTCGGAGAGGTAAGCAATCATGTAACAGCAGGAACACTTGAATAAACTACACTCTCTACAGCTCTGAGTGACCTGGACATCTTCAGTTGTCATTTTACAACGGGCTACACACAGACAGCGCCGTAACTGAAACAATTTAGCCTCAGACTGACTCCGTGTTTATGGAGTGTAAAGCCTGTTTACGTGAGCTCAGAAAGCTCCAGAAGGTCTGGATCCAAAACATTTCTCAAATACGTACCTTTTAAGGATTTACAGCTAGTGCAGCGCTGTGATGTTTTGAGAGCTGAGGATTGAACTGTTTTCCCATATATCATTACTTTCATACTTTCCATACAGAATATTAAAAAAAAAAAAACTTCATTAACGCAGTTCCTATAGTTTAATCATTTATTATCTAGCCTTTAATTTTAAATAATTCCAATTACACAGTTATAAGGTGTATCAATGCACAGAAAATGTGGTCCAAGCTTTTGAAACTGATACCTTTTTGTCCAGCAGCACATGAGCTGGAATGAAGGCGACGGCTGGGAGCGGACTGGGATGCCCGTAGGTCAGCGCTGGAATGTGCCTGGCCAGATGGGTGTCGTCGGTCGGGAGAGGTTCTCTTCCGATGCCAACCGTGGGCAGCTGAGGTAATGCATAGCCATTCTTAAAGGACAGTGTCTGGGGTCTGTGGAACGCTGACTTCTGCAGGGAATCAGACAATATCCAGGACGACTGTACACTTCAGAGCTGAATACCAGTAACTGGGAAAGCAGTCAATTACAACGATGGTTAATTTCTAACATCTCTCATTACCTACACAAAATGTTCATATCACTATAAAATTATGCATAGAGTAAGCACTAAGCATTGCGTTATAAATTGCAAACTTAAGTCAAGCATGTAAGAGTAGGACGACGGATCTTGGGACAAATAAACTTACAGTAACATCACGGAATGTGTTCCCGGGTAAAAAGGGGAGTCCGCAGGTCGAACGGGCAGCCATGCCAGGTAAACAATCAGGCTCCTAGACCCTGAACAGGAACTAGTGCGATTGCTGGCTTTGGCACGTTTCAGAAGGGATACAGTGTTGTTTTACACCCCCCATGATCATGTTGTGTGAGGTGTCCAGGGAACCGGGCGAAGGACGCGGTTGCCATGGTGAATGTAAACACACGGTCCCGTTACGCATAAATGCGCAGTTTTGTTAGATACGGTCTCTTCAGACATTAAGAGCACGAAAACTGTTCACTTGGTGTTATTGTAGATCAAGACCTTTCCCTGCCACCGAATTGGAAAGGACAGTAAAACAGAAACATTTATCAGTTTATTCACGTTAATGTTTTACCTTGCAATTCATTATGAAGACACATTAGAAACATTTGGGGAAGCAACACTTTAATATCGAACTGGCAAGATGGCATGGCCAAAAATTGCTATGAAAATACATTTCAAACGTCTAGATGAATAAATTCACATTTTACATTAAACATACTTTATGTTTCCTGTGTCCTTCTTTCTCAATGTGCGTGGATCAAAATAACCCTTAAGACACGTTAGCAAAACGTTTCTTGGTTCTGTATGATGTGCTGGTCATTGAAAACTAGTCAAAATAACCTCCTTTGAAACTTACCTGTTTACCCATTTCGATGCCTCACAGCAAGCACCAGTGAAAAATTGCGAGATTCCGCCAAGTACCACGTCCAATCACCTAAAGGTGGATTTTCTGGATCCAGAGGCAATTCTAGAGTCTGTGGGGGCCCAAGGCAAAAATTCACAGGGGGCCCCCCGTTCAACCAGCATTGCTGTAGTTTAAAGTTTATCACTCAGCCCTCGAATCGGGGGGGCCCCCACCGCCCCCACGGGGCCCCAAGCAGTTACCTGCCTTGCCTGTTGATCCTAATTTAACTCCAGTGAATAAACCTACCAAAATAAATAAATGATTAGAGCAACAGACAGATAGATAGATCACATAACCAAAATACTCTCTTCAGGACAGTATATTCATTAGTAAAATGAAACATTATGTCAAGGCTGCATAGGTAAAAGACTGTAGTTTGGGTGTACGGCAGATCTTACCAGCAATGGAAATTTGAGGTCAAAGAGCTGTAGGTCAAAGAGGTCAAAGAGCTGTTATCGCTGCCTATTCACATCCAGTTAGGTTTCCTCTCAACCTCCAGCGAAACATCTGGAGACCCGTCTCTTCCAGAAACATCTCCACTGGACCATCTTCCTACTGAGCCCGTCCATTCCATGCTTAACCCTTCTTATATTCGCTACATGTGTACCTACTATGCCCACCGTCATGATGTTTCATTTGAATGGCTTCTCTGTCAGTTTTTCACCTCGTCATGTATGGTGCTATACGACTCTTACTCCAATAGTATAGTCTGTACCCGGTTGCTTGTCCCTCACTGGACACTCAGCTTGGCTGCACATTTTCCTTATGCTTATGTCCTTAACAACTGAATGCTTGTGTTGTACCTGCCTTGCTGTACGTCACACAGAGCCATATGCTTAATAAACAAACGTGAATTTTTTAATTGTCGTGAACTGGAGAGTTACTTCAGAATTGACAGCAGTAAGACACAGCAATGGAAAGGGATGAAAAAGGACTGCTTCAATGATACCTTTAGGGGACACCAAGTCCCCTGTGACTAGTTCGTTTTGACCCATAACTAAAGAAACAACTTCCAGCATGACGTCTCTCTATGTCAAAGCTGTCTTCTTCTTGTACTCCGTCAAAAATGGATCATAAACAAACAGGACTCCAAACTTAAACACTTGAACAAAGCTTGTGTCTCGTCTCCTTGGAGAGGCTCCAGACTGGCCAACAACCCAGATCTGGTTAAGCAGTTGGTAAGACAGATGGGTGAATTTAGGTGTGTTCTGGGTTTGAAACTAAGGCTATTTGTACTTTAGAAAAACCTTTAGTCATCGCGAGTGTGAATAAAAATCCCAAAGGTTTACTTATTTGTGCTCACTTCATAAAATACATAATGGTTTTACATTGATATGTACATGATTGAAGAGAAGTTTAGGAAGTGTTCAGTTTAGTTACCATGCATTTAATTAAGACAGTCGTCAAAACTGAAAAAACATCTCTTAGGGTTTAAGAGCATTCTTTAGCTATAGACAGGCAACACAGTAACAAAAAGAAAAATAAATAAATCATGATTAAAATATCACATCTATATACATTTACTGCTGCTTAAAATATTGCTTAAAGAATGAACCAATTTTTTATCTGTGGACAATTTTATTTCACAAAGCATTTTTGGTCTCATTTATCCGAGTTCAGCAAATATCAAATCCCATTTCTTTTAAAAACACAAGCTGTCTAACACAAATTATACACAGCTCAGCATTTTGAACACAATTATAGCGTTACACAGTCTCTCTCATCTCTACACTCCCAAATCCATAGTAAAATTCATGGCTGATTTAAAGGGTTTTAAAAAGGGTTGTAAACAGCATACCTCATAAATATTCCACTTCAGAGATTTTCTTTGGGACTCAGACAAATGTAATTTTGAAAAATTCCCACTGATGGAAGTGAAAACGACTTAAACCTTTGTATCTCTCAAACAGGAGATTCAGACCAGACCAGTTTAAGCTTTATACAGCCCGGTCACGTCCATGTAAACTTTACAGATGAACGATGAAGTCCCCACCTTTACGGGAAAATTGCACTGTCCTATTTAGGGAGCGTCTCTAAGTGGAGAACATCTTGACAGGTGGATAACAGTGAGCTTACGACCACGTCCGGAGATGAAGGAGTTGTTTAGAACAAGTCTTCTCTACTCCTGTTCACGCAGTCAAGTGACCAATACCTGACCCATGTACTTACAAACTGTATTTTTCCCATCTATAAGTACCATTCCAGCCGAGGTTAGTTGTCCCACTTTGTATATTCCATGAAACACCAATGCGGTTCCCTCTTTGAGGTTTAAAAGAAACTAAGAGTGTTATTAATATTACTTTCTAAATTCTGACACATCTCAAGCATTGAAACGAGTCCCTAATTAGAAAAGAATAAAAATGGACATATCTTTAAAAATGATGGGTTCTATCCCTGAGGTGTCAGGAGAAGCTTTAATGCTGTATAAAAATATTTCAGAACATGAAAAATAAAACTATTAAATACCAAAATATATTCAGTACGGGCTGAGATGAAGTTCAAATGTTTTTGGTTCATGGTTAAGGCATGGTTAAGTCTTTTTAGGTCACTGTCCAATTAACAGTCATTTTGTAGACCTAATGCCCCATATCGTATAATCGTTCTCATTCCGCTTCATTTTTATTTCTTCAACAATTAAAAAAAAAAAAATCCTCAAATTTGCCTTCAGAATACTGAATTCAGAGTGCTGTCTGGCAAAGGATTCCGCTGAGGTTCCGAACAGGACTCCTTTAACCCGTCTCCTCCGAGACGCATGTCAACAACTTGTCCGTCTGTCCGTCCGTCCGTCCTGCTCGGTGCTGGGCTCACGGCCGTGTCTGAAATCCCTTTAGAGTGCATGAACGTCGTCTGACAAAATGACGGAGTGGGCAACGTCTTTGTCGCTGTTCTGTCCCTCCGCCTCGAGCTCCAGCGCCAAGGCGAGGTTCGGAGGTTAGGCTTCACTTGCCGGCAAGCTTATTCTCGCTGCAGAAGGGTCCGGGAGGCCTTAGCAAAGGACGAGGGGATCTTCCTTACCTCCTGGGAGGAAGTGACCCACTTGACCGCGCCCACGACGGGGCTAGTAGTAGCGGTTGAGGCTGCGCGTCCCGGGGACATCGGGCTGCCCGTTCATCCAGATCTCCCGGATGATACGCTCACGCTCCTCCAGCCTCTGCGCCCGCTCCAGCTCCTCGGCCGAGGTGAACACGTTGGTGTGCAGCGTCCGCTCGAAGCGCCGGTGGCGCCGCGCCGACAGGTCCGAGCCGGAGTCCCAGTCCGAGTCGCTGTCACTGGTGTCGCTGGAGCTCGGCGCCGTGCGGCCCCGCCTCTCAGGGGGCGTTCGCGGGCGGCAGTCCGTACGGCAGGAGATCTGCACCACCAGGCTGAGCAGCGTGAGGACCAGACCCAGGCACACACCACACATGAAGTACAGGGCGGTGCGCTCGGGGTGCTCTGAGACACACGGGGAGGGAAGCGGGGGGGTCAGGCCATCAGCACGTACACACGGATTAACAAGCTTACCTAGTGCACCCTGTTCAGCCAATCACAGATCTCCAAAACCAAACGTGAAACCCTGCTTTAGCCAATAAGAAGCTCGGAGCAGCTGAAGGGACTCACCTACTACGAAGGTGTAGGCTGCCAAGGCGCTGCTGACCAGCGCCATCTCAGTGCTGACTGCCGTGGAGTCGATGCTGGGGTTCAGGGTGTTGCCTGGGATCTCATTCCCACCTCCCGGATGGGTCTCTTCCACGGTAAACACACCCGACTTCCTCCCTCGTTTCTTCTTCCCTACGGATTTCCAGGAAGGCTGTTAGAGAACCACTCTTGCGCTCAGATCTGTTCCCTGAATGTGTAACCGTTCACATTTACATACATAGACATAGCTTTATTTGACCCTTTTTAATTAATTAACAAAGCATCATCACAAATGCATAATCAGTAGGTCTATTAAGTTTTGGTAGCATTGATCCTAAAATTCAAATGCTCATTTCATCCTTATCATTCCATCTTTAGCAAAATGGATCTGCAGAACAGTGTATAGAGCATCGTGCATCAATACACTCAGACAATACATTCATATTAGTCAACTTTTATTACGTTAATTCAGAGAAATGAAGTAACATTTGTGAAATCACATGCTCACGGACTAACAGCTAATAATTTACTGGCAGTTCGTTTAAACCTCTGATGACCTCTGCCCAAACTCATGTTCATTGCTTCCACTACGCTATCTATCCATCTCATCTTCTGCTGTTCCCTCTTCCTTTTGCCTTCAACCTTTCCCAACATTAGCGTCTTCTCCAGTGACTCCTGTCTTCTCATTGTGTGCCCA
>JAACJT020000033.1:14071552-14085868 GCA_009936485.2 Gymnarchus niloticus
TCACAGGCCTTGGCTGCTGATTGATGTGCTGGGGGAGAGGTGGGATGGGGTGGAACAAAGGGAACCCTGTGGGAAAAGAAAGAGCTCCCCCAACTGGCTACCCTGCACTGGGCGGTTAGGTTTTGGCGAGGGGGGGCGAGGGGCCTGGATCGAAAGGAACAAAACATAGCCGACTGTGTAATACTTTGCACGGAGCCTTTCTGGCAAATTGCACACTTTAGAAGAGGCTGGTGTTGGCAAAGCTGTTTCATGGGGTTTTTGCCATAACATCCCTCCTAAATTCATGCCAAGACCCCCCTTTTGTCCTGCTCTAATTTGCCTCAGAATGCCAGTGCTTGGCCATTAAATTTGGGAGATGGTGGGCGTCTTGCTGGGCAGCAGGAGCGGACCGGTGGGGAAGGGGGATCAAATCACGAGCGTTGTAAAGAGCGGGGGGCTTTTGGTCTCTATACTACAAAGGCGGCATCCTGACAAGAGGCTGCCTTCTGAATCCAGCCCAACCCCCCACCGAAGAAACCTCTTTCAGCCCCAGGTATGGAATTCCTCAGGGAAGCACAGGCCGAATCTGGGCATTCTCCGTACGGCACAGGAAGCCAGCGCTGACCTGGCCACCACCCTGGAGGACTCTAAGAGACCCTGGCAAATTAGACCGCGCACACAATGGCTTTGTTTTCAGCCTCATTGCCATAGCAATGAGACGTGCGCTCACAAACACCCTGATTCAGTCAACTTCCCCAAACAGAAGAAACGGTGTCTTTAATTCAGCACTAAATACCCTATGTAAAGACAGATACAAATAATCAGGATTAAAAAGTAATTTGCTTTTTTCTTCTTCAATGCACACCACTGTAAGGAACTGGCAGTATGAGTGCTGATAAAGTAAGAAATTTTTGAATGTTTAATACGTGGTGTGCTTTATTTTTAACTCCTGTAAATCTGTAGTTTTAAAGGAAAACTTTAATTTGTAAGTGTGTAAACGGTCTAGAATGGAATCTGATTCCCGAGCAGCCTGTTTACCTCAAACTCTGGGATATATGGACTTCCAAAATGTATTGGAAGCTGCATCTGTGTACATATTACACAGAAATTCATGTTTCTTACATGATCCATAACCGCTGACCCAGCAGAGGATCACCGTGACCCTGGAGCCAATCCCAGAAACCATACAGTTAAATTTACAAGCAAATTTGCTTTATAAACTCCTTACTTCCTATCATTTATATTCCTATCATTCATCCAGTATTGTGTCCCTGGGGGCTCTGAGCCTACGCCAGGAATTATGGGGCACAAAGCCAGGCCACCACCGTGCACACAAACTCACTCTACAGGTTAAATTAGAGACAGCAGCTCACCAAAATGCATGCCTGGACTGGGGGGGGGGTGAGACCACAGTTCCACAAAAGACAGGGCGAAAATCAAACTCCACACACACAGAGCAGGGGTAAGATTCAAACCACAACGCTGGAGGAATGAGGTGACAGTGCTACTCGGTGTGTCACTATGCCACCCTCACTCTTTGGGCACTAAATCTCACTCCATTTGTCTGCCGTGTGATTTGTCCTCAGCTATCAGGTGCTGCCTGACGCAATGAGGCAATCTGCAAATCTGAATAATCAACAGCCAGAAATAGCAGAGAGAAAAATGAAAGATGAATCGCCTAAACTAAAACCAGCCAAATACAAGACGAACCCTCAAAACACAAGGGAACTCAGTCCTCACTGGGGGGATTTCCGTTACCTGCGATGAAGTGGACACAAAGCAGTGGGCGTCGTCTCCAGCAGGGTGGGCGTGGAAACGGGCGGACCGGGGCGGGCACTGTTCAGGGGCGGAGCTACTCCTCCCATAGAAAGAGGACTGGATGCTGATGGTGGTGCGTGGAGGACAGCTGATGGAGAAATACTCGCCATCACAGGCCTGCTCGGTGAAGTTTTGCAGCACTTTGGACAGGTAGCCTGCAGGGTGACAACATAGACAAGCAATAAGAGTAACAGCAGGACAATAAAAAATCCACCAAAATCATTAGTGGGTGGAAGCACTGTTTGCTGTCAGTCAGAGCCTACTGGGCAGTGATTGGCAGCAATTCAGAATCCTGCCTCCTGTGGATCCCGTTGCTTCCTGGCCAATGACAGTCTTCCAGACATTCAGTATTTGTTGCAGGAATGATCGAGACCCAAGATACCTCAATCGGCTACAAAAAAGGCAAAGCAGGCATCTCATTGGCTGAGTTCTTCCATTGTGTTTGGCACATATTCTGACGCATGAAGCGTCAGACTCTCACCCTGATAAGAAATGGTGACGGCTGGTTTTTGAAGCAACCTCAAGCGGATCACCACCCACGCCACCGACACAAGCTGCACATCGTGAGTGACATTCAGCTGGGATTAAGTGCAAAATTTGGCTGTGTGTTCCACAAAACACCTGTATCAAAGACATGAGACGTATTAGACTTGTTGTTGTAGGTAAGGTTCTTGTGAGCCAGGGGGGATGGATGTGGGGTACAGTGGGGTGAAGTCAATTAAGTCACCTCAGCACAGCTGCCAAGTAGAAAATCGATTTTTTTCTCTTTGCCCAAAACCTCATGTTGCTTGAACCTGCATGCAGTCACAGTCCCTTCCCACCCACGCTTCCCTTTTGCTTATGTTTTCATTCCTTTCCAGCATTTTCTTAAACCCAAATGAAATTCTTTTCTGTTCGCCCATCCCAGTGACATGTGGTTCATTTCCCTGTCGTACAGTTACTTTAAAACCTGAAGACATGAATAACAGCTTTCTAATCTCCTTTCAGGCGTTCAGCAAGGCACGCAATGCTGTTCGTTTGATTTTATTAGGGAGGTGAGACGAGACTAGCGGGCGTCAAGGTGATTATTTTTTGGGACATGCAAACAACACAAAGCAACCCAGAAGAGTACAGCCTGTCAAAATACTTGGAAAAACATTTTTAAAACCCTTTCTACCATGATCGATTTGGATCGTTGCGCCGAAACAAGCCCTGACAAATGATTTCAGTCCCTTATATGGATCGGCTCCCCCACCCAGACAAATCCTGACAACTCTGGCAGATCTACAGCTTTGAGGAAAGCCTCCAGGACCTGTCAGTGGGGGGAAGGCCATCGTCATGGGGCACGGCAGGTGTTAAAAATACCTCAATGTCAAAACAAGAGGAAAAACATGAGACTCCTTTGTCTTTGAGAAATGTCTTTCTCTCCGCGTTAGCTTGTTCGCTTCCTGGAATCCAGTACAATTAAGGTGCTTGTGTAACGGCTTCTCTGTTTAATAACAAACAATGGAGACCAAGGTGTTGGGTTTTCATGCAAATGAAAATGAGAACAAACGTAGGAGAACTGGTCAGGTCCCGCGGCAGACTTCAGGGCACTTGTAGCGATAACTAAAATGCAAAATGTCACCCGGGGTTTGTTTGCGCTGCAGTCTGGGTTGGAGAGGGTGGCATTGATTCTCCCACTGGTAGCCCAGAAGGAAGACCAGAAGAACCCAGAGTTACACAGGGAATGTTACTTTAAAGCCACACTCAAAAATGTGAAACTAGCTCACGAGACAAGCTCGACACCATGGGAATACACAGAGCCTCTGAAAAATGATGGTGTGGGAAGAGCTCTTCAGTGGAAGCGGGTGGGATCACGCTGACGCTAAGCAGAGCACTTTATGTTTGATATCTGTGTTCACTAAGCAGAGCACTTTATGTTTGATATCTGTGTTCACTAAGCAGAGCACTTTATGTTTGATATCTGTGTTCCACGCTTCTCATCACAGCCCTCTTTTCATTTTGCATGTTATGGTTGCACCTCATTTCGGTCCACGGTATTGTCCAGCACACTCTTGATTCCCTCAATACATTGCTTTCATATTCCTCCTGTTCACTCGAGCAACACGGGCAGGAGAAATCTGACCTTTCCTCTTTCGTTTGCTCAGTCATAATCAAACAAAACATTTTGCTGGTGGAGCACAGGGAACATGCCCTCCCGACCCGAATGCTAGACAAACACTGGAGGTGCCAGCAGTGGAACAGTTTCTAAACTGATGATAAAACACTATGGCACTCAGAGATAAGAGCCTTTGCTTTAGGACAATTAGCAGTGTTTGATCTGATAACGAAACGGCCCACTGCTTCCATCCACGTCATGCATCAAGACGCTTGGCATGGTCTCTAAAGGGTTAAAGGTCCCATCCGGATAACTGTAGTTTCACTCACAGGGCAGGCTGCTTTGCTAATACCCAAACTAACCTAACTGATTTCAGCGGGACTTAAGGGGAAACAGCTTATCTTCTGTAAATACAGTGGTAAAGTCATTACAAATCTACTACATAGGGATTATTGGTGACAAAATAAAATGGTGAGCTTTCAAGACTACAGATATATATATATATATACATACACACACACAGGGCAATTTTAGAGACAGCAATTCATCAATACCACGTTTTTGGGCTACGGCAGGAAACCAGAGTTACCAGTGGAAGCCCACAAATCCAACCCACAACCCCGCAGGTGTGAGACCACAGGTGCTTCCCACAGAGGCACTGTGTTATTGCTTCTGGATTTTCCATGCAGAGGCAAATTATTCCCCGCACTCAAATTTCCAGGTGTCATCACTTGTAACAGTGTCTGTGCGATTAGGGGGAAGCCACACACGAACAGAAAAAGACACCCCCACGCCGTCGGGACGCGGGTACCTAGGGCCCACCTCTACCAGTCAGGGACGCGTGCCAGGGCAGGGTCAACATTCTGTCAGGTGAGCCAGATGCAAGAGGTAACCATGGTGACCGGCTCAGTTGTGAACAGACGAGCATTCATGTCCCGACCAGCCAAGACGTCCACGGTAGAATTCAAAGTATTTTTACGGTGTGGCAGTGGGGGGTTGTGGGGGTAGATACGAAGGCAGAGAAATCACTCCCTGACAACCGTGGCTGCGTGTGGAAGACCACAGTAGGAGATGGTGCCCAGACCAGACAGACCATGAATTTTGGTGCTTCTTCCGTTTCCCAACAGAATTGTGGGTAAGGGTGAATTAGACACTGAGATGTCCTGTTGGGTGAATAACAGTAGTGTAAATTCAGCTTGCTCACCTCACCAGATGATGCTTAACCATCCACTGACATCCACTCTGGAAACCCAAAGTTTGGTGGGACACCATGACCCTCACATGTAGCTGCAGACCTGACTCTGAATGACTGGCATATAAACCAGAGTGTAAACTCTCCACCAGGAGACCCTGACAAACCTGAACCCCCCAGGGACAGAACAGTTTAACAGCATCACTGTTTCTGCTTCACTGATATTAAACTGCAGCTTGCTTACCTTAGACTACCGTTATGCTCTGAACGCAGACATACAATTAAGCAGCTCAGCAGTAAAGTTTTCTCCTCAAAGAAACATGATTTTTTTTTACTGCAAGCCATGCTCATTTTTATTATGTTTTCCATGCAATCTCACTGTTTTACCTACTGAATAACTGCCAGATGGTTCTTCGCGTGTGATAGATTGACAGCAGTACCTATATTTAATTTACCATACAGTGTTTTACCTATGGAAGTGTTTTATGTGCTGTAAAACATAGGTATGTTCTACTATATTGAATGCTCCATATCTAATATTACATCACACCAATGCAAGGCTGACAAACTTAAGCCTCCCCTGCATTTGCCACACCGAAAGACAGACACCATGATTTGAAATCCCCGACCGGAGAAAACATCTTAGTGTACAAGGACACCGAACTTTAACGCACCCGCTGTCACCTGTAGGGAAAGGAAAACGATGCATTGCAAATAAAACCGCTCATTTCAAAGGGGCATTAACGAACCTTATGCGTGTCAATCGGTTCTAGCATCGCGGCTTTCCTACTGCTTTTCCCACGGGAAATAGACCCTCTAAACAGACTGCAGAGTGACACGTCAGATGGTCCAGCTGATGTCCCATCATAAATGAGTCAACGCTCTGCAGCGGCGACCATCTCGCCGCCAGCTGACCGCAGCTTTTAACAGCTAGGAACCGACCTGCACCCTGAGAACTACACACTGGGAAAATAATATCGACCACAGAATTTAAAACGATGGTATCTGACCCACCCACAATAAAGTACTGAAATGCTTATTTCTTTTCATGTGCATATGAAAAACTTATTAATAACAATGCATCGGGAGATACGTTCTAGGACAAATACACAGACGAAAATTTTCTTTGGGGCAGTAAAGTCCGGCATATTTAAAAGATTACTAAAACAACCACATTGGAGGCAACGTGATGAGGGTGTGGCTGCAATAACATAAAGCCAGCAATGAAAGAGGGTGTATTGAAAAGAAAGATAAGTTGGAGATGTGCTTGGCCACAACTGATGCGGGATTTGGTCACATGATGTACAGGCTGAACGAGATCAGAGAGGGACATGGTTTTATCGCCCATGTGGAGCAAATGCCTTGGCCTTTGTACAACGGCTGAGCAGGACATTCTATTCTATGCACGATCCAGACTATTCTCAACACGTTGGTATCATGGCCAAACAGCTCTTAGGACTGGCTATTCAAACATACATCCATACGTCTGGAACTGCCTTTCCTGGTTAGGGTCATGGAAGAACTGGAACCTCTCTCAGGCAGCATGGGGCACTAGGCTGGGGTAAACGCTGGATAGAATGCCGTTCCATTGCAAGGCACATACACACAATCATGCACCATGACCAATACAGAGACACAAATTAACACAACTGCGTGTCTTTGGACTGCAGGAGAAAACCAGAGTACCCAGAGAAAACCCACTCAGTCCAGGAAGAACAAACAAATTCCAGACATACAGATCAGTGGTGGGATTTGAATCAACAGCCTAAAGGCATGAGACAACAGTGCTACCCACTGAGTCATTGTGCAACAGTAAGAAGTAATCTAGACTCAAAATTCAAACCCAAATGGTTCAGTCTGAATTTAAGCTGATGAAATTTAGAATACACATCTAAAACTGTTTACTCCTCAGTTCAATTCCTACCCCTGTTTCTATGTGTTTGCATGCTCTGCAGTCTCACCAAAGTCTCCTCCCCTTGTCCAAAGACATGATATTAGGTGAAATAGCTTAATTCAATAGCATAACAAGCTGTTATGGATAGATGGATGGATGAATGGATAGGCAATTCATCCTTTGAAGTTCAAATTATTGATCATTTTTAAGAACAGAAAATCTGAGAAGTTCCTACAATGATTTTCCCGAACTGCTCCAGCCCAATCAGAATGCCGGTATTCGGCAGCCTCCCCCAGGAAAGGAGAAAGAGCACAGCAGTACTCAGCAAATACGCCACGGAACCTGCACATGGTGGGAACACGTGGCCCCACGCCTTTTGGTGTTTTTATTCAGGAGCCCACGAGCAAAAGGCCCAAGTTTAAACGAATAAATGACGGATCTCAAAATAGACCTGGGAAAATTTCAGAATTACTCTGAAACGGAGCCCACACCCTGGAATTATGCTATTTGGGGCAAAAACTCGGCACATGAGCAGAGAGGGGAAGCGGCCACAGCCAGCCTTTTTATCCATAACGGTTCATCAAAGCCTCAAGCTAAAAAAAGCTAAATTAAGAGATTTAGGTTAAATATACATGCAGCTCAAAGGATGTGGTCGGAGTTACAGGTTCATCGCAAGTTTAATGTTCCAGAGTCAGTTCTTTTACAATTTTCTTCTCAGCTGCCACAAATTTGCCATTAAATGTTGGTAGAGTGAGGGAGAAATCCACAAAAGATGCTGGCATTCTCTTCAGTTCTAGATTTTTCGATATTGTGCCATTCCCAGCACTCCTGGGAAGACACTTAACAACGAGAAGAGCAACACAGATTGACTTCTCTAGTACGACAAAAATACCCCTGTGGGCATCAAAGACTGACTCCTCCAGTAGGAGAAAAATACCCCTGTGGGCAACACAGACTGACTTTTCTAGTAGGAGAAAAATACCCCTGTGGGCAACACAGACTGACGCCTTTAGTAGGAGAAAAATACCCCTGTGGGCAACACAGACTGACTCCTCCAGTAGGAGAAAAATACCCCTGTGGGCAACACAGACTGACTTCTCTAGTAGGAGAAAAATACCCCTGTGGGCAACACAGACTGATGCCTCTAGTAGGAGAAAAATACCCCTGTAGGCAACACAGACTGACTCCTCTAAAATACCCCTGTGGTATTTTGGGGGCTATTGATTGTCTATTTCCCCACCACTCAAGCATGCCAGTAAATGTATTTTATAGACACTGGAGAAACAACACTGTAATTAAAAGTTTTTCATTAAAAATCTCAATAGAACCCTATGATCCAAATCTAGAACTTATCATGATTGTGTGATACAGCTGATATCGATCCATCTTATAATCACTTATCCTGGTCGGGGTCATAGAGGGACTGGAGCCCATCCCCGGTGGCACAGGGCACAAGGTTGGGGTACACCCTGGATGGGTTGAAATAGATATGCAAACATGTCATGTTGAGTTATTCTGATGAGACCCATATAGAGATGGAAAGATAATGCTGTCGTCTACTGTATGGGTGACCTTGGGTACCGTGGGTTCAGAACCCTTGCTTTATTGACCAGGAGTCTGCTGAGTTCAAATCCCCTGCTTTTATGACCAGAAGTCTGCTGGGGTCAGTTCCCCCAACTATAATAAGTAGTCTGCTGGGTTCATATCCCCCCACTTTGATGACTAGAAGTCTGCTGTGTTCAGATCCCCCTGCTTTGCTCACCAGGACTATGTGACATCATGTGCAGGTCAGAGCTCGCACGATATCACAATCGTGTGTTAGACAGCAGATCAACACTGAGCGCATTTCTACGGGTCAGGAAATGAAAATTCGCCATGGCAAGAGCTGAAGGCTCTGCAGATCAAAAGTCACCCCGGTCTGAAAGTCATCCATGGAGCTTACGGGAGACTGGGTGCCTGTGCGCAGTGATTCTAGGGGCATGTGAACATCCTGCTTGTCCAACTTGAACAGAGTCACCCGACTTAATCACGAGACAGAGGTTCACCCTCAGCTTAAGCAAAACTGGAACTAGCTCACATCGAGGAGAACATAACTTGCATTTATTACCCTAATGTTCAAATAGCAGAATTCAGCTCTGCACAACAATAACTGCATTGCTGTTTACCCACTAAGAGTTAAAGTCTAACTCTATAAAGGCCTTTCTTAAAAGCCCTTTTTTTTCTGAGAACAAAAACTATATTTTTTCTGATTTATTTATACCCCTATAAATGCTTGAAAAGAAAACGGCTGTCACTAAAGAATTGATGTCATACCGAGTACAGCTGCAGTATGAAAAAAATGCACAATTAAATCTGAGTATTTAATAACCTGAAACCAAGAACTTCAAGGAAGAGCAAACAGAGACACAATTAGTAATCACTTCTGCGGTTGTAGATTTTAATGAGGTTCTGCAAAAGAATGTTACCCTACACAGACTGGTCTAAACCAGTCCCTACACTAGGATTAAGAGCTGCTTGCAGAAACTGCTTGTAGACTTTTCTGGAATAAATCCAGAATCAAGGTGAAGACATTTCAGGATTTGGGTTTTGATATGTAAAGCTTGTAAACAAAGACAAGGAGGATTTTTGAAAATGAGCACCTGTCCAGCATAGTCTTTTCCTTGATAGACAGCATGTTCACTGGGAAACTGGACTAGATATTTTACTCTGGGATTTTAGGATGGGGGGGTCCCACTCTCTTTGCCACTACCTTCTCCAGCTGCCCCACCTCCGGACCTCGGTCCGAACACGGCCGTCGACCTCAACCCCATCCGAGGGTTTTAGCTCCACCTGCGATCACCGTAGCTCATAAGTGCTGCATGACTTTGCCCCAGATCTTACAAAACAGGATTTGGGATTTTCTCTGTAATCCTTATCTGCAGCATATGCAGATTATCAAGCATGGTTGCTCTACAATATCCAAGACCCCCCCCCGTCTAATCACACTGTAGTTAGTAATTACCAAAAGCCCCCCCCAACACAGCAGCTGGACACATCAGAGCCCACTCTGCTAACATAACATTTGTAACTATATACTTTGCTATGTCTTAACTCCTCACAAATACTTCAGACATGTCTTACTATCTGAGACAAGGCGTCTAGACGGCTAGTTATCCAAACATGGACCTGCTTTTACACGACAACATGCATCAGCACATCAGGACTGTAAACATGCACTCCGTGAAGTAGACTGCACTGCCGGGATGCCACCATATCGCAGAAGTGAGTTTTTACTCCCTCTTTCGGCTTGCTCTTTGTACGTGCTATGCTTTGCGACATATTAAAATCGTATTAGGGAAGCATCAAACCAAGAAATAACTGAATGCCGAAGCCCCGACAGCACAGCTGAGCAGGTTCCAGTACCCCCTGCAGGAAGGTCGTCCAAGTGGCCCGTGAGTCATTTTAATGGCTGCTTTTACGGCCCGAGAAACAAAGTTTTGGGGAAGGTAGTCACTGTGTGGAGGGGATAAATTTCTATACACTTTCACAGTAATCTTCTTCACTGACCTACTGTTTGTCTTAGTACTTTTAAAACTCGACTGAAAACACATTTGTTTACCATTGCACTTAAGTTGTGATGATGAGTTACTTATTTAATGCGTTAATTTTTTTCTTCTGTATTTACTTTTAATTTTTAATTCTAAACTCGTGCTTTTTAATCTCATTTTTAAATTTCTGATTTTCTCCAAATTCCTTTTTTTGTTATTTTTCTACTTTTTAAAATGGCTGTAAAGCAGTTTGTAAACCCTGTGGTTGAAACTGCTATATAAATAAAGATTGATCGATTGATCGATTGATTTAAACAGCTGAGAGAAGGGAAAACCTGAGTTTCCATTTCCATCGTTTCTTGACATTTACAGTTCATCTGCCAGATTAACTACCTCAGGAAAGCCGAGCAGTGAGAAATTATACTGTATGGAGGTGAGTCCAGAAGACAGCCTCCAGAGAACTGAATGATTGTCTCTGTATTATTGAAAGCTTTTTTCCTTTCATGTGTACAAGTTCTGCAGTTCTGTGGTGTAGATTTCATTCTAGCGGATTTGACAGCCCATCTTATTGTTCTCGAGCTTCACCCACCCATCTCTGATCTCTCTGCGAGCTGAAAGGCTGGTCTGTTATCGTGCTTAATAATATAAGACCATCCATCCTCATCTCAATGGCTCATCGGTCTCTTGATCTAAATGCTCTGGTGAGTTTCCCGATGATCACATCCATCTGGCACAGGATGCGTGTGTTAAATTCTGTCCAAGGTAATAACGTTTGCACAAAGTCCTGCACCAACCTCCTTGTGCATGGAGGAACTTTTACACCCAGGCCCCACTGATATCCGTAGGGTTGAGTCCTTGGCATAAGTGAAGGACAGATCTTCTCTAGAAAAGAAGGGGTGAGGAACGACCTCTATGAGGTATCTCCACACTTACTCACACAGTACCTTCTGACAGATCGGGCCTAGCTCAAGTAAACAAAGGCTGCTGTTTTCAAATCCCGAACGTCTGTGCCATTAAGAGACCAGGTACTGCAGGGTGATTCGTTCATAGCCACGTAAAAGCATGCAATAACCATAATGACTGTGCTTTAAATGGCCTTAAGTATTCACCGGTATTCTTTGTGTTTTTCCACATGGGAGGTAGTGTGGGATCTTCCAGTGTTAGTAGAAAGGCGAGCCAAGGTGACAGTCGCTCCGCAAAGGTCCACAACACAATGTGTAACGGCAGCTTCTGCAGGCCGCGAAGAATGAGCCTTTGTTTTAATGTTGCCCCATGCGGAGATCTAGTGTTTCAGCAAATGGCCTCACACGCTCGTGCTCTCTGCAGGAATGCAGTAAAAGCAATCGGCTGCAATTTTTCTTTTTTTTTTTTTAATTTGATGCGTAGCATAATGCGACAGTAAAGTTAAAAAAAAAAGAAAGAAGATCTAAACAGCCCATCGATCATGACTCTTAAGCAAAGGTAGAAAGCCTTCAAGCGACTCTCCTGGTTTATTATTTTGTAGAGTAGAGGGAGGTTCACGTGGAATGGATAATTTGATAGGCACACGTAAGTGGGGTGGACTGCAGCAGGTAATTACAGACCTGCGCCGGTGTCAATGGGGGTAATCCGTGCTGGAACAGTGGTCTAAAAAGTGAGACGTGGCCCCATCCTCCCCAGTCATTAGAGCCCTCTCCCAACCTGCAGAACCACGACAGAGGAGGGGTGGAGACGTCAAGAAAATGACTCGTTCCTTGTGTCCTTGTTTACTTCCGTCCTAGCAAACAGCGACAGGATTATGCTCCACCGTAGACCCGGAGCTGCAGACGCTGACAGTGCAAGTGCCAGGGAAACCTTGTTTAGTGCAGAATGCCGAGAAAGGTCATGGCTGTCCAGGCAAATCTAAATTGACTGTCCTCCTGAGCAACTGTAGAAGATTGTTCAGCTCATGTTTGACAGCCACACAAATCAAGTCGGCTTTTTGTCCTGTGCAGAATAATTACAAACTGTCCAAAGCAGAAGCCAAAGCTGTTTCACAAACTATTTTTGTGTTGGAGATGAACAAAAACAGCGAGTGTGGTGGCTCTGGCAGAGACGGGTGGAACTCTGCTCTTCGCAGTGTAATTTCCCTACAAGTCAAAGTACATGTTTTCACTAAGCCCTTGTTATCGGTTTACAGTAAACCAGTAAAGAAACACAGACTCAGCTGCCAAACATGTAAGACATTTAACCAAGCCTGATCAGCGAAAACGCAAGAATTACAACCGGGATGCTTCAGGGTGGTCTTCACGTTATACATTCATATTAGTAATCTCATCATTTGAATTGGCACACGCATAGCTGACACCCTCAGCAAAGCCACGTTAATCTGAAATCAGGCGGCACGACTTGCTGCTCGGTTACTGAAGTGTCTGTAGACTCAGCACTGTGACCAAGGAGCTGCATTATACGGATGTCTGGAGGACCGAGCTTTAAACCCGCATCAGAACGATTCTGCCTGCAATCACATTACACATTCACTGCTTACAAAGGCTGCCACTGGAGAAAAGGTCAGTCCTCGCCGCTAGTGGCCGAATTTCTCAGAGTTCGAAATTCTCGATGTTCAAAACTCATCTTCCCTTACCGCTTGTGTTATTACAGTGATCCTGCAGAGCACCGCAGCAATCAGAAGACACAAAGCAGGACAGCCCCTACACAGGATGCCGGTATAACAAGAATAAGTTCAGTACCATAAGCCATTGACCGTATGGTGAACGTCTTACCCAGCACAAAAACTTTCAGATGGATGCAGATTTACAAAAGTATCCTGGTACATTTTCCAATTAATACTTTCTCCTACTGAAAGCTCCGTTTTCCAAGTCTGAAACTGAAACATGAAACTTACATTAAGTGTAATGGAGATATGTAACCTACAAGACAAGATGATCTTTAAAATTAGAAAGATTATTACACTTATGTGAATTTTGACACCATTAATGCCTCAAAAATCCCACAGTACAGGTATATCTTCCATATCCAGGGTAACTGGAGGTTGACAACCACGTAGTTCCACTAAAGAAATGTGACATGGGATCACTTTCCAAAGTCTTTGCATTCTCCTGCAACCACCCTGGAGTTTCCCGCACCAATCTGTTGTGCTACATAGTGCCGCCATGCAGCTTGGGGGGGGGAGGAATTGAGATGGACACTCTGTCCATCTGTGAAGCTCCTTTACTTGGGAAAATCAATCATACAGCTGCCACCGCTGACAGCCCCTGGTGTTTCGCATTCCCCTGAGAGGAGCTAACGTCTCCTTAGCCCATTTTTGCCAGAGGCACAGCAAGCAGGAGTGGGCCAGAAGTCACAACTGTTCTTTCACTCCGCAAAGGAACTGGGCGAGCGAGTTTGTGGATAAACCTGAGGTGAAATGTGGAGCTCTTAACAACCTGAAGGCAATGAGGGACGTACCCACATCTTCGTCAAATCATACAATAATTTGCTGAAACCGCTGATGTTTTTTTTTTAGTAAACACTGAACTGGAGAACATGTGGATAAAAGACTTGGGATTTTAGTTTTAGGCAACTTTGAAGAATGGCAGGAATATGACGGCAGCACGTTAGATAAAACAAGGCCAGAGGCCAGGTTCGATCCAGCAGGGCTTACCTGGCGCAGTGACACAGGAAACGCTAATCTGGGGGTCTAAGGAGTATCGGGAGGGGGGGGGGCTCAGAAAAACACAGCGGCCAGCTTGTAGCAGCAGGGGGGGGGGCACAGGGCCAATCAGGAAATGAAGGAGACGGGGGGGGGGGGGGGCACCGTCTGGGGGCCAGGGGAAAACCCCCGCGGTGGGGGGAACCCTCTGGGGGG
>JAACJT020000033.1:14085968-14100098 GCA_009936485.2 Gymnarchus niloticus
CCCGCGCCAATATACGTAGGCCTGACTACCCTCTTCGCGCCTAAGAGCAGAACGGCGTTCCTCCGGACCGCCGCTACACCGGGAGGCTGCAACCCCCCCCCCCCCCCCCCCATCTTACCTCCTCTTCCTTGTCACAGCACCTAACCTCACCAACGAGGCTAGCGCATTCTTCTGTGTGTCTGATGACAGGACGTCGTAAGATTTGATTTCCCCTGTTAAGAATGCAAACATCAGCTCTGAATGCACAGTTAGAAGGTAAGCAATTACATGTTCCATAGCTAGAGTTGATTACCTGCCACTATAAGGCTGAGAGCGAAGGAACGAATGCCAGAGATAAACTCCTTCTCCGTAAACTCCTGAGCGCACTCGCCACAAATGTATCTGAAAATCACCTAAGCAGGTGGAGAATGAAACACATTCCCTTGTGTATAGTACAGAAATAAGCACATCTCTTTAGCAGCATCTCTTGAGTTCTGAAAGGTTAGGTCAGATGGCCTAGCTACTAAGTGTCCAGTAACTGATAACAAAGACTCTCGGAAAGGATCATTACCTGATATGCATCTATAAAGGGCTGTATGACGGCGATGAGGAAAGACGTAACAACGTGGCCGTCGCCTGTTTCTGTGATGTCTTGGTCTTCGGTCTGGATGGCGCCGCACTTCCTCAGCAAGCGACAAGCTTCATCGAAGTCCTGATGGAAAAACGTGGAGGGAGGTACCTCTAGGAAGTGTCCGAACAATACATTTCACTGCTGGTTAAGAATTAGCTGCCAGATTCAGCGTATTTCAGATTGCCGTAGACCAAAAGCCATTCCTGGTGAGCCCACCTGACCTGTCCGGCCCGGAATGAAGACGAACTCATTATAAAACATCTCCTGGAGGAATTTGAACAGGTTGTATGAATCCGCTGCATTTAAAGGAACAGACACAAACATTTAGTGGAAGGGGCAAAAAGAATTTACTGACCAAATGACAGGACCAGGCAGAGTAAATATGTACTTCACCTCTATTCGAGGCGGCCGTATTCAGAGCCATCGCCAATATGGCTGGGATCACCAGAACGTGGAGGGCCTGGTTCCTGTAAGAGGCGCACATGAGCACTGTGACGGCCCGCCTGAACACGGCCTCCTCTGAACCAGTGGTCCCCCGAGGCTCCTCTTCTACCAGGATCACCTGGCCGGCATCACAGCGCACCACAGAATGGTGAAGAGACAAGCTGGATGATATCACTTTGCTGTCTGGCACCTGGACTGGGGTGGAGAGCAGAAAGTCAGGTGATTCTCTCTTCAAAGCTGATGGAAACTTTTTAAGATGGCTGGAGTCCTGCTACTGGAGGATTGTGAGGAGAAATGGATGGTGCAGTGCAGTACTTAATGGCCAACACTGTACTGCAAGGTCACATACTGGGCAAATACTGTACTTCTGCTAATCCACCAGACTGCCAACACTGATGGGTGAAACGGGACAAAGACAGATCAGAAAATAAAAGCAAATAAAACTCATCACTGCACATGAAACTTCAAAAAGGAACTCGTCTAATTAAGAGGGAGTTCAAGTACTAGCAGTCACAAAAATAACGCTTAGCAACCGTGACAGGTATCGCCCAGCTTCAGGACACCGGACGACATACCTGGCCAGTCTAAGATCGCCCCAAAGCTCAGGACCAGCCACTTCAGCCACACGGCCTGCTTGGTCAGGAGCTTCAGGTCCATGCCATCCAAGTTCTGCATCAGGATAGTGGCCATCAGACTCCAGGGGCTCAGCACCATGCTGACCTGCTGCAATCGCAGCATCAAGTGCGCCGTGGTGTTCACAAAGGCCTGGAAGCTCTCGCTCGGCCTCGTGGGAAGGTCCCTACGTGGCAGGATGAGCAACGAGTTAAAGTTATAGTTGTACAGGCCACTGGGCGAAACGTGGAACAATCTGTGATCCATGAGCTGTGTCAGAAGACACCAACATGGTACTCACTCACAAACATTACCTTGGAACCAAGTTGTAGTGGTTGCGGTTGACCTTCCCTCTGGCCAAGTTCCTCACCGATACGGGGTGGCCGAAGCAAACGTGCATGGTGCCGTAGTCCTCACCCATAACTTTTCGTGCTTTCAGCAAACCCTGAAAATCATACGAGTACATCCTAGAATTGTACACATGCGCTCAGGAGGGAACCGTGTCCTGGGAAATTTTAGAAGAAAGGTTTCATATCTTATGCATTGTATATTCCCCTCATTTAAATCAAGAGCCAACATATGCAAATCTCGTGTTGTGTTTGGCAAGAAATATTTTATAATGCTTTATTCTTTGTTCTGTAATGCAAGTTTCAAACAGCAGACTGACGCCGCAGTTCGTTTCTTAGCTGCGCACAATCATGTTTGCTATTTATGACATTTACTATAAAGCGTTCAGTCGTTCATTGGAGTAACTATAATCCCAAATGGACAAACAGCAGGGTGACAACAGTCCACGTCCTGTCAATACTATCGCGTTTCATTTTAGATCCCCCCCCCCCCCCCATGGAACACAAGTACCCCTAATAAAGGTTCCTACCCATGTACATGACCTAATACTACATAAAGGATACTGCTTCTTCCCTCTCCCCTACCCATTTAAACCCAGTGACCCCCCTCCGTGACGGGTAGAACCAACTTACCATGGTTGACTCTTTGGGTTTGGGGACACCCAGCAGCTCGTAGGCCAGCAAGGCTTCCTCCACCACGCGGTCATAGCTGATGCTGATGGGGACCAGGCTGATGTCGTAGACCTCACCTTTAAAGAAGGGCTCCAGCACCATGTGCATCATCCCTGCATACAGAACACCGCAATTCCCAGAATGCATTGCTGTTCCAATAGGAAGCTACGGAAATAACTGGATTTCTTGAATGCAGCCCCGCCCAACTCACTTTTAAGGTAGAGTGGGCAATGACACATTACTATAAGACCACCCTGTGTCACCACAGCCACTTTCCCTCCATATTTCAGGTCATGCAATGAAAGCCAAGAGAGCGACCCAATGTGCATTTATGCTCCTGGGAACCCTAGTAGACAACAGCAATGCAGGAGCTGCCCAGGATATGGAGGAAACCAAACTGTCAGCCTTCTGAAGACAGTCGCTGGGTCTGACCTTCGGCTTTCAACGTAGTCAGTGAAAGAAAGTCTTAGCTGCTAAAAGCAACTGGCTACAGAGCTGGTGGGTAACAATTCACCCCATGAGAATTTATCGTAGCAAAATGAGGGAGCTGCTCACTCACCCAGCTTGGGTGGCAAAGACTTCAAAGTTCGACTCCGTAGCCCCTCAACGTAAAACTCGACTGGAGCGAAATCTTTCTGCGGGACCAAAACAAACCAGCATGGGAATGTGTGGAGGGAAACCTTAATTTCACCTACGGCACGTCAATCTTCATGCAGGAAAAAGACACTGGTCTCCTGCAAGATCTACCAAGAATAAATAAGGAGTGCTGTTTGCTGGATGAAAGAACATAGCATGATCATATTTAAGGATAACATGTTAATGCCTTAGCAACAGGCAACTACGGGATGGGCATATATTTATTCCTGGAGGTACCTTCTTACCCTGTTTTAACAGAATTTCAGAATGTCCCTTCTCAGTCACCGATAGCCTTTGGCCGGCGTGTGCAGGGATTCAGCAGACACTTACCCTCACGATGGTTTTCACGTACTCAGAGAGCACGGCCCAGTACAGCTTGTTGGTCCCGATGGCACGTCGGATGAAGAAGGCGCCGGAACGCCGCAGGATCTCGCCGACCATCTGCATTCCCATCAGCGCTGGAAAACGGGCAGCACGGAGGAGGTGAATGAGCACTGAAGGATTCCCATGAGGCCCAAGTGCACCTCTGCCAGAGTGAGAAGTGTTTGATGTTCCACAGGAAAAGGGACCAGCAATTCGTATTTCGTGTTTCGCGGCACATATAACAGCCGCTATAGAAAGTGCTTCTGGATGCACCTGGACTATACAGCCATAACAGTGACACAGTGTGTCTGGACCAGATACTTGCGGATTCCAGCAGCGATGACCGGAATGGAGAGGTCGTAGGTGAAGAGGAGGTACGAGAGCACCAGAAAGTCCACGTAACTCCTGTGATTGGGCATGAGCACCACTGGAGATTCCTGCATGGCCTGCTGAAGCTACAGCGAAACACATAAGCATTAAAAGCTGGTCTATAAAACAATTACAGTTACTCAGAACAACTTTTCCCCCCACGAACCATAGCCATATCAGACAAAAAAACAAGTTAAATATTAGGTTAAATATTCATGTGTGAGCAATGATGTACTCAGCTATTACTGCCAGCAGCCACAAAATGCTCAACCTCTGAAGGTACAGTTCTTAAAGTATTTGATTTGGGAAAAATTATCTAAAGACAAAAGTTGGTCATATCAGACAGAAGCTAAAGCACTGCCCCTCGGTTTGGGTCTTACTAACTGAACCTAAGCCTGTTACCCTCTGCAGTCCATCCTCGTTGACGTTGATCTTGCGGAAGAGTCGCTTGAACACCTTGCTTAGAATGAAGCCCAAGAATCGGATGTAACCCAGCTGCAGGTCCTGGGACATTTCCTCCAGTATACCAGCAGCCTCCTCTCTGATCACCTCCATTGGCTCGCCGGTGTCCTTAGCAATCTCCCCCCAGGGGAAATACGAAAGGTGGGATTTTAGGAATGCACCCAGGTGCGGACTTGGTACGGTCACATTAACAGACGCTGATGTTATGGTGACGGTCAGAACCATCTGGTGGATGCGTCACCTCCTGCATAATGTAGTGAAGGTGCTGAGATTCCAGGACCGTCTTGTTGAGGAAGGTCACGGAGCAGGGTGGCATGCCGCGGCTGGACGTAGGGGTGAAGCTCTTCAGGGCATGGCTCAGGTCACTGGACCTCCTCCTTTCCTCCAGAATATCCCGGAAATCCTCCCTTCTTGGAAACACCAAGTACTGAGCCTGAATAAAGCAACAAGCCCCATGACCATTATTAACCCAAGTATCTGGATCGACTCCAGTGTTCTGAGAACCATTCAGATTAACATTATACTTCCCATCCATCCATTTTCTATACTGCTTATCTGCCAGGGTCGTGGGGAAGCTGGAGCCGATCCCAGCTGACTTTGGGCAAGAAGCGGGGTACACCCTGGGCAGGTCGCCAATCCACCGCAGGGCCAACACAGAGACAAACTAACATGATACTTCTAAGGCTAAAAACAACACTGATAGATTCCTTTAGATTTTGAGGAAAAGGTGACTCCACAAATGGAGTTAGAGTGAAATCCAGGTCAACGTGATAAAACCAACATGTTACACAGCCCGCTCACCCAGACAGGGTTACACTCTGATCCATAAACATAACTATAGATACGGTGACCACAAAGTACAGGCGTCTCAATAATATACTTCATATTTAAGGTCGAGCATACTACTGCGATCAACGAGAATTGTCAGACAATAACAAATCAATAAGACAATTTCATGACTTGTATAACACCAGACATTTCTGATCTTAAAACTTTCGACTCAACCGCATCTGATCTCAAAGTCGATGCTTCACGCTAGTTATTTTGTGGACTTTTAACTATTAACTATTGACGAAGCTTCTCGCCCTATCTCTAGGTAGTCATGAATTGCCGGACCGATCCAGGATTGTACAAGGGTCGGTGCAATTTATAGTGAACTTGAATTACACTACAAAAACACACAAAAATGATTTGTCGTCTTAATTACACAGCATCTGAGATGTAAATGCTTATTTACATTAAAATGAAAGCGATGGGAAAAACTAACGCCTTATCTGTGCCCTGCAATATCGATCGATGATAAAGTACCCCAGGACTTTAGACAAGTCATTTTTACCCCCAAAACAAAACGGAAAGAGCCGACAAACTATTTCATGGACGAATAGAGACATTACACTCAGTGTAAGATCTGAAACAGTTTTACATACAGCATAAGCAAAAAAATTAAATAAATAAAATAACAAGCTGCGACCGACGCACACTTCAGTTTTGTTACTTTTGTAGCAAATTAAAAGCGGATGCGAAAGCGAAACAAGGTATACAGTATATACAGATCTAAGGAGAAAAGGGACGATCAGACGCGAAGAAACCGAGCCCAGGCTGCAGTAACCCGATCATACCAAAGTCTCCATTGTCCCTGTGGCCATCGCTCCTCGGTTCACATCCAGCACCTTCTCTGTCCCCCTGAAACCTTAAGAGGATCGGGATCCACGGCTGAGACCCAGGAGCCAATGGAGAGGGGCTGCCGGGGAAACTCCTCCCGGAGCTGTCACGCCACTACGGTGCCACTGCCGGCTTTACAAGCCACCAAATGACCTCGTTTTTAACACGAATTTGATTTTTCCAGTAAAGGATCGATCCCAGCCGACGCTGCGTACAGTATTAATAAAAAAGTTACGGATAAAAGCCGCGGTAGCAGCAAACAAAGAAGTACAACTATAGAAGGGAATACAATGTACGTGAAGAAAGTGTGACATAGACTTAACGACGCTATGCCAAGATTGCGACTGTCGCCCTTAGTATTTCTAGCAAGTGTGTTTGTGTCTGTGTAACTTACAAACACGTACGCAAGTATGTGAAGAAGACTCATTAATTAAATTAATGGATTTACCAGTCTTATGTCATTCTGCTTCTCCTATAGTGTGGACTACAGCGGAGAGTGCAGGATCAGACCAGGGTTCCTGAAATGTAAGTGTGTTTGTTTAATACTATCTTACATAATCAGTTTGTGTGTGTTTGTTGAAATGTGAGTCTGGAATGTCCCTACAAATACAGCTGTACGTAACATCTTTGTGTTGGTGATGATATCGGTAAGTTTATGTATGTTTAAGCAAGTTTGTGCATCATGTTTTGTGTTAGTTAGTATGTGAGTTATAACAGAGATTAAAATGATGAAGATGATGGTAGTACTGACTCTTCCTCTTGCCTACAGACTCTTGTCAGCTGACTCTGGACCCCAACACAGCACATAGACACCTGTCTCTGTCAGAAGGGAACAGGAAGGTGATGAGGATGGAGGAGGAGCAGTCGTATCCTGATCATCCAGAGAGGTTTGATGTCTGGGACCAAGTTCTGGGTAGAGAGAGAGTCTGACTGGTCACTGTTACTGGGAGGCTGAGTGGGGTGGAAAAGGAGCTGAAATAGGAGTGACTTACAGAGGAATCGGGAGGAAAGGAACTGGTGCTGTTGACTGTGTGCTTGGAGCCAATGAGAAGTCATAGAGTCTATCCTGCACTCCTCAATGTTACTCTGTCCGGCACGATGATAAACGGACTGCCATACCCATAGAACCCTCAGGTTTCCACAGAGTAGGAGTGTATCTGGACTGGGAGGCTGGCACTCTGTCCTTCTACAGAGTCTCCTCTGATGGACTGACCTTCCTGTACAGGTTCACCTCCTCATTCACTGAACCCCTCTATCCAGGGTTTTGGATTTTCCTAGACTCCTCAGTGTCCCTCTGCATGCTGGGATAGCTCCTTGTGTGCTGGCAGAATTCTTTTCCATTTATGTACTGAATTTGGTCCGTCTGTTCATTCCCTAGACTGAAAAAAAGTCTGTTGGATTAACGTGAAAAAGTATGTACATTGGTTGCACATAATATAATTATGTTAATTAAACATGATTGATATATGTTCATTATAGTTAATAATTCTACATTAGAAAAAGATTGTTTTTATGTTCAGTATAATTCATTTTCTTCTTTTAATCCAACATGATTTTGTCACATTTTTCCAAAAGGTTTTAATGTTAAAGTTGCATAATTCAGTGGTGTGAAACTTTATTGAAAAATCTATATTTAATGTTCATCCACTGCACCTCATTCAGTGTTTCATTTCTAAACTGTATTTTGTATGATCAGTTTTGGTATTGCCTGAGTGCTATTGTACATTATCTTATAAAGGAATACATTTTGGACAAAATGACAGATTCTGTAATCATCTTATAACAAAAACATTTATTTCTTAAATGTTTAAAGGCGCACATGCAGAAAAACAAACAGCTCTGCAAAAAACAGATTATGTTGCTATGAAAAAAAAAACATTACAGCTTCACTGCACTGTTGTGTACAATCAAAGGAGCGAGAATGAGGACGCTGGAGAGACGCCATGTTTGTTTATAAGGGGATTAAACTCTAATAAATGAATCTATCAAACATATTTTTTGTAAGCTTTGTGAATTGTAACTTTGTATGAATTATGCTATATAAATAATTTTGCCTTTCCTTGTAGCGTCTAAGCTGGTCTACTATTCTGACAGCAGTGTCTCTTTATTAATACACTACCCACCCCTGGACAATGTTCTGTTTTTATTTGGTCTATTCATTATTTCATTTAGGTAAATTGCAATATTCAGTTAAGGCCAAAAATTAACATACACCTATGCTACAGATTTTCATTGTTTCCCAATCGCCTTCAGCGTGTTTCTCGGTATGTTGGAGTTATTGCCCATTTCTCCTGACAGAACTGCTGTAAGTCAGTCATCTTGGTGTGAGGCTAACAGCCCATCACTTAATGTTGGCAAACCAACGAGATGATGGTGGACATCAACAAAAAAGCAGCAGAGGAGCTACACCCCTCTCAGCATTGTCAACAGAGGAGAGGGTGAATAGCTTTAAGTTTCTTGGAGTGCTTC
The DNA here is from genome assembly GCA_009936485.2 of Gymnarchus niloticus. Classification (NCBI taxonomy): domain Eukaryota; kingdom Metazoa; phylum Chordata; class Actinopteri; order Osteoglossiformes; family Gymnarchidae; genus Gymnarchus; species Gymnarchus niloticus. The sequence continues at coordinate 14,094,615 of JAACJT020000033.1, forward strand.
TCTTCCAGGGTTTACAGTGGACCCAGAATATCCTGAAGGGAAGACAATGGCTGTTCCACCTGAGGCAGCTGAGCAAATTCAAGGTCTCCACAGCAATGCTGGAGACTTTCTGCACTGGTGCCATTAAAATCATCCTGACTCTCAGTATTACATTCTGCTATGGTAATGGCTCTACCAAGGACCTCTCAGCCCTGCAGAGGGTGGTCCTCATGGCCCAGAACTCCTCCAGGTTGGCTCTCCCCTCCCTGCAGGACATCTACACCAGTCATAGCCAGACCAAAGCTATTAAAATTGTCAAGGACTCTACACACCCCAGCAGCCACCTGTTCAGCCTGCTGAAATCAAGTAAACACTTCTGCAGTCTGACAGCCAAAACAGAGAGGCTCAAGAGAAGCTTCAAAGGTTAATCAGCCTGGACCAAGGGCGTTTCTGTAACTTATTACTGATGTTCTAAGTCATTTGCACGCTGCCTTCTGTACAGATCTCTATGTATTTATCTGTATATATTTAACACACTGCCTTCTGTATAGCCTTTGTCCATGGCCCTCATTTATCTTCTCCTAGACCCTTTCTTCTCAAATGACAAATAAAGAATCTCGAATTTTGATGTCTGTGGGCCTCAAGGTTTTGTTCAGACATGCTTTTCATTCCAGTCCACAGATTTACAATATATTAAAACATCTTTTTGCTACGTTAAAATGTTTTCAATTAATCAGTGTGATATTAACACAGCCATTCCCTAACCTCTTATCCGGGTCGGGAGCCTATGCCAGGCAGCACAACACTCTAAAGCTACGTTCACATTACAAGTCTCATTGTACAACTACCCAAGTTAAATGTTTTTGGATTCCGACTTCTTTTGCCTTGGGTTTTGCTTCTTAGCTGCATCTCAGTGCTCTTATTTTGTTTCCTATCCTCTAACTCCAGAAATAATTCCAGATGTTGAAAGCTGTCCCAGTACCATAGGAAACGAGTGTAGAAAGCTAAACTTTCCTTCAGATGTCTCGTTGGGTGGAGGGGTGAGCAAGGATACACGAGTGAGAATTACACCTGTGTATTACACTCACGAAAGGTCATCAGAATCGACCACTGAATGTTTCCACCTACAAGGAACATGTATTTTTCTGTATAATGTTACCTAATTCCTTTCTTCTTCCTCGTTTATTCCCCTCGTTTCATCTCCTCTGTGACCTTTGAACTAGTGGACAAGGAGACGACATAAGAGAGTTGAGACGCAGCCATAGTAGCGCTAACCAATGAGTCTGCGGTTAATTTGAGCTCCAGCGCAGCTGAAGGAGGTCTGAGTGACATCACCACTAGTAAATAAATCATTGTTAAAAACTATACATAACGCTACAAATGAGCACAAACGTAGCAATACAACAAATTATAAAGGTTTCCTCATTAGTGTCGTTTGTTGGGAGTCAGCTGCACGGAGCGACGCCTTTCAGTCTATTTTCATTACTATATTCTCATTCCTCTTCTATATTTGATACAACTTCCGTGAAGTCATCTCCTTATTTGAAAATTAAGGTAAAAGTATTTGGATTGTTTAAACCGCCATTTTGTAAAGAAAAACCCGAAGGACAGTACGATAATCTGAAGATATTTTATATTGCAAGGTAAGATTACCTTTTCCAGATGAATAACCTGCGGTGTTTTCAGTTACCTTTGTGTTACCTGTATTCAGCTGTGCTACAATGCCCAAAAACTGTCCCCCGTATTATCACGGACACGGGCACTTCTGGTGGCTCTACAATGGGAATAAATGGTATTATCCTATACATGACAATTAGTGTAGGGTTAGGCTTGAGGTCCTGAATCCTCAATTTGTGACATCAGTCATCAATGTACATTGTAATTATCCCCCCCCCCCCCGTGAAGTGCCTTGGGGCAACCATGTTATGAAAGGCACTATAAAAATAAATTAATCAATGAATTAGTTCTCAGGTGACGTGTATGGGAATGTGGAATTCTATTTTGCACAACTGCTAACCTCATTTAATAACAATCGTTACTGTATCTCTTCTAAAATACGACCCGTGTTTTGTCAAGTTACTCGCTGGCTTACATTGGACTATTTAAAATCACCCCTTAAAATAGAATGCAAAGACTCAAAGCACTGATTTTAATTTCCTTCAATATGAATGAATATTCTGTGTCACTGAAGTAGTTTTGGGGGTTAAGCACCATGCTCAAGAGCCCTGCAGTTCACATGGTCATTCTGCCAGTTATGGGATCCAAACTGGTAAACTCTATACATGGGTACAGACTCCAAACCCACAGAGCCATACCCCAGTCTCAGTTTCCATGTATCTCTATATTCTTTACATTCTTATGTATCTGTATGTGTACAGTGGTCAACACAGTATCAATCGTACAGCTAGTGTTCAAGAGACAGGGAGAAAGTTTAACGTAGGTTTAATGAAAACACTTCCTCCTGTTACAGGAACATGCAGGGGAGCTTCAAACTTGAAAACCTATGATGTGGACCAACGATGAGGTAATCTACAAATCCTACAGGACTACAGGAAGTGTAAAAGGACAAACTTAATACCAACTACTAGTACAACATAGTTGCCTGTTCTGTGTTTGCCCTTTTGTTCTGCTAATTGATAAACCAGGAAAGAGAACCACAACTAAAGTATGAGAGTTTAATATTGAACACTCTTTGTACTTGTCTGCCCACACTTTTGTCTTGTTCTCTCCTTATTAAACTATTCTGGTACTCAGAGAAGGTACTAATTCTGCTAATCGTTTGGAGTGTTTAGGATAGTCACCAGATGTCACTTGGGCCCCTTTTTTTGTCAGCTGTGACACTTGAAAACTCCAATTAGATAAGTTGATCACAGAACTTTCACAAAAACAAAAAAAAACAACAAACGAAAAAGCATTTTATTAATTGAATTGCAATTAGTGGGGATGCGTCGTTAAAGAGGATTACAGAGGTAATTCCTTAAGGGAAGTCTGAGTCGGGCAGAGGGATCTGCACAGGTATATTCAGTAATGTAAAGGGTGGGACGTATACTTCAGACACACAGTAGAAGCCGAGCCGTATGGTCATGGCTGTGTTCTTCTTAATCCACTCTCTTCTCAGGACCAACATGGTACATACACGTGTAATAGTGTCTGTGACAAAGTGAAATCTGTGCGTGGGTGGTGTTGATTCTATTGAATTCAATTCAAATTTATTTATATAGCGCCTTTAACAAGAAGCACTGTCACAAAGCGCTTTACACAGTCCTGGGCCCAGGGTCCCCGGAGAGTAAGCCAGTGGTGACAGTGGCAAGGAAAAACTCCCTCAAGAGGAAGAAACCTTGGGAGGAACCAGACTCAAGGGGGAAGCCAGTCCTCCATTGGCTGGCACCGGGTTGAGGGTACAAGGGCAGAAACTTTAGCCTGGTGAAAATGATCAGTGTTTCTGTAGACATAATAATATGTGCATTCAGTCAGTGATTATCAGATTAGTTGAGCTATTAAGAAACCCATATGTGTTCATTCAATATAAATTTGTAGAGTACTAGGATTTTGTCTAAATGTAAGTATTTACTGTTTTGATTCTTTTTTCTCTTCATAGAGGACCCAGCAGGATTTGTCTGATCTGCCTGAGCACAGAGCACAGAGCCCTAGGATAGGGGAAAATGCCTCAAAAAAGAGTCCCTCGATGAAACGTGGGAAGAGAGGAGCTGTTCCTGAAACAAGTCCCTCAGTGGAGGGTAGCAAGAGAGGAGCTGCTCCTGAAACGAGACCCTCAGTGGAACGTGGGAAGAGAGGAGCTGCTCCTGAAACGAGACCCTCTGCAGTGCAAGGACAGTCTAATTTTCCCCAGAGGTATGACTTATTGTGCTTGTCACAGTTTTGACTTGAGACATTACCTAAATGTCTCTGACTCATCCGTCTGGGGTGGAAGATTTGTTGTTATGATGTTTCCATCATTAATCTAAAGTTAATGTTCCTGTACCTTTAAAATGGGCATCAGGGTGTGTCAGTGGGTGTGGCTGTGTGACCTCACCCCTCCAGCGTGGGGGGTTTTAGTCATGCCCCATCTCCATGTGTGGATGTTCTCATGTTCTCTGCGTTTCCTCTGGGTTCTCCAGCTTCGTCCTGCAGAGGAAGATATGCAGTTAGATAAGCTGGTGTCTCTAAATTGCCCATTGTGCACTCGCTTCCTGTAATGGACTGATATCCTGTCCAGTCTACCCCTTTGACATGAATATGTAATCTACAATTCTGTAATGTTAACTTGTAATAAGGAGCATAATGTTTACAAGAAATTAAATGATAATGTAAACTTGCAGTTTCATAGGCTTATTCATCTTTTAAGTGTTTATCTTGGCTCTGGTGTGGTGGAGACCTGGAGCTGACCCCAGGCAGCAGAGATCACAAGGCTGGGGTTCACTCTGGACTGGATGTCAGCAAGGACTGACTTTATTAAACCAAATGTTATCTTAATACTAAAGGGTGGAAATCTGATGACTACTATCAACCACCACTAAATCAAACCCCAGTAAAAATGCTCTTGTTGGATGGCCACAAAGTTTTTGTATTCCTTCAAATTCTGATTTATAAGAGGATAATTTTTACACGTTGTGTTAACTTTACAAAGATATGTCGGGACAATATATTTAAACTGTTTAAATAAGATTAGGAAACTGTTAGCGTAGTGGTAACATTAAAGTGGTAACCAGAGTCAAATCTAACATCCAAATGCTTTAAGTTACTGTGTAGTAGTGGCCTTTAGCCACTCTACTACAGTAAATGCTATGATTTTGCTATAATTTACTCTACTCCAGTGGTTAGATGCTGTCATTTATTCTAGTACGGTAGGTAAATGCTGTTATTTACCTTCGTGCAGTGGTTAAATGTCTTATACTCTAGTACAGTGGTTTTATTTGTTTTAAGGAAAATGAGAAAATGACTCTCGTCTTCGGCTTGTAACGGGATTTTTTGTACGAGATTCCAACCTTCACTAATATATGAATAAGGATGTTCATTGCTAATGCGTATACTAAAGTGGATCTTTCATTTCGGTTGTACTCTAGGTTAATTCTTCCTGAAGTAGCCATTTTGATAAATTGCAGTTTGTTTTATTTTTCCTCTCTTCTAATGCAGCAAAACGGATGAAACGATCCAGGTACCTAATCTTTAGATGTTATTTAATTAGTTATTTTGTTCATTCGAGTACAGCTTTTGTTATTTACAGGAAACTGCGTTCTGATCGACGTCATTCAGTAGAAAATATCTTCAGATGGCAAGTAAATGAAAGTGGAATTTAGCTTAATCTGTTAAACGGTATACAATAAACTGACATTTAAAGTTTTTGAGCTGGTCATTCCGTAGTTGTTTTGTTTATTGTAGAGATTATTTGTATGCATTCCAACTAGCAGTGCGTGATAAACCTGGAACCAGCAACCACAAGGTGGCAGTATTCGTCCAGCACTACATTCTCTTCAGATTACTGTAAGGCTGTCAGAGTTTATTGAG
>JAACJT020000033.1:14102494-14114292 GCA_009936485.2 Gymnarchus niloticus
GGGGGGGGGGGGGGGGGGGGGGGGGGGGGGGGGGGGGGGCGGGGGGGGGGGGGGGGGGGGGGGGGGGGGGGGGGGGGTGGTCACGTACGGCGTTGGAGCAAAGCACGGTGCGCATGCAGTAGAAGCAGAACTCCAGAGCTGAGTAGACAAGACTGAGACAAGACAGCTTGACATGACAGAAACACGGACGACACAAAGGAAGGAAAGTTGGAGGAGAAAACAGGGAAGGAAAGAGGTTTATTCGAACCGTCGAACAAGATCCAACTCTAAGACAGAGTAGTTAAACGGAGACTAAGTACTGTAAATCAAGTTCCTTGAGTACTAAAGAAAAAATGAAAGGAAAGATAGCCAGACAGATGAGACTTATGAAGATGGAAGGCGATGGTTAGTTTGCTGACTTCATTCAGATCACAAGATCAGGACAGAATTTGATATGTGAAGAGAGGCCTCAAATAATAACTTTTCAAAAATGACAATCATGTTGACGGTGTTGTGGTCTATGTTGGTGACCCTGTACCGAAGAGGTGGTGGAAGATGGACAGATAGAGATCTGGAGAAATTCACTGTGGTGTGGTTCCTCAATAATGGAATAAGCTATTGATCTGGTCAGCAGAGTCACTGTCAACCTTCAAGAAATGCCTTAAGATCCATGTTTTCTAGAAACCCATACACTCACTGACCTGCTCTCCATCTTCATCAGTTATCCCTTTGTTATAATCTCTAGGCAACACTGGATGCTCATATATTTTGCATTTGTCTAGTAGGAATCCAGTCCTCATGGTGTTTGAACTGAATAGCTCTTCTGATGTTATGTTCTTGCAGTGCTCGAGATGTATTATCCGTTTATATTTATTTAGCAGGCAGGATCCTGGGAGCAACTGGGATTAAGGGCCTTGTTCAAGGGCCAAACAGTGATATGTAATTACTCTGCCAGCCAGGGGATTTGAAACCATGACCTTCCGAGCATAAGCATATATTATTAGCCCACTGAGATAGACTGATTTGGAACAAAGGGTCTGTTAAGTAAATAAATGTAAATGTACTATAAATCTCTGCAAAGACTCTGTAATGTTTTACACAAGTATTCAGCCCACCTTGGTATACTGAATATTAAATATTGACATTAACACTGGGCTGTTTACAGGAGACGTCAACCTTTGCAGTGTGTCTGAAACAAGAGGTGGGACTTCTTTCCTGAAACTGAACAACAATACAAATAGATGTCAAGCATGGTGAAGGCATTTATGAAAAGTTTATGTGACCTTACGTGACAGTTAACACTCAGCTCGGTTACCACAAGCAGACACGCCAAGGACATAGACAGAGGAAACAGCTCTAATACAGTTTTAAGGTCATTGCTCAGTACATGCTGGGTTATTGCAAGCCTGTTTAAAAAATGACAGTTTTCCTCTTATGAACTGTCAGTGAGCATATCCAAAATATCACCTTCAGATAAACATGTAGTGAACTTGAAAAAAGTCAAATACCAAACATAAATTGACGGATTCATTTGTTACGTTTGAAAAAACTTCAAGGGTCATACTTGGCTAGACATACTGCGCCTACAGCAAGTGTTCGGCTTTAACTGAATTATCTACAACACAAGCAGAGTATGTTAATGAGTCAGACGAGGGGGTTCAGCGATAACTGAACTCAGGAGTGAACGGCAGACACATAAAAAACTGAGTGAAAAGTACAGTAATGCCCCAGTGAATGAATAGTCTGGGTCTTTCGTAACAAAGTCTGCCACTTCAAATTTGAGTAAAAGGGTAAAAATCTTAGGCAATCACTAGCCTGTCATGACACACGCAAAAAAAAAAGTGGAATCTGATGTCTGCTTTGTCCAGTCTTGGGAAGTTCTCCACCCCCCTCTGTGATGTCATCTGCAGACCATCCAATCCCTGCAGGTGTTCTACCACGCCCACATGACCTTACTTAATGAAAATTTTTGTCCTCGGTAGCATTTCTGCGTATTAGTTGTTTTCCCACAAACGCAAAGTTCTGAAATTTATTATGAGGAGCCGACAAATCCAATTTGTTTAGTACAAAATCTCCTTGACCTCTTGACCAAAGTCTAATGTTAAAACGGTCAGCTAGCGATGGTAAGCTAAAATAAACTGGCTGTAAACTGAAGCATTACTGTACCAAACTGTGGAGCGGGATGATATGTGCTGTGAGGTAACACAAGATGTGCACACAAAGTGTTGCTGTGGACTTTGGCTAACGTCGATGCGCTTGTCCTCCTGTACCTTTGGCAGCGGCTTCTGGAACGCCTGCATCGCTAACATCAGTGGGGCAGCGGTAGTCCAGTTGTAGTACCTGTAGCATTTCCGAGGGACGGTTAGCCAGTTTCATTTCATGAATTGAACCAGGTGAGCCATGGGTGCCCTCTAGTGATCAGCAAATCTTTACTCAGGAGAAGCCATAATAATAAACAACACGGACCTTGAGGTTAAAAAAGTTGAGAACCCCCGGTTTAAACCATAAGCTCGAGAGATGAATGGCCCAGTTCATGAACCAGCTGCCTGAACACAACTGGAATGACTAGTAATTCTAAGCTAAAGTCGAACAAAAGCTCTTTGCACGTAACATCAAAAGCAAATCAACATGAAAGGAACTGAAATAAGCTTTTCCATAATAAAATAAACTTTCCCTGAGAACTAAGAGGGGGCTAACAATTTCTTCTGTAAGCTGCATAAACCACAGGAACAGAATAACACAATCAGCATTAATAATCTTCAGAACTTACTTGGTTCCGATCTTCACCACCAAGTTTGGGTCATCGATGATGGAGGGATTTTCGGCAAACTGCTGGTATGTTATTGCTTTTTCCTGAAATTGCTCTAGAAAAAAAAGGGCTTCCTTTAGATTTCCATTGTTCATCCTGCACCACTGTTAAAAATTCTGTTGAACAGTCCAGTCCTGAGTCCCCCTATCTAGTCCACATTTTTGTTCTACTCTTGCATGTCTAAGTCAGGTAATAAAGAATTTTATATATAGATACTTAGCTGATTTAAAAAAAAAAAAAAAAATCAGGTGTTTAGAACAAAAATATGTACTACCTGAGCAGGGGGTGAGGACTAGTTTGAGAATCACTGACAATATATACATATTTAGCTCTAATTTAAATTAATGAAGCATCACAGGACAATTCTACTAGCAATAATATTTTTATAAACTGAAATGATAATCTAATATTTGAGACGAGACGTGAACAGCAAAGACAAGCCTACCTTTTGTGATTTCTTTGTTGTCAGTTAGTCCACCACACAGAGAGATGGCGATAGAGGGCAGGTCTCCTATCTGATCAGAGAAGCTCTCCACACCACTGTCCATGCCAGAACTGCTGAGAGACTGCGGGGACATGCTGGCACTGTTTTCCGAGGTACCCGTGACAGCACCAGCACCATCGCTGCAAACCAAGGCAGGATTTAACACCTTTTGTGTTGAAAGTAGCTGGGTTTGTGAAGTTTTATCTACTGCTGAATGGCAAGCATTACACTGACACGTCACCTTTTAGGAAAGTAAAGGGCAGCGACCTCGGGGTCCATCTCCGTAAGGTCATCCAGATAAACACCGTCTGATCCAAGATGACGACTCCTCTTATCTAAAGATAAGAAAGAAGATCATTAATATAATTTTTTATTAGCCTCAAAACTAAAAGATGCAGAACGTAATCAAATTTTGTTTTAATGTTTCCAAATGGGATTTTTAAGATGTAGACAGCGCCTCTTACTGGTGCACCAAGAAATTGCGCCTTACAGTGAGGATCCGGCTTTGATCCCCATTGTGCTATATGATCTGATTGGAATAAGGAACCCCAGAAAGTATAAACTGACTCGTGTTCTGTTGGGCAGATTTATATCTGGATTATTGTGACATTTTGAGTCCACTGTTCACATGTGGTCTGTGGGTATTGTTACCTTTCTTCTTGGATGGTGAGTCTGTCTTGCTGAGTGAGCGGGACCCTGAAACGTGTCTCTCCTCCTCCACCTCTGACATTAGACGAGGCCCGCCCATCCTATCTGGCTCCGCCCTGACTGGAGCCGCTGCCTGGCTGTCAGTGGGCTCTGGAATAAACAGGGCCAGTGATGGGGGGCAGTCCTCCTGGCGCTCGGGTGTGCAGTCACCTGAAATCACCCTGAAGTGGGTGTTCTCAGACACAGGGACCGACACAGAGAGCTTCAGGGGCGGGTCTGGCTTATCTGGGAAGAGACTTGGCTGGTCGCAGGAAAGAGGAGAGAGAAAAAAACAATGTCCATGTTTACTGTTTTTACTCAAACCACCGTCTAACCTTTTCAGATTTATTGACGTTCTAATGAACACCCTGGATGGAATGCCAGTCCATTCCAGGGCACACTCACATACACATTCACACAATATGGGCAATTCGAGACACCAGTTAGCTTAACTGCATGTCTTTGGACTGTGAGAGAACACGCAAACTCCACACACACACAGAGCCAAGGTGGGATTTGATCCCTAAACCCTGGAGATGTGAGGTAACAGTGTCATCCACTGAGCCACAACATGCCCCTGCATAAAAAAAAATTCTGCTAATGAGACAGCCAAGTCAAATTGCATCTTTAATCAGTTCCCTTAGTAGCTGTACTCCACCCCCATCCAACACAAAAGAGCTGCGTTTTCCATACAGGCCAGTCCAGGACTGCCCTGCTTCTGTTACCTTGGCAGCCTGCGGAAGTTCTCCCCAAGCCCACAGCATCTCGGGCTTGTCCTGCTTCTCCTTGGTGACCAGCTCCGAGTCGCTCTTTGGCGTGGAAGGCCGCGAGGTGCCGGGGCTGCCAGGAGAGTGAGATGGGAGGCCACGTCAGGACACATCCCTATACCCGCATCCACTGCGCTAACATTCGCGTGCGTTAGTTTTTGGAAACACATTTTGAATCCACTGCACTAGCACCTGGTTATAATGGTGCGTTTCTAAAACACGCTGGCTTGGTTTAGCTGGGTGAATATCTGTGGAGTCTGTCAGTGTTTGAGAGGTTTGCCAGCACGGTTATGCTCAGGGCATGAAAAACAGAGGCAGCACTAAAACAAGCCGGCTGCCTTCAAAGAACAGGGCTTCTGGAACGTTCCATTCTTCCCGTGGGAAGATGCGACCTGGTTTCAGGAGGTCAATCTCGGTCTGCAAAAACTTTAGCTTAAGGCTTCACAGAGAACAGACCGTGTGGTGATGGAGGGGTTGCCGTTTTGAAGCAGATGGTGAAGGTTAGCGCTCCTAGTGGCCAGGAGGTGGAGGTGCAGTGCTGGTGCAGTTAGGGATGGTGAGAATAGATACAAGAGTCAGTCTTATGCCTGAGGCTGGAAGTTAGAGGATTGTGGGAGGCATGAGACAGACAAGCCCCCAGTCTTTAGAAGACCAGAGGGTCAGCTACAGCTGGGAACTCAGTAGCCTTGCTCTGGTTTTATGCCGTGGTGAGAGAGGAGAGCTCAAGTCAGCTTCCCCGAACTGATCGCCGGACGCCATTATGTCTTGCATGTCGCTGAAACTAACTGGAGCATGCAATGAAGTCTATCTATCTAGAGGAGGTGCGAATATTATTGTTAAGGCCAAATTATCTACCCTTTTCACATTTTCAAATGTACAGACATCAATGACCAATTATGCCAGACATGCCAAAGATCAAAGGTTTGTTCATTTAAATCTGTATGGTGATGTTCATAAGGATGGTAGCAGGATGTAGTACTCCTACCATACAGTCAGACATTCAAAATGACAAACATTAAAGTATCGGAATCAAAATGTTATTGATAAAAACTGAAACGTAGCAAGAAATATCGAGGTATCTGGCACTTTTTGACGACAAAACGCTAAAGCGATTCTGTAAACATATACTGGAGAATTAATTAAAGAATCAAAACACAAAACAATAAAAGACATATGTAAAATCATATCTGCCCTCATATCATTTCACCACACGTTTCATGGGCGTGGGCGTGAGCACAGAGGACATATCCACCGTGAAGGATACCTGTGCACGGGTGACCACTCCCCATCAGAGTGTGCGTGAACGGCGCTCTGCTTAAACACGGTGCTGGAAGATCTTCCAGTAGCTGCCTCTTCTCTGTAGGTCTCACGTGATGAATTTCTGGGAAGCACACGAAAATAACAACAAACACTGTGAGCAGCTCCCACAGTGCCGGGGTAAACATTTCCAGGACAGAAGGGAACAGAGGGACACCCTCTTTGCTGCAGTCTCTGAAAAGCGTCACTCCCGAGCAAGTGACAGACAGTATTGTACACTCCGCTTCAAGCCTTTTAAAGGGTCACCGTTCAATTACAGGACTATTAGTAAAGATTGAGGCTCTTTCTTTTTAAAGGGGGATCTTATTGGGGATTTCCAATAGATCCTCATTCTGGAAGAACTTTAAAATGGCTTATCTTTTATGTATCCTGAACCGAAATACTATAGCTGGTCCCCTTGGGCAAATTTTAAAATGTACCGGTTAGGTTTCACTTCTACAGTTCTCACAGCAGCTCTTGCTCAACAAAAGACGCTCTACTGTTACACTAGAGATGAATGAACAAAAACACTGCTGAGCCGAGGGTTTTTGCAGCAAACCAACTGATTCTGAGAAATCTATCACCAGATATCAGTGACCTCCCGGCACCCGACGGTCTTTCCACACACAGGCCCCTCCTCCACAGCTCAGGGGCGACTGGCCCTGTGGAATCTGCATGTGACTGTTTTGAGGGGAGATGCTGTTACTGCACTCTGCCAGCTGGGCGGCGCTCACCACAGAGCCCTTTAGGGAGGCCAAGTGAAATGGGAAAAATTGGCAGGAAGTCAAGGCCCTTCCAAATGCTTGTGGTCTGTTTCGGTTGTCAAGGGTGACAAAGACAAAGAAGTGATGTCATATAATGGTCCAGGCTGGCATTTTTATACCAAAAGACCTAACATGAAATTCTAACAGATGAGAAACATGAATTTGCCACAATCAGACAAACAAAGCTATATTAGACAAATAGCATATTATTATTTGGCACCTTGCAGAGATTTTAGCTCCCCTTCCTCTGTGGTCTTCTGGCCTTTAATTTTCATCAGTGTACGCTGTAATTACCACATACTCCTGTTAAGTGCCTAAGAGCAACGATGCTGTGAAAGGCATCATAAATATAATTTGATGGGCTGCCATTTATGGAATAGTACAGTTAAATGCCTCAGCGTGAAACTTGCTTAAAACCTCAAAGTTCAAAGGGAAGAGGAGCGTTTCAGCAACATGGCTGCTTATAAAATATATAAGTCATCTTGACAGCAAGCATGAAAAAGAAGATTAACAGCACAGGGTCAGTCGATGTGCTAAACTGCAGTCCAAGAGCACAGCTGCTTAGGGGGCAGGGGTAGTAAACAGCACGGCCCCCCACGCTGAGGCTGACTCACGCGAGCACGTGCCCCGCATGGCTGGCCCCTCACCAGGTACACCGAGCCACTCCCCCCGCTCACCCTGCCCCCGTTACCCACAAAAAGGACAGGCAAGAATTTTCCCAATTAATTCATCTATGTCTGCTCAGGAGTGGGCACCAATAGCCACATAAGGAAACGCGTTGTTCTGCAGGTGCGGAATGGGCTGAGGTGGATGTCCCCCCCGTGCCATTCTGTGCGAGCGATTCTGCTGGCTGCCGCACACGACTGCTGCTGAAATAGACAGGGCTGCAGTGGCGCCGTCAACATAGAAAGCAAGAGACACCACATGCAAATAACCAGAAACGACAACATTAATGACAAAGGAAAATTATGTAAACTATCAGGAAAATTTTCAACTTGATTATTCAGTAGATTATCCTGTTATCCAAATGATTTTTAGGTTATTTTGTTATGCAACGAACTGGTTAGACCTACAGTTTTTTTATAGTGACCTCATGAGTAAAATAACAACATCCATTTTCCATACAACGTATCCAGTACATGGTCAGCCCAGAGCCTACCCCAAGAAATACACAGGAAACTTAGAGACAATTCAGCTGATCACATGTTTTAGGGCTGTGGAGGAATCCCACACCAACAGAACACACAAGCTACACAGATGGAGCTGAGGTGGGATTTGAGCCCATGACCCTAGACAGGTGAAGCTGTGGTGCTACCCACCGGGCCACCGTGCTGCCCCAAACAGTCACCATGGTGGCAGTGAGGGTCTCTGTCTCCCCACCTGTTGCCGTCAGCCTCCCTCTCCTCGTCGGAGCTCATATCGATGGAGAACACATCTTCGTCCTCGGAGTACTCGGCGCTGTCTTCCCGCTTCACACTGTCCACCTTGGACTTCCTGCGCCGTTTCCTCCTTTTTTTCAGAGCCCCGCTCTCTCCGGTGGACTGCAGGGACCCCAAGGTCTGGACGGGAGGCCCGGACTCCAGATCGGAATGGCGGGTCAGGCCCTTCCCCAGCTGCGTGCCCATCAGTACCGCACCCTCAGACATGATGGGGGAGGTGGCCAGGTATGAGGGCACGACTTCCTGTAGTGACCATACGCAACACAGAAGGATAATGAGCAAATACAAATAATGTATCAGATACGCATAGCTTCACCTCTAAACCACACCAATGAGCCTAGCTTTTCTTCCACATTACTATACATTATTATACATAACTAGCACACCCCATCTGAAATCTGCATTGTTACATCTAGCATAGTTTCCCAACTGAAATCTGAATTGTACAGTTCACATCTTCCCAAGAGGCACCCCAATCATGGCAATTAACGTAGCTTAGCAAAACTGCATCATTGCAAACTGCATAATTGCACGACTGCAACATCAAAAAGAGATATAATGCTACAGTGGGACTGATGCCAAGAGGGATGGAATTTAGAGTCATGTGACCAGGAGATCGGGGGGGTTGGGGGGAATGGGGGTGGATCTAATGGAAGCACTAGGGAAAAACGACAGCAGGGGTAAAATGAAAACAAGCATTATGGAACGAAAGCGGTTACACCTAGGGTCAGGGTTTTCTGGGGGGAGAGAAAACAAACCTCAACCTTATTTACGGACTGGATGGAAGGTACAGGTGACTGGTCATGTGACCTCGTTACACACCAGGACATCGACACCTTCTCGTTTTCTCACATCTAGCTATGTGACCAACTGAGACAGCAGCAGGAAGAGTGTCTATGTGGAATCTCCAGCAAGGACTTATCATGATGTGTCAGAACTGATTAATAGTTTTCTCTTTTGGATGAAAATATTTCAAGCGTGCTAAAATACACATACTTTGCCTATTTTCCCCCATTGCTGTTTTTCCAACAGATTGGTCCAACAAGAAAACATGAGCTTTAAGATTCTAAAGTACATAAACAGGAAAGAACTCATGTTCAGGGCAGTCCAAACAACAAGACGTCTTTCTTTTCTAACGTCAGATTAATCAAACTGGTAAAATCTACCCAACGGTCGTCCTCTTTTCCACAGAGTGACTGAAGGAGGTCAGTGCAAAGGATGGAAACAGTAAAGCGGAGATTACTGTGGCAAACCAGAGAAAACGAGAGCTTTTGTTTCACACAGAGACCCCTTTTTCCCTCCACAGAAAGAAAACAAAATCTCCCTATGGACCTCCGTCTCGCACCAACACGTCAAATGCAAAACACTTTTTCAAAGATTTGACAGTCTGCAAGCTCTATGTGAACAGTGCCTATTATCATAGTGGATAATCACCAAAAAACATACAACGAGACCTAGAGCATGTCAGAACAGTGTCATTTTCATAAACCAATCTTCATCTGTAGTTCCTTAAACTTGAGGCATTAAAAATAGGAAGCACTGCCTTTTACTGCACCGCTGTGGGCTTTCGTGATGATGCAATGTCCACAGACCTTCTCCATTTCAGGGTAGACTTCTGCCCTACTTTCCTGTTTCTGCTGGAGGTTCACACTGAAAGTAATGGGGCACCGAGGTCATCACAGACCATCGTCACCGGGCCCCGGATGCTGTCTGGGTCCCCTTACCCACACGTCCCAAGGCCCAACGGTGTTTGTCTTTCCTGTAAAAGTGTTTTCTCTGCAGATGCAGCGAGCCTCCTGGTGAGTGCTACACCCCTCTGGAAGTTCAGGTTAAAGCAGCTCAGCAGGGGAGGGTCAATTACTCTCACCTCCCCATACCTGCTCGTTATTATAACGATAACACTAACCCTGGTCATTGTGTTGGGTCAGCACATTACACATTAGTTCTTGGATAACTGTAGACATTGTTTTAAAGTAAGCTGAATCAGGCAGGGTTTGGGGTTAGAGGTCACTACGAAGCCTGGGAGGTAACTCAGTCCAAACCTAGGCTATGACCCACCTCTCACTCAACCTGAAGGCAGCAGAGAGGTTAGGGACATGGACTCAGGACCAGACGGTACAAAGGGTTTTGCTCTTGTACTTTTGAACTTGAAGTGCTCTAGTAAAATACCCAGCTGTTTAAACATGTTGAAGACTCAAACTGCTCTGGTCAAAGGTGGTGAAGCGATGTTAACATCCCCTCTACATTTCATTTGTGCCCAAGGAGGTGGGTGGGGTTTCCCCTCTTCTTATATCCCATCTGAATGCCTACTGAGGAAAAAATACACTGGAAGGCATTGGGGGTGGATTCCTCACCCGTAACAGTTGGACCCTATAAACAGCAGAATTTGATTCTTGCCGTACGGTCTCCATGTCCTCGCTAAGCTTTTGGACCTTTGCCACTGAGCACTGAAAATGGTGCTGGATGGCCTTCTGCCCCCGTCTCAAGGCCACCAGGCCATGTTACCAGTAAACAAGACTTATGTTGCTGAACAAAGCAGTCCTTGGGGAACCTCCGTCTGCAGTGCGGGCAGGACTTACATCCCATACAACTCTTATGCCAAACATTTACACGGAGGATATACAGGGGTCATACTGGGGTCATGCAGGGGTCATCTGCATGGTCCTACCTGATCATTCTCAGTCTCCTTCACGAAGAAGGCCTCCCCGTTCTCCCCCAGCTTCATGTGTAAGTTCACAGGCTCCCCGTTAATCTCTATATCCACCTGTTCAGGGCACAACAAAAGCCAAAGGCACAGATCAAAAGGCTGCTAGAAGACCTGCAGGTGGAACCGAGAAGAACCGAGAAGGACGTGTCAGCACAAGGCAATTGGCTGGAGAAGACCCCTTTCCCTGCTCACCACTTTTTCGCGGAACCGGAGCACGCCCATTTTCCCGAAGCGGACGTGGAACGGGGAGCACTGGAGCGTGCCGTCAGGCTGGCGCACCACGATGACGTCGATGCAGCCTGACAAGGTGGCGGGGTTCAGGCCACGGTACAGCTCCTTCACCTGCACGAAGACCTGGCCCGCCAGCTGACCCACGTAGTTCATGGTCTGAGTCTGGGTGGACAGGCCAGTGGAGAGCTTACACCTGATCTTTGACAAACCCATGTAGCCATAAACATCCAAGAGGAAACAAACATGAAACATCCATCCATCCATCTCCTAACGGCTTCTAACTGGGTACATTGGCACTTTTACTTTCCATGTATTCCTGTACTCTGGGGAGGTTCTGCAGGGACGGTGGGTGCAGTGCCCCCGTCAATAGTCCTGGACCCCCTACTGCCCCCACCACCCCCACAAGAATTTGTTTTATTAACTTCAAATTTGATTTGTGGCAAGAGAAGTTATTTTTTCATATGTGCCCCTCCAACATAACAACTGCCCCCCCATTTGAAATGGTACTTCTATGACTATCCTTCAAGGAATCAGCGAATTGTGTTCATTTTTTCCATGGTTGTTGTTGTTTAGTCACGCAGTTGTGTCCGACTCTTCGCGACTCCATGGACCACAGCACGCCAGGCCGCCCTGTC
>JAACJT020000033.1:14114392-14134392 GCA_009936485.2 Gymnarchus niloticus
GCGCCCCGCTGTGATGGGTTTCCGAGGTGTTTGGCTCTGCGGTGCTCGCCTCACGCGGCGCGGGTCTGCCCGGTGCCCCCCACCACCCCGCCCCCCCCCCTCCTGGCCCACCAGCGCTCCTCCAGCAGATGGGCATTCCAGCCACCAGCCTGCCGCTTGCATCCCGGCGCAGGTAACACCACAGGTGCTTCTGCTTGGTGGGCCGGCTGACGGTCTTCAGGTTGATGTGGACGGAGAACTCGGTGAAGTAGCGGAATCCCCCCTGGCCGCAGCCCACGCAGTTACCACGGAAACCTAAGGAAGGGAGGCAGGCAGGTGAGCTGCAGGAGACGGTAAGCGGGGCTAAACAGGGACAAAGCACTGATCATACCCCAGGGTGATAGTCAGGTTACAGCAGGCACTGCAGTGAATTACCTTACATTCATCAATTATAATTACGTGAAAACTTTCATTAAAAAAATCCATCCACTCATCTCCCATAACCACCTATCCAGTACGATTCCTTTCTTCTGGTACCTGCACACCTTAGCACTGTTGTCTCACACCTCCAGGGTTGAGGGTTCAAATCCTACCTCCGCTCTGTGGGCATGAAGATGGCATGCTCTCCTCGGGTTTCCTCTGAGCACTCCGGTTTCCACCCACAGTCGACAAACAGGCAGGCACTGAGTCTAACTGGGAGCCATAAACTACCAGTAGTGTGTGAGTGTGCATGTGTGAGTATGACCTGTGATGGACTGGCATCCCAGTCATAGTGTAGCCCAGCTTTCTGCCATGTGCCGGCTAGGATTTTCTCCAGGCCCCCCGTGACCCAGTCAGTGGATAAGTGCTTGGAAGATGGATGGATGAACATCTTAAGAGAACGCGGATCAACCTCTCTGACCTAAGAGTACGTTCTGTCTGCTTTCATCTGGAACAAACTGGCAGTCAACGGCACAGACCAGGATGTCGTCCGGCAGAAGGGGGGATTTGGCTCCCACCAGGAGGAAGCCTGGAGGGGCATCCAGGGACGCGGTACCGATGGAGGCCAGCCGCAGGTCCTTCCCGGACTGGCAAAAACCTGCAGAAAGACAAGATTATATGCCTGCCAACAGGGCAGTCCAGTCCAGTGCCTGTGTTGATGTGAATCTTGACCTGTGAGTAGGTAGTGTAATGATAAAGATGTAGCCTTATACCCAGAAGCTTGCTGCTTCAAGTCCCAGAAGGGGCAGTACTCCTGTAGGCGAATTTTACAACACCCACCTCTACTGTAGGGTAACATTGTAAGCTGCTTCAGATAAACTACCAGCATGGCGAGTAAATGTACGTGGCAGGTCCTGGCATTTCTTCAGATCTGCATTTTTCTAGTTCCACACATGGAGAACGGACTCAGTGACGTCATCTCACCATCTGTGGTGCAGTGACCTTCTGAGGGAGGCTTCATGTGCCATGTGGAGGGGAATCCGCTGGGCTTGGAGCACATGTCATCCTCTCCATCCTCATCCTCAGTTTCAGCTGACGGCAGAAACAGAAATCAGTTGTGTCTGCATCAACACGTCCCGCAATCGACACTTCGAGACCACGGATCGTGAAGGGACTCTGGGTTCCTCCTGCTGCCCAAAAACATGCAGTCAGGCGAACTGGTGTCTCTGAACTGCCCTGTAGTAACTGAAAATGCGTTTGTGTTTCCTGCAATACACTGGCATCCCAGGATAGGCTCCATGGCCCTGCCCTTTGACACATGGTTACAAAAGATAGGTTGATAAACTGATCATGTGACCAAGACTTTATGAGACAATGATAATGAATGATGGAGACCTTCCTGCCTGTGCCCCAGTTGTCCGGCTTCCAGGTAGAGCTGGGTGAAGATGGGCCTGGGCACCTGGCTGTCGGAGAGGAGGGCTGCCTGGATGGAGCTGTGCAGGACTTCCTCAAAGCGAGACTCCTTCAGCCGCCTCACGCTCGAGTTTCCCATCTTCCTCCTGGCACTGGCACTGCAAACACAAGCCGGCGGGAATCTGCTAAGAATTGACCTTTCAGTTCAAGCAAACAATAAGAAGGGCGATTTCCCCTCAGCTCTGCACCTGCTCTGTATGGAGTCTGCACGTTCTCCTCATGCCACACAGGCTTCCTGCCGCTACCACAGCTTCCTCCTATGGTCCCAAGACATGCATGCAAGTTGGCTGCACTAAATTGCCCGTAGTGAATGTGAGAGTGTACATGTGTGTACCCTGCAATGGACTGGCATCCCATCCAGGGTGTACCCCAGCCTAGTGCTGCCTGGGATTGGCTCCAGCCCCCCACAGCCCTGACCAGGATAAGTGAATAAAGGATGGATGGATATATAATTTAAAAATGCACAAGAGCATTGAGTGACACTGTAATGCAGTAGGTAGTGCTGTGGCCTTAGCTCCAGGTCTGATGGTTTGAGTCCTGCCCCCACAGATGTGTGGACTTTTCATGTCCTGCCCATGTTTATGTGGGTTTCCACTTACAGTCCAAAGATGTGTCTTGGGTGAACTGATGAATCTTGTCCATGGTGTTTGGAAATGTACCCTGTAGTGGACTGGCATACAAGCTGGGTCTGCTCTACCTTGGGGCCAGTGGTTCTGGGGAATAACTCCAGACGTGCTATGATTCAATTCAATTCAATTTTATTTATATAGCGCCTTTAACAAAGAGAGTTGTCACAAAACACTTCACATAATCCCAGGCTCAAGATCTCCAGAGAGTAAGCCAAAGGCGACAGTGGCAAGGAAAAACTCCCTCAGGAGGAAGAAACCTTGCCATGCCTGCACCAGACAGGACAAGTTCATTAAGATCATTAACACGATATGAAACCACAGTAATGTAGAATGGTCAGATGGACAGCAATGTATTGGAGAAGGCATTCAGGTGATCAGGTTGAAGAGCAGGTTCAGTGGCTCAAATGACACCAAGCCTGTCAGGATGGGCAAGTGACAGGGAGAGAGGGCACAGTAGGCCAGCAGACAAATAGGGGGATCTCTTGAATCTGGACCTCCGAAAGGACCACCCAGAAATGGGGGGGTGCATCAGCAGAGCAGCAATTTAAGACTGCAGAATAATTGCAATAAAACAGCCAGAGCCCCGGCATAACTATATATGGCAGCATAACTACGAGGGAGAGGCCAGGGTGGACACAGGCATGAAGAATCCTTGAATGCCAGCACTCCAACAACACACAGCAACATACAAAGTAGGAGTGACACCACTGACAGAACAGTTCATCCAAAGTCAATGGTACTGATCCCCACCCAGCTCTACACCTCAGCCTATAGCCTACCTGGGGAGTGACTAACTAAACTAAGGTTTCTGTAAACTGGACTAAACAGGTGTGGTTTAAGCCTAAACTTAAACGCAGAGAGTGAGCCAGAGTCCTGCACTGCTGCTGGAAGAGCATTCCACAGCTGTGATCTGATGTGCAGTTATGGAAAATGGGTGAAAAAAGAATGCGGAGCATAAAAAGACGTGAACTGAAGTTTCTGAGGTGTTTCTTGAAGTTTATGAAGGCAGTTGATGAATTCTTCAAAGTGCAAATCATCCACAATGGCCTCCGAGCAGAAGAAGCATACATCATATTGTGAATCACACCGGTGTCCCACACCACCCCTGAAGTTCTGTTCTCAAGAAACCCAGCACAGATCAGTCCGTCCAATTGGCAGGGACATCAGAGGCTGTAAGCACTCTCATCCAGCCTTCAGGATACATTGCACATTTCTGAGCAGCTGCAGGCAGACACGGCATAATCGCAAACCTAATTATTTACTGCTCGACATGCTACATCCCCCTCGCTTCGAGACAGACTGTTGCAGCTTCTGTTTTTTCCTAGAATCTGAGCAGGAATGCCATGTTCTTCAAGGTATCCAGCCTGAAAGCTCATCAAACAATATTGAATGTCAGGGCAGCCTGATCTGGAGAAACAGCACCTCTCCGCGATTCTGTCATTTCTATATAAATGGAAATTAATCACACTTCAGCATCATAACAGGCAAATGAGTCACTTCATGTAGCTATTTAAATGGAATAATTAATCCTAATTTCCAATTTAGTAGTAGGAAAAAATTATCCTTGCTTCTCTACCAGCACTTAAATTAATAAAGGCACAATACAGATACCTTACATATAAAGCATATAATTCTACAAATTTTTTTCCATATAAAAGAAGAAAGACTGTGGATAGAAGTGGTAAGGTGTTTTACAGATAGTATGTTTACCCGATCTCCAAAATATTATCTGGCACTGAAAGACAGCACAGTGTGATCAGGACTTTCAAACTCCTCAAAGCAGGATTTCCGACTGAGCCGGATTTGTTTACTTAAGATTCAAGGAATCAACAAATCCTAAAGTTGGGCTTTCAGTTTCCTCCAATCACAATTCAGGGCGGATTAGAGGACTCGTTAAGGCCACTTTCTGGGACGGACTTTCGATCTACGCGGCCAGTGGTTGTCATGACAGGGCTGTGGTCAGCCAGGAGCCGATGTCAGAAGGCACAGAGTAGCATAAGGTGGGTGGCCACCCAGGATGTGACGCCAGTCCACTGCAGGACACCCACTCTCACACAGATAAACTGCAGGGCATATAAGGACACCTGCTCACCTGAGTGCATGTTTTTGGAATGCAGGAAACCTATCAGCCTCTTTGGAGAGGGTCCAAACCTCTCCTACACATTGCAGGGTGGGATTCACCTGAATGACTGGCCTGCGGGCAGCTCCTGGGAGTTGGCGATCTGCATGCTGCCACCCCCAGCAACCCCCTCTCAGCAAGTCCCTCAAAGAGCTGGATCAGCTTCGTCTCCCTGTCCCTCCGGCTGCTGTCCTCCATCATCACAGCGTTCATTAGTCGGAGCTTCTCAAAACTCTGTTTTCAGGAGTAGTACTCAATTACAGCTGGCTGGGTAGTATGGTGGCTCAACAGGAAATGCTGTTACCTTGTTCCCTCCTGCGTTGAGGTTTTGAACCCCACCCCGTTTAACACAGGGTTTCTCTAAAAGTCCAAAAAATGTGGTTAGGAGACCTTGTGCTGCTAAACCGCCCACAGAATTTGTGTACATGTACCTTGTGGTGGACTGACCTCCCTCTGCTCCAGGACAAGCATTTCAAAGGTGGACGGACAACTCGATCTTCGCATTGAAGAAGCATATGGTAAGAGCATTCTTCTCAGCTTAGGTTTTTTGGGTATTTCTTTCTGGGTAACTTGGCTGGAAAACCCAAGGAACTAAACCTGATTGTTTGGTGGATTGACTGGCATCCAGTGTGTGTGCGCCCATGCATATTGTCAACGGCAGGCAGAATAAACAGCTCAGACAAAAGAACAAACGTTACCTGCGTTACCGTGTTAATGTTACACAGTGCCAGATGTGCTGGGAGAATAAGCTGCTTTTTGTCTTCCTATTGCCTCACCCTGGCTTCTCCTAAAACCCGTGTCATTGCACAAAATCATCGGCAGCTGCTCATCGATAAAACTGGGGCATACCGAGACGACAGTTTCGGAGAAGGACACCCAGGATCTGTGTTCCGGCCTGGTCTTCCCATGTCCTAACATGGAAATTTTGCTCCCGGTGGCATGTGGTCCGTGTTGTTTGACCTCTCTACTCCAGCAAAATAATAATCATATAGCAGGATCTTTACTGACCTTAACTCAAGCAGAGCCACATGTTCTCCGTTTCCAAAGCTGTTTTGTGGACAATGTGTTTACCGACATGAAGCCTACATTTCACATCAAATTGAGAGCATCTTCTGTTGGCCAACGGAATAATTTTGTTACTTTTGCTTACATTTCAGGCATATATATATATATATATATATATGGAGAAAGTTTCGTTTTCATAACAAATAACTAGCCCCGCAAACTAGTTACTAGTTACTTACTGTTAAAAATCAGTTAAATACTGCTTGCCTTTGATTGTGGTTATAGGTATATTGACACTGATACATAACCAAAGCTAAAAGCTTTTCTGTTCTAGTCAAAATAAGAAAAGGTATTGGGAATACGTTAAAAAAAATTGTCCGGATGTATGTTTCATGTTCATGAACAAAATAGATCATCATGTGGAATGTTCTGGAGGATGAGGGTCTCCCAAGCAGCATAAAGGGCAGGCAGTTACATACACTTGTGTACCAGCAGATACCCGACATACCTGAAGGCAATTTAGACACACCAATTAGCAACGCCACTCGCCATACCACCTGCAAATGTTTTTAGCATGTTTCTGACAGAAAATATAATTTAAAAATCTCTTTAGAACCCAAACATGAAAAAAAAAATAAAATCGTAATGTAGAAGGATAAGATTCATTTTCAAAATTCAGCTGTAGCATAATCCAAAACCAGTAGTTAAAACACAAATATCATTTCGCGGGTCAGACGTGGGCAACAGGGAGAAAAACACAAAATCCGCGAGTGATGAACAGCAAACACCGATCATTCACACAAGCACAGGACCTAAGAGCCCCAATGATGTTAACGCGCAATGCTTCACAAAGCGGTGACTTAGAAGACTGCGGGGCGAGCGGAGGGGTCTGGAGCCTATGCCAGGCAGCTGAGGACACCCGGGACGGGGGGCCAACCCATCGCAGGGCACAGTCACCCACTACAGGGAATTTAGACACGCCAATGAGCCAACATCGCGTATCTATGGACTGCGGGAGAAAACCTGTGAAGCACATGAAAACTACACACACACCGAGAGGGGGGACGGGATTCGAACCCACAGTCGCTGAGCTGCCGTGTTAAAGAAAGGTCGAATAGAAAGAAAGAGGTATAGATGAGGCGTACATTGACGACTAGGTGTGGTAAACTCTTACAAAAATAATTTATGACGTGTAGTTATCCGACTTCTAAATTATTAGTAATTTTACCGGAAAAAGTACGTCTTAGAACCATACAATTAACACAATTAACAAAAGCTGACATCAAATACCAACTCATATATTGTCTTGACGAGTAAATGAAGCCCATCAAATATTTCCAGTGATTTACGAGATATATAAAAGTAAAAGTGAACTGCAATCACTTCACAGCTTATCAACAGCAATACCGTTCAAGATAAGTCATTCTGAGGTGCGTTTTATGTGTGCATTGGCATCAGATTAAGATAACAGCCGTGAGAAAAGGATCGCCGAGACGCGTTCTTGCCTTACCCCCCGCTCCCGTACAGCGGCGGATCGAGTACCTTCCAGCAAGGCAGTCCGACTGAACGCAGCCTTCAGACTCCTGATAAATATATCGATGTGTGCCTCCTTGCCTTGGTGATCTCACTGAACTCTCTTCCCAAAGACGGGATGTACTGTATACCCTGCGCTTACACTGACGACCCTCTTTATTATTATTTTTTTTTTTTCACAGATTTACAACCGCGATCCTCACCCTGGAAAACTGCTGGACGGGGAGTATCGCTTGTCCTGCTTTGGCTGAGAACTGAGAGAGACGCCCTGGCAGCGGGCCTGTGAGCCAAGCTGCATCTCCTGTTGTGACATGACATCCCTACAAAGGCTGTTTTTTTTTTACAAAAATACACACCTGATGG
Source organism: Gymnarchus niloticus (assembly GCA_009936485.2). Lineage (NCBI taxonomy): Eukaryota > Metazoa > Chordata > Actinopteri > Osteoglossiformes > Gymnarchidae > Gymnarchus > Gymnarchus niloticus. Next base: position 14,121,914 of record JAACJT020000033.1, read on the forward strand.
TGCGGACAAGGAGCTCTGAAGTGACGCGCCTCCATGCCTTTTTGATGAAAGGCTATAAAATTAATATAGTTTTCCCTTTATCAAAAACACGAACAATAAATAAAAATGCATAATAATTTGCTTAAAAGCGGGACCGAAGGGGCTGCATGCTTCACTACTTTACCGCGGCTCGATTACGGCTACCTGACTTTCTCATGACCAGACTTTGGACAGTTGCTCAAATAATAATAACAACAACAATAATAATAATGTCTGTATTACTACTGACAATATATAATCGTAAATAATTCCCAGCACGCTGGGACCCTTTGCTGGACAATCAGATGGAAGATAGACGGATGATGCCCAGCAAGTGACGAAGAGAAAACTGCTCCATATCACTGACAATTTCGCAGAAATGTGAGGAATCAAAATTCAAACAGCCTCCGCTGGAAAGTCTTAGTTTTATACAATGATTTGAATTTTTACTTTTTTACTCAGGATTGTTCATTAATTAAAATCTGGATTACAGGCAACTACCACTTAATTGCATTAAATTTATTGTTGTAATAAAAGTCTACCTTTGTTCCCGGCACGTTAATTTGCAAATTATCCCACTGGTACCGTTAACAGGCTGTTGGCTTTTTGATTAACGTGGATAATCACAGGAGTCTCTCTCTGACTGAGAAAGCTCCTCTGAGGGTGGCGGAACCGCACGTCTGTCCTTAAAAAGCTGTTCTGCTGAAGGGTTCTCACCCGGCCAGGCAGCACTTTTGCCAGCTCTAGGTGTGTTTTTTTTTTTTGTCACTGTTACAAAACACGAACAGCTTGCCACGCAGTACACGCCTCCGTAGATTGGCAGTCTGTCCGTGGGAACCTTCGCTTGTTATAAATAACCGGAAAAAGTACTCGGAGTCACTGAGTAACTTCTGACAGACTTGGACCCGTGCTGGTACACTCAGTTCTGGATGTCTCACCGATCAAGCGCACAGCGGGACGGGACCTTCTGTACAGATGGCTGGAGAATAAACAGAACGGGGCCCCGAACATCAACACGCCGCAGCACTGTCTAACTCATACCTACTTCAAGACAAATTTTATGTTCAATATACGTACACTTGCTCGAAACTCTAAAACTTTACACTAAAATACATCTTTCTTTATCTTTATTATACATCAGTAAAAACAAACACTTAAACACATCTTGTCTTTACTGTTTTGTCGTTAAGATGATTTAGTTGTCATATTCGAACAAGGCAGGGGTCGCAGGGGAGGGGGTGCCAGTCCATTATATGGTGTAATAAAAGAAAATGGTGTACATCAAACAACCAAGGAAGTGACTCACACTTCAAAGCGGGAATCGGTTTGATTGACGTCAGCATATGTTAGTGTCAGTCTACAAAGCGGTAGATGTTACTATAAGATTTTTTCCTTTATTTGGAGACGCGTTTCACACAACCGGGGAGGAAGATATAACAAAAGACAGCTGGTTTAGCCTAAGCATGGGGGAGGGCTAGGCTGGGGCATCACGGTCCTGGGTGGGCTAACTGCATGGGGGTAAGAGAAACCACAATGCGATACGGACTGGGCACAGGAAACTGGAACACTAGATATAAGTGGGCTCACTTCAGGAGCCCACAGCGCCTCCTACTGGTGAAACTGTTAGAAAATCCTGCTGCCCACAGTGGAGTCCTCAGTTCTGTGGGATGCCAAAAGCCACGCTCAGAACTCGATCATAGTTTTGCAAACAAAATAAAGGAACGCGAGAGAGAAAGCTGGCCGAGCTTGTTCGTGGAAATCCATGTCTATTCGACAGATCATTGCGAGACTTTAAAGACATAGAAATAACTGGCAATTCATTCAAGTATTTTATTTTGTGTTAGGTTTCTATCGCAAAAGAGATGTTAAATCTCAATAGGACTTACCGGGTTAAATAAAATTTTAATAATAAGAAAATACGAAAACACTACTAAGCTTGGGGTTAGGAGACCCAAAATCGCGAAAAATTACCTTTCGCCCCCTAGGGTTTTTAAGGTGAATTACACAACGCCTTTCTGTGTCAAACGACGTGCATGTTCGGTGGTGTTCCGACTTCGGCTAGTTCACACGTCGTTTTAAGTATACCCTCAGTTTGTTGACTTTGAGGATCAAGAGGCCACCTGCTGGCTGGGGCACACAGCCTCCCACGTGGCCACTAGCATCACACTTTACAAATCATACTTCTGTGATGAGAACAGTGTCTGGTGGTCAGCTGTTGGTGCAAAGCACCCAAATACCCAAAGAGAAATCTTATCTCTATAACATCCTGAGTAGCAGTGACAACTCCTCAGGGCAGCCACGTTTTCTGCCTAGGAAATATATTAATGTTGGTGCCAATGATTTATTTTTGTATCGGTTAAATGATCTTTTGTTTTACTCGTTTTTCAAACACACTAGCCATCCTGGAGAATATGTGTTTTTTCTGCTTTTATGATAAAATATAATTTCAGATATTTGCAGAAAAGGAATCTATGTTCACATCCCTTAAACCACTAAATACTGTAATTGTAGGTCACTGAAATTTATAGAAAAGCACATTAAATTACAATACATATTTTTGCCAAAGAGCGTGCAGTAATCTAAATTAAAGCATGATCCATTATTCGTGTATACAGTAGGGAGTGTGGAGTTTTAAACAGCAGTTACATCCAGAGAATCTTCATCCGGGGAACAAGCTGATTTTAGTACTACATCTGCTTTGGTCCTCAGAATACTTACTTTTCAGATGAAGGCCCTTAAATGTTGGTGCTAGAGCAGGGTCCCCTTCAGAAATCCGAACCTGCTGTTTTTCTGTGTCTGCAATTGTATTTCCGCCCACTAGGCAGCCTGCAGGGCCACGTCGCGAGGTGACGGCCACACCATTTATAAAGTGTTTCACTCCGGCTAAATGAATGACGACAGCACCGTGCACTGGAAGGGGTCCAGGAAGACGGTCTGCTGGTCTACAGGTCTTCACCGGGATTGATCTGCCTCGAGGGGAGCTGATGTGTGTGACAGCTGTGGTTAAATGTGTGTGAAGATCTGAGCTCCAAGGGAATAGACAATATCACAATGATGATAATAGTGACACTTGTAATATACCTGGAAAGACATGCATACAGTACACAGCATATTCCAGCTGTTAACGTATGTATATATCATTATGGTCTTAATTTAATATTTTTTCTCGTAACATTATACCGTGTGACTTTCTGTACTGTGTTTTTGTCCTGTTTGTGTATCATATGCTTGAAAACTTCCCAGTTTGGTGAGCTGTAATCCCGTGTCATCGGACTGTTACACGACTCCAGTAACGGTGTCGTGTAACAGCAGAACAATGTGGAACCTTCGCCAAAAGTCATTAAATCCAGTCTAAAAGAGCTTCATTTTAGAAGCGATAAAACTTTAATCATTTTATTACCAAAATAGTTTTTTAAAAGTAGCTAATTAATGGCTCAGAGGCAGATTGTCTAAGTGCAACCTTCAAAGTTAAAAATAAAGTGTCAGGATTCGCTGGTGGCACTGCAGCTGGAAATGTCACCCCCGATGATGTTTGTACGTGCTCTAGTGGGCGGCCCGACATGGTTGACGGAGTCTAGGCTGAAGTCTCCTCAGGTTCACGCAGTGCCAGAGAAGATGCTGAGCTTCACAAGTCCGCATTCCTATTTCCTCGCCCATCTCTTATCATGTCACAGTTCATTTGCCCAATAACTACCGCCTCTGGAATTTACTGCTTGCAGCAGAACACTAAACGTTCCGCATGCAGCATGAACAATGCGTTCATAGCTCCTTTAACAAATCGGAAGGCCGTTATACTATGAGCAGGTTATTAGCATTCATTAAGGTTGAACGAAGGCCGACGGGCCGAGGTGAGAATGGGTCTTGAGGCTGCGATTAGCACAGTTTGATTTTGGTTTTCTAAAACAAAATGCTATAGTTCAGAAAACACTGACAGTATAGTGGCCCAGTGGGTAGCACTGTAGCGCTATCCCTTGACAGATGAGGGTTCAAATCCAGTTTTTGCTCTGTATTTGTGGAGTCTGCATGCTCTCCTTGGATTGCCCAGCGTTCTGTATAATTAGCCCTGATCACAAATAGATGATGAGAATACAAATGAATGAGAGATCTTTTTCCTCCCTTGGATGGGGTGCCAAATTACGAAGCACCTTACCTATTCCACGAAGATCAAACCTGATGCACTTGGCCAGACAATGACACCCCGGAGTTTGCTTTTACCTACTTTATGTAAAGTTGGCAACAAACTACAATCCTCTGTACACATGTCCTAATTCACTGAAAATAGAATCATTATTATTCCTCCCATAACAACAACGGCAAAGTTATTGTGTTGACTTCATCATGCAATAAATCTTGCAAAATAATTTATAACCAAGTGATTGCCAGCTCCAGCCTGTGTCCTGAACAGCAATGAAATGGAGCCAGAACAGACAGTAAAAACATACCACCCGTGACGTGCCTATTACTTGTTATCTGACCGCTAAATTGGTTTTCTTTTAAAGGAAAAGCCGCATAATAATGTTTCTCAAGACAGTGATAACCTTGCAAATCCCGTATGAAATGTTTTGGTATGAACGTTACCATTTATGACACCTTCAAAGCCTACTTAATGAATGTATTACAAGAGCAAAGGAACTAATACACGGCTGTCATTACGTTTATTACCACCAGGTGGTAGGCTTTACCACAAAAAGAGCCATTCTCCGGTAAGCGTTTTTATTCCGCTTTAGGAATGTGATTGTTATTGACCTTTCTTATTATAACGCATATTTGACTTTGCAAAACATTTTCGTTTGTTCAACTCTTTAACCTTACCAGAGTATTACCTTTCCAGAGTAACGAAAAAGACGTTCTATTACACGCTCTATTACGAAAGCATTAAAATATTGCTCTTTTTTAGCACAACTAACAGTAAACAAAACAATCAAGAATGCAACAAAAAATTGTGCTGTCTAACTAAAATAATCCCATGGCACCTATTTGAGAAATAGTTTCCTATAATAATAATAATAATAATAATAATAATAATAATAATAATAATAACAACGTTATAAAAACCTGTTCTAATGCCGCCTTAAATCTCTAACCCTAACTGACGAATACAGCTGTTAAACCTTATTAAATATCAACAGGATTCCACATTTTTCAAACAATCTTCTAGAATCTGCATAGAGTCCTGACTCTTATCTGTCATTACTTAGCAAACCAGAGTCTTTTAAAGTGAAATCCTCATAAAACTCCCCTCTTCTGCTGTCGCCCGTCTGGCCATCCTTTGTCCTTTAATTAAATTCTGTTTACTGTCAGGGCAATTGCTTTCAATTCGGTCGCTTAAAGAACGATGAAAGGCAACCTCCAGGTGCTTCTTCGAGTAACCAGCTTGCAAGCGAGCAGCCTCCGAACGGGAGTTTTCGCTGCATCTGCAATCATTTGCGCGCCGAGATTTAATTTCCCGGACCTTAAACATGACGAATTACCGTGCCGGCCTTCAGTTAATGATTTCAACAGCCTCCAATAAGCTGAGTTAATCAGGTCAGCTCCTGGACCAAACATGCATGATGGTGCCCCTCGTTTGCCTAGTGAGGGGGGGGGGCGACTTTACCTTATGACCAGGTGGATAATGTGGAGCCGGTTCTCTGGCCCCTAATTACACCGTAATCCGTTCAGCGGCTGCCTGTCTCTACGTTCCCTCTCCCCCTTCCCCCATCTCTGCTGTTTTCAGCGTTTTCCACAGCCTGCTTCCTCCTTCCGCGGAAAGGACGCCCTAACTTTGTGGGGTGAGGGAATCCCCCTGGGGGGCATCCGCACTAGGGCCGGTGAGGTATCTTGTTCTCCTTCCACGCGTCCCCCCCAGATGTTGGCCATTTAATCTTCCCGGATGCAGAGTTTTTAACAGAAGTCAAGTTTCTGAACCACTAAAGTTTCCTGGTTCTTACAATGCAGTCTTACCGTACATTTATTAACATTTCACGGGAACCTTTCTTTCAAAGGCTAATTTTAGAGTCCACAAAACTTATTTTACAAACGAGCAGAAAATTTATATGGTTTTTAGACTTATTTTTACATGATACCTTTTAATACTAATGCAGGTACCTAAATGGAGAAAACATATTCATTTACTTAATGTTTCTTTTTTTAAATAGAAGTGATTCAATCGACGTTAACAGAGACAAGGTGGCATATGGATTTTCTTTTAATTGTTCTCCAGATCAATTAAGAGACCAGTTTAATAATGGCAATTAGCTGCTTAACTCCAGTTTATGTCACATAATTTGCTGTTTCTATTTTCCACAGCTAAATTGTTTTTTTGCAAGAAATCGAATGAGGAAACATCTGTTGTTGAGATCTGTGTAACAAATCGTGTTATACAACAAGCACAAAGAAAACACGGCATTAAGCCAAAAGTCCACGTAAATAGGCCTTGATGCTAAGAAGGAGAGCTCCCTGAAACAATCGCATCTGTGGTGTCATGTGCACGCAAAGTTATCTACTTCAGTTCACCTCAGTCATATTTCAGACTGGTCACATGACATCAACATCGTTTACTACCCTGACACCAGATCTGTACCTGAAAAAGGGACCGTGGCAGTTGGTTGAGGGTTAACGCCTCGATAAGTTAAAACGTTAAAATGTGTGATACGAATGCTAATGCTATTTATGGAAGCAATACAATTTTACATATTCACGCTTTGCCTTTTCAGAAGTCTGCTTACTTACGATCTGACTAGTTCATCATTTATGACCAAGATGACGGAGCAGGTGAGGTTAATTTCAGATGTGATCTTAAGCAACACGAAAGCACAGCTGTACACATCTAGAGGAACTCTGAAGTCTGGAAAGGGTCATTATCTTGAACCTTGCAAAGAGAGGGCCGGGTGGCCAACGGACACATGTTTGGAGGCTCCCCTGGAATGAGATATACAGTACGACATGAGTTTACATTATGCTTATTTAGCACGTTTTTATCCAAAGTGCCATACAGCGAGGCAGATGCATTGCAGCATGTAGCAGTTAAAGAGCTACTGAAGGTACAGGACGCTGGTAAGCATTCAATTGCTCGGTGTTTAATTAAAAAAAACAAACGACTACAATTTTGAAGCTATATTCTGTTAACAAAGACAACAATAAATGGCACTTTGTCAAGGGCACGTGTTTATCATTCCTCTGCAAAGAGAAAACATGTTGACTGTCAGTATATTTATGGGCTCATTGTGAACCAAAAGTTACGTCAATGTAACAGCCGCTCGAAGACAAGTAGATGTTATAACACTGGGTCGACGCAAAGCCCAGTTCATCGTTGCAGGACAGAGCGCCTTCCATGAAACATGATTACTAAGCTGTTTTTTTTCGGTGGCCGAAGCACAGCTAGACAGGGACTCATCGGCGTACCTAGGGCCTCCTCTCTGTGGTCCTCTGGCCGTGTCCCTTCCTGTTCCGTGAAGGTTACCGACGTGGCGCTCAGTAATTCCGGACTCCGCCTCCTCCATCATCTCCTGTCGGCTGTGCACTCTGGGGAAAAGTGGAGGGGGGTAAGAGAGGTGTCGAGGGTGGAGGGGAGTCAAGGTGCAGTGATTGCTCTCTTTGGGCACTTTAGTGAACTCCTTACCACACAAGGTGGTTGGTGTTGGGGCAAGTAAGGAAAGGCTGGCATTTGCTTCATTTTGAAGCACTCAGTTCTTGCATTAAAGTGTGTGTTTACGCCGGCTAGCTAGCTTTTTATCACTAGGAGAGGACGACCAGCCAACAGAGAGAGGGGCGGGCTGAAATGTCCTACAAAGGAATCGGTGAGGCAGCTATGAAACTTTTAGCATATTTGCTGGCACGCAGAACTGCCTGCCACCAGTCCCAGCGGGTCCGACTCGGACGGGCAGCGCCGTCCACAGGGGGACGGGCATCAGGTGGGCGCCAGTGTCAGTGAGTAATGGCGCCATCAACCCCCCACCGCGATCTGTCACACGTGGCCCCGGCCGGGTCGGAGAGAGATCACTCCGGCCAAGGGGTCCTGGGTTCCGGACACATATCACTGCACAAGGTTATCGGTGACGTGTGGTCGCTCCTGGGGTCCGGACCTCCTAAACTGGTACCTTCAGTTTAATTTGGGATGTAATATAGGGCGGTAAGGAGATTTTCTCCAATGTACTGCCTATAGACATCTTATTATTTTTATTTTTATTCCTCAGCTGACAATTTTCCCAATACGTTTTTGCAGGTTTAACCTGTTTAAAAAGTAGGCTTATTTTACAAGAGGAATTCAGGATCTGTCAAAAATCCAACAGTTGAGTCTTCATTGGGTGCTAGACTAGTAGATGTTAAACTGATCTAAGTCCGGGTCCTCAGCTACCATCTAATGTGCTGAATCTTATCGTAGCTGAAGGTGTTCAGCGTGTAGGGTATTTCTGGAGACAAGGCAGGGTAATGAAAGGGTTTCATGGAGCAAAAGGTGTTGTTCAGATAAGATGAACTGTAACGCAGTTCACCACACCGTGGCCTTTGGTCTGCCCGGGACGTTGACTGAAGACATTAGACTGCGGATACGAGGGACTTTTAGAACACAAGAACTGCTAGCTTTGTCTTCTGTGAAATCCGTGATATATACAGCAAATAAAAAGGCATGAGTACGATCTTTCATTGTATCTTTGCTTATTATAGATACTGTCTATCTTCCTGTCGCGTTTGTTTGCTGAAGTGAGACGTGCCGTTTGACACCACATAGAAACTCCATCACGCTGGCTGTCATCATCATCGTTTTCAGGGAGTGTTGTAATTAACAAAACAGTAAAAGTTTATTAATGAATGTATAATAATAAAGACGCTATTATTCAAAGCCAGCTCCCTTTTCCAGTTTTAATTAGATTTTGCAATAATCTGCATTGCAGTGAGGTTTGAGGAAATTTCATTGCCACAAGTTAATGAGACAACTTTTGTATGTAAAGATAGAATTAATATGAAAATGCTTTTTAGCCATGTAACAGTAAATATATAGCTCACCTGAATATTAAAAGCTTTCTATTCCTAATATTTGACTTGTTGCAAAAAAATAAGCCTACACTTTTGAAAATAAACAACAGATGTCAGAAAAGATTTTTGTTGTTCATACACATTTTGAAAAGTAATTTCATCATTTGACCGGATGCTAATCAGAAACCAACACACTAAATGTTTTCTGTACACACTTGAATTTTCTATTTATTATCACAATTTTTTAAAAATTAAATTAATACATTAAGTAACCCTACATTAAACCCTTTAAATGATCTTCTGTACAAACAGTTATCAAAGTACTGGTTTAATAAAAGTTGCTGTCCGCTATATATACAAGCATGAATTTATTTGATTATGTCAGAAAATGAGGACAGCCTTGAGTATGTCAAGGAATCTCAAACCATTCCTTGCTTTGATCTCTGAATAAACCCAACACACACTTTGCACTGCATGATTAAGATTTGTGGTTTTTTTTCAGTCACATAATGGAGGGCAAAATCGTAATTTCATTTTCATTCTTCATGTTCCCCATGGGCTAACTTGGTCTAATTACAGGTTGTACAATCTAATTATACAATAATTACAATTTTGATTTGGACACTTTTTTCTGATCCTCATTTCTTAACTAATGTTTTGAATTATTTCTTTTTAAAGAATCATATCCGAATTATAAAAGAGTGGGAAGGTTGTCGTCAAACTTCTGTGGCCAGTGATCACAAGACGCTGCTCAACAGTGACTTAATAAACACACATTTTTCACCGTTCTCGCCATTCTGACCCGTGGACCTTGACCAATCAGAGCACTAATTCAATCTATGTAGTTTTTCATTTTTAACCTGAAAAATCTCTCAACTTCATCACAGCAAAAGCTATTTAATAAAAGAAGATTATCAAGTTATTTTAATGTGACTAAAATGGAATAAAACAGTTTACTTCTCTTAAACTACTGCTTAAATGAAAAGAAGAAATCAATGCTGCTGTCTCACAAAGTCAGTCTGGGTTTGAGTATGATAACACCCACGGTCAGTTTGTACTTTTACCCCGGTCCCTAAAAGTACACTGTGTTCCTAACTGGTCTCCCCTTTGGCTGGCCTGCCTCATCTGTCAAATCCCTGCCCTCTCCACTGCCTCCTTTGTTCCCTTGTCCCCAGTCCAACTCTACGTGTTTTGAATAATGCTAAAAGCGTTCTGCGCACGGGGAAAGCCTATCGCATTTATTTTTGCCGGCGTCTGGCCAGACCCACAGGCTTTTTCTCCTCGTCCCACAATGCTTTGCACAAGTGACATACAGCTGTGGTCCAGAAATGGATACTTTGACCTGCCCTTGAGAGTGGCCTCATTGCCAGCAGTCACAAGCAGGAGCAAACTGCTTTGCCGGACAATTAGGATGCTGCTGTAGGTCTGATTTGCAGACAGCTGACTCTAAAGATATATGCATTTTGTAATAGCAATTCCCATTAATGTTCTTGAGGCCCTTTACAGAGGAAAAAACAAGAAATATTTTTTATGGCATTGCTTAAATATTTACTATATAATTCTGGATCAGTCCGAGTATTTTTTTAATCTTTTTAACCCAGAGTTAATGCGACGTGGAGTTCCTGTTTAATGAAGTACTCTGTCACAGTGTTACAATGAAATCAAAGAATTAGACACTTAACCTGTGGACAAGAAAAACCAGTAATAGTTATCAACACCAGCACTCACAGAAGTAAACACTCACAGATATTAACAGCAACACTCACAGAAGTAAACACTCACAGATATTAACAGCAACACTCACAGAAGTAAGCACTCACAGATATTAACAGCAAGACTCACAGAAGTAAACACTCAAAGATATTAACAGCAACACTCATAGAAGTAAGCATTCACAGATATTAACAGCAACACTCACAGAAGTAAACACTCACAGATATTAACAGCAACACTCATAGAAGTAAGCACTCACAGATATTAACAGCAACACTCATGAAGTCAACAGCCAGACTTACAGAATTCAGCCCTCAAAAAAATCAAAAACAGCACTCGTATAGAAGTCGACAGCAACAGTCACAGAATTCAGCATTCACGTAAATCAAAACTATAGCATTCACAGAAACCTCACAGAAAATGAATTCCACCCACATCCCAGAAAAGGACTATAGCTCACAAATTCTAAATTTCTTACATCATCCCTTGCAGCTAATCTTCTTCATTTCTGTTGATTGTTACATTACACTGAAACTATCCCCATCTTCAAACACATTAGCTAATCTTTTTACAGTTTCTCCTCTCTGTAACTTTCTTTTATCTCCTCCTGGATTACATGTTCTGTTTTTTTCTCCCTGCAGAAGCAAATGAAGAATGAGGCAGTCCCAGTATCTTGCACAACAAAGGGCCAGAAACAGCCATCTAAATCCCTTAAGCCTACTGTCAAGGATAACAAAAAGTTTCTTATATTTCACTGAGCTTCAATGCAAAAGTTTATTTTCTTCGAGGCATCAGGGAGAGCGAAACCCAAACTGCTGGCATTTTTTTTTCTGGCCGTATCTTGACATTCCTAAAGACATCGCGTACCACGGGAAGAGAGGGGCAAGTTGTCGGAATTAATTTGCAAAGACACGGAAAAGGGTCCAGAGACGCGCGGATCGCCGTCAGACGGATGGTGTCACCGGCGTGTCCTTGAAAGCTCCAGGTGAAGGCGACAGGCTGGGAATCCCAGCCGCCAGCCCGGTAGCGCCGGTATAATGAACGACTCCTCCGTACACATACAGTACTAGTAAACTGGCTTTATCATTTACGGTTAAAGGAAACGGAGTCCCGCTAGACTGACACGTTACCTTTCTTGGGGATTTGTTTGTACGTATACATTGACTGGCAAATATAAACACTTATTGGTCAATATGAATGTATAAGGGTCGTAAGTCAAAGGAATGACAAATCAGTACAATTCACCACTCCTTCCCCTGAGATACAGCCTAAATTACTCAGGCCTTTCACAAATGACGGAGTTAAATTGACTGCGATGGTCCTCTCAAAGGATTAGTTAACTTATTTCGCAATACGTGTCTGGCTGGTTTCTCCTTCATTAAATGCCTCGATAAAGTGTACTATTGTAATTAAGTCATTTAGGTGATAATCTGACAAGATAGGACATTTGATCTGATTGTCCACAGAGAGCGTGTGTAATATGTAAAATATGTGAAAATCAAGCCAGATAAAATGCGTTCGGGCTTCATAAGAGGAAGATACTATAAGCTGTTATCTGAGAAATTTCCCAGAATGAATTTTTGAATTTGACCTGAGCCGAATGATCATTTTACCGCATATTACTTATGCCATGTTCATTCATAATGATGATGATGGTTACTATAAATGACAAATCCAGCATCATTAGGAGTATAGTTATAAACATATTTGACATCCATATAGGGGTTTCATTAGGTAGGCTATACGGAATATTGATACATATGTGACAAATGTATTTTAAGAATTAAAAATTAAAA
>JAACJT020000033.1:14139392-14145039 GCA_009936485.2 Gymnarchus niloticus
AGTAGGTGATTGTCGCAGCAGGCAGATCAGTCAGGAGAGCCAGTGGTATCCCGGGTAACAGAAAGTGGGTAACTAACTGTGGGCTTGTGAGGGAGCCCCGGGGGCGGGCCGAGAGACCGGAGCCGGTGGGCCAGGAAGCCACGTTATTGATGGGTGAATTCTGCAGGGAGCTGCAGGGCCTCTTTCCCTAATGATGGCACATCCATCCTGGGGGGGGTAGTGGGGGGCTGTGGACAGAAGCACAGGAGTGGAGGAGGGGGTCTGGTGCACTGGGGGGCCACGCAGCTCTCGCCAAAGTTGCTACTGAGCATGTCCACATCGCCTGTAGTGGCAGGGAAGCAGGAAACAGAGGGGCACAGAGCTCAAAGACAATATACAAAAAAGTGTTGTATTACACGTAATACATCAGATTACCGTTCTGTATTAACAGTACAGTTAGGCCACTTCCTGTTTGCTGTATGGGGTGGCTGGAATCAGGTGACCATCAGGTAATTCAGAGGACTGCACCTTTAAGACTGGGTTTTGTGTTTCTCTGAGCCAGGGGGTGTGCCCATTCGGCCGGGCTGCGAGGTACGATTTGCGTTCTCGTCTGCTCGCCATCGCACTGACACTGTCTCTGCGTGCGTGCAAATAAAGTTTCCTTCCTCCCCTCGTGCCAGACGGGTTTCCCATCATGCCCCGTCTTACAATACAAAACCACGAAAACAACCATTTACACAGAACGCAACGCCATCATCAAGCTACAGCGTTACTGTTTGTTTAGACCGGTGTAATGATATATCAGGTTAAATGTGTTTCGACGTAAGAACTCCATCAAAGGTTATTTCCTTTGTGCTTATTTGGGGGGCAAACCACTTAAAAGAAAGCCAATGGTGTATCACAATCTGCCATGGCAATATCATACTATGAAATGTCTAACTTATTATTATTGATGTAATAATTTCTGTCACATTTGGCCCCTTAAAGAATTTCTATACTGCTTATCTGTTGGGGTCATGGGGAAGCTGGAGCCGATCCCACCTGACTTTGGGTGAGAGGAAGGGTACACCCTGGGCAGGTCGCCAATCTACTGCAGGGCTAACACAGAGACAAACACCCATACACACTCACACCTATGGGCAATTCAGAGCAGCCAATTGACCTAACCTGCATGTCTTTGGAATGTGAGAGAAAGCTTGAGTACCTGAAAGAATCCCACTGAGGCACAAAGAGAACATGCAAACTCCACACAGAAAAGCCCCTGTCTGCCACGAGGACCGAACCCAGAACCTTCTTGTTGTGAGGCAGATGTGCTAACCACTTAGCCACCATGCCACCCCTTTTTAAAGAATTTCTTTATCCGAATCTCCAGTACAAAATGCACATGATTTACACACTACACGAGCTAGCTTAGTTAATAACAAAGATGTCTTTGTTAATCGGTGAAAGAGTCTTATATGTCACGCGTTATATAACACTCCAAGATTACAGTTTGCCGCTTGCTTTGCTGATGACGGCTCAACCAGTCCACGCACGGCTCCTTGATCCACCGCGGCTGTAGACCGTGGCGACTATGAGCTCTGAAAAATTGTCCTGACAGCAATTTGTACTGTTACGTGGCCCCCAGATATCTGGTGCTGTGTTATCCCAAGAAAAAAAATGATGACAGGAAATCAATAGGCCAAGGTAGTCATGAGCTAATAAGTCTTTTTTCCCCTCCTACAGTCATTGTGGACGCCCAAGCCTGCTTTAAAAAAACAGCCATTTCACTTACTGTAGGGGGATATAGTTTGAGCTCTTTCTGGAAGTAAATAAAGTTCCACAAGAGTTTCATATTTAACAGTTAAATCGATCCATTCATCATCCAGTCAGTCCATCACAGGACACACGTACTCTCCGGGAAATTCAAACACAGCAGTCAGCCAGAACTCCATGACTGTGGGAGACCCAAGTCAACACGGGAAGACAAAGGAGATTCCGTACACAGACAGCTGGGGCACAGAGCCCACAATGCTAACGTTGCCAAGCCATGGTGTCACGGTTTTATTAGCAGAACCAAAATTTTTGGAACAAGCCACAAATCGTATATAGACGGCGATTAAAATGACCACCTATATCCCTGTTCGACTATAACCTCACAGAGTCAGGAGGCAGGACCGTGGTGTTTTAACACAATGACAAAGCAGGGACCCGAGCAGCAGAAAAACCGGAGGTGTACAATTGAAAAGCCTTGATTATCACCACATCTCGATAGGCTTTAAGCTGAGGGCTAGTCACCCTTCGCTGATAAGGATTGATTACATCCTCTCTCCACTCTGAACTCTCCCATTGACTTCACTGCCGTTCATATCCAAGCACCAGATTCACCTTGAGATGCACGTCTGTACTTTAATTCAATGTAAACTTGTGTGCACGTGTGAGTGAGACAAAAAAATGAAATCGATAGCCTTCGCCGCTCACAGATTGCTAATTATGTTCATGTCGTGTATAAGCCTTGTCTCACTTGTCTCAACTCCGCTTTAGACAATGCCAGTCTCGTTTGAATCTTTATTTATTGATTGTTTTTTTTCCTACTAATTTGTTGTAATAGATTGCTGCTTCAATGGTCTGTGTAGGCATGTTTGCGTATTGGATGGGCTGAAGGGGAATTGTTAGCGATCAGAAAGAAATGAGACGGCAGCCCAAGAAAAGAAAATCTTTGAAAACGTAACCGCTACATTAAAGTCAACACAGAGGCTGGATTTTTAAAGGGACCTTTATGGGGCTCAGGTACATTCCTAAAAATTGTGGCAGACATAATACCACTTGCAGAAAGTGTCTTTGATGTGATTTATGAACACTTATTGTGGATTTACAAAATGAAAAAATGATCAGTCCAAAACTGTCTTAAATTATGCAGAAGACCAGTATTTATTGTAAATTATTTGTATGGTTTTTTGCAATTAAGTTATTCGCTTGAAGAATTAACCAGGATAATTAAAAGTACCAGTTAAATGAATGTGAATTCAAACACCTTTTAGTTACATATAGTGATATGCGTATATAAATATATGAATATATATTTGTTAATTTTTTGCACATATTTGCAAAGCTTGACATTTTCAGTAGAAGAATTCTGGTTAAGTTCTTTTCTTGAGTTTGTTACACCCTGGGATGTAGCTGGGAGTTAAACCAGCAATCTTTAAGTTGTAGCCTATAGGCCATCATGTAAGGAAAAGCCCTTAACTGTTCCCACTATCTCTGGGCCCCATCAGAGATAACCCTTAAATCTTACCATCATCTCTGTACTTTTCACCGTCGTTGAACTGAGGTCTGTAAAACAATTTTGTAGTCTCATGAATGTTCTATTTGCTAGCCAGCATATATTCTAACGGAGGGCAAAAACTCAAATGTGCTGACCCTGATGTAGACTTTAGACCTTTTCCTGATATTCTGACCTGTGTTCAGGCCAATAAATATATTTATTGACAGATAAGACAAGTCAGCATAAACACGATCAAATGAAACCACACAGCTGTGGCCCAGTACCACCACGAAGAAGGCTATTCTGGAAGATAATCTCCTCAGAGACGGTGACACGCCGACGGTAAGTTCTGACCAATTGCACCCCAGGCATTTGAGAAGGCCGGCTGCAATGTGACAGGTCCCCGCCATTGAAAATAAACCCCCCTTCTGGGACGACAGTCAGAAATAACAATATTAACCCAGCGACCTGTGACACCCTGAGCCTGAATGGGTGGATGATCATACGTCTCTGGAAATAAATTCTAGGCCTTTAAAATTACGAGATCATCACAGTCAGCATGTATCTGCCAAGTATGAACATTTCGTCCTGGGTGTCAAAATAATGTTTTCTCTTGCATGCCCATTTTTAGAAAATGGTTCAACTTCTTAAGTGGTGATTACCAACTTAGAATATCATATAAGCTTTAATTTATGTGAGAAGTATTAGAAATGCAAAAAGTGATTTAAAACACGTTGGATCATTCTATAGATATACATAAACATTAACTAAAGCAGTCATATTAATGCAAAAGATTTCTTTGACCTTTGATTAAACAACAACAGAAAAACAACTCAGGCACATATGTTTTATTTTAATAGTAAATGAGGTATTTTAGCTACGGAACCTGCCGCTTGCTGAGCGTTCAGGATAACGGTAAGAGCAACAGCGTTCCCTAATGAGGGGACGTTTACAACGAGGTGCATATTGGGATGAACCTTTTCATGTGGGATGAGTCCTCTGCGTGTCGCCAACAGCCTGGACCCTCTACTTCACTGTCTTGCCGAGTGGGACCATCCACTGGAGGCTGGGTAGGAGGTGGGCAGAGAGCAGCCGGATTTGGGTGTGTGGTAAAATGCAAGGAGTGCCCCTTTATTTTAGCACCAGAACGCAACCGTCAGGTAAATACTTGTCCTCCTGGCCAAAACTCACTCATCTCCACCCAAAAACTTCCCTCACTCCTCCCACAACACGTCATGGCGTCCATCACAACATACAAACAATAGCTGCGTAGTTATAATCTACATCGAGCGGCGGGGGAGAATCGTACAAAGAATGGAGAAATGCTTGTGGGCGCCCTCAGTGGGTGAGGGCTCAAAGGAGATGTCAAGAGAACGTTTGGTAGATGGGGATGGTGAAGATTGGGACAAAACTACAGCTGGTGGCAAACTTCTGGATAAGTGGGGGGAGGGGGGCAGAGTATGGGTGATATTTAGAGGAAGGGGCCAGCGTCCCTCTGTCTAGAAGTGATAATTTGGGAAATCTGCTCTCTCCCATTTTCCTTGTGCTTCTTCCAGAAACGTCACCTTACCCAACATGGCTGGGTCCCCCCGCAGTCCGGATGGCATGTCAACAGGCTGGAAAAGTACACCGAAGTGGCGGAGGTCGAGGGCAACTGAAGGGAAACAGCTGAGGGGTGGCTGACGGTGGAACGGGGGGGGGAATGGGCCGTTCACGTTATGCCTTTTTGCCTGCATGTTTTGCCCCACCCTACATGCCCGTGTCTTACAGCTGTCAGTCAGATAATGCAGCTGAGCTTTTAACTGGTTAATAGAATTTAAACCCAAACAATTTAAAGAGAACTTAACTCTAGCAAAAAACGGAAATAGACATGCTAACGATTATTGAGGTGTTACCACAACAAATTAAACAGATTATTAGGTATTTTGCTATAAATGTAACTTAGTCATAATCATAATGTTTTTTTACTCCTTTTGTTATTATTTCTGGTACATAAATTTCTGTTCTCAATTCTCTCTCAATGTAAATTCAGCACAAGCACATATTATTACCTGCAGCCGAAAAACATTACAGTTTACAAGAGAAATCGGAAAATGAGTAGAGTTTTTGATTTGATAGCATCCAACCGCGTTTTGTCAGAAGGTTGTGATTGCAGCATTACTGTCTGGGTTAAATGTTTCTGGATTGACATGGAGCAGACACGGCCACAAAGAGCTAGAGCTGGATTTGAACCCTGAGCCTCGAAGGACTTGTGGCACCAAAACTTACGAAAATACTCATGGAACCAAACTTGGTTCCGTTCGAGTCGCGTTAAGCTTATGCGGTACTAACCTTTCAGCTACAGAAGTCTGTGACATCATAGAAAACATTGTTGATAGAAACAAGTAAACATCCATCCATCCATTCATCCATCCATCCATCCAT
>JAACJT020000033.1:14145139-14178999 GCA_009936485.2 Gymnarchus niloticus
CATCCATCCATCCATCCATAAGAATGTATATCCAATCAGTGGAAGCCAGTATTAAGTAAGTCAATCAATGTTAAACTATTTTCACGGTCAGTGTAGATAAGAAGCTGGGAGATTGTGCGAAAAATACTCCAATATTTCAAGAATAGGGGTGAGTGTCATTTTATCAAGTCACAGATGGTTCCAGATGATGTGCTTTCTAAATCTGTTATTATACGTACCCTAAGCATTTATCCTGGTCAGGGTCGTGGATATGCATCTTCAACATTCCAAGACAGTCGAATTTATTTGCTTCCAGCCATGTCTTGGAAATGGATGTCTTTTATTTCTCTGTCCACATATGCAAATGGGAAATCCCAAAGCAGACGAAAGCCCACTTGAGCAAATGCAGTGGAACTACACAGTGATCCTGACAGATAAAGTTGGCCACAGCCGAAGAGTCTCAGATCCCGCCTGTTGAGGGGGAGTGGTCTGACTGGTCGGTTTCACAGGAGCCACTCCCCTTGGATTTCATCTTCCCATAATGCAATGTTGACACACAAAGTGTAATAAACTAACGTGGCTGATCCTGAATGGACCTTCTCATCTGGATCGGCATGTAAGTTATTGTTATATCTGTAATGAGGTTCCTCATTCCGTGTGGCACGGCGTTGTGTGGCCACATCGTCACACGTGTGTGCGTGTGCTTTTATTTACACAGCAGCATTCATTTTCACAAATGTGCGCTTAAGTCCAGGCAGCCCCATCTTGTGTGTAAACCTGTCACTTTGGCTGCTAGTAAACAACCCCACCCCCTTTATTTTTCAGTCACAAACAAAACAGGACACAGGAGACAAGGACACCGAGGCAGTATATAATGTACGGCAAGTCCATCGACAGACAGGCCAAGCAGAGCCTGGCAGTGCAAACAGGGTGGTGATTAGTGGTGTTGCTGAATTGTTAGGCTGCTGTATCATTATGAATGCATGAACCTGAATGACTATGTAATTAGAATTTAATAGTCACTTTATTCACTTTTGTCTAGGCGTCTGAGGATGCTGAGGTATAAAGACTATGCAATAATGAGAAGCTAATGTGTGTGTGTGTGTTGCCTTTTGTTGGCTCCGTATTGCGTAAGCTGGCTTTTGACATATCTTGGGACGTTAACAGTTGGTGTAAATGACCCACAGGCAGGTGAGCTGCACAGCTCCGGCCTTTCGGGGTTAATGATCACTAATGGAGAGGCAGCAGACTGCTGCAGATGAATCCCATTCCCTGGACAATTACCATGAGGCAAGCTGTGTACAGTAGTCCCGTTAAACTGGGTCACCCAACGATGTTTTGTGTGCTGTATGTAGTCTGAAGAACAGTGTATATGTTTACTCCATCCATCCATCCATCCATCTTCTAGCGGCTTATCCCTGGGAGCCTGGAGCTTACCCCAGGTAGCACAGGACACGGTGCTGGGCTATACTATCGACAGGGTGCTAGTCTATTGCAGGGCACAGACACACACTCACTCATCACTAGTTGTTTAGCGTTTCTTTTGTCCTCACTGTTTTTGCTTCCTCTCCTCTTTTGTCTTCCGCCCTTTCTCCTCTTCCTCTCTTTTCATGAGCGATGCGCTCCTATGAAGTGCCTTAAAGCAACTGTATTTTGAAAGGCACTATACAAAAATAGATTGAAATTGAGCTAGATGCAATCCTCTGACCATGCTTCTGAGGTGAATGGCTGAAGTGCTTTGTTAATACTTCCTGTTTTCACTTAGTGGAGACAGTGAGAACCTTTTACCAGTCCATTCATCTCTGTCCTGCTCATCCAGGGCTGGGTCACTGGGTCATAGGAAGGTCAGGGGTCAAACACAGGAACTATAGAGAAGAAGGCAGAGAAACACCCTAGGTGGGTACCACTTACAGGGCCGACACTCACACACTGTGTGCCATTTAGAGACACTAGTTTAAAAAAAGAGACAGCTGGTGGAAACCCGAATGACAGCGGGAGAACACGCAAAGCCCACACACACAGACAGGGGGCAGGATTTTAACTCGCATCTTCTGCCCTGATCCCAGGAAGTAAGAGGTAACAGTGCCAGGTCCTTTCAGTGTGGTCCAAACTAGTAGAGGATCCTTCAGCCCTGTGGCCACCAAAAAAGCTTGATCTTTCCACGGTCAAAGTTCCCGACTGGACATGCATTTAATAATGCTAAGATAAGGACTGGGCTAGCTGCTCCCGGTGCTTCCCCAGGGCCGGGGCCTGTTCCATTTTCAGTTTAACGAAGCTGCACAGGCTGACAGCTTCATTATCTTTTCGGAAAGTGGGACAAACTGAACTGCATCTCTCCATGGGGTTTTTGACGTGGGTAGGGGCTCCTGATGTCTCCCTGTGACACTACGGTGAATATCTAAGCTCCTTCTCCCAGCCCTCCATTCCTGACCCCTAAAACCTAAGGCATTCCGACGATGATGTTGTGATTGACCTCATTGCCTTTTCTGTACATGGCTTACCGGCTTTCTTCATAAGAAATCACTCTCCCTCCCATCAGAGCATATGACCGGATGGAAATTAAATTGTAGCAAAACGATAGTGAAAACAAACAAGCAAACAAAAAGCAGTTTGGCTGTGGTTGTATTGACCAGAGAAGCATTCCACAGTTGGGGAGGTTTTTAAGGGTTTCCATGGCAA
This sequence comes from Gymnarchus niloticus, assembly GCA_009936485.2. NCBI lineage: Eukaryota > Metazoa > Chordata > Actinopteri > Osteoglossiformes > Gymnarchidae > Gymnarchus > Gymnarchus niloticus. The sequence continues at coordinate 14,147,798 of JAACJT020000033.1, forward strand.
TCTATTGATGGATTAATGAGTGGGCCAATAACTTACCTAAGAACTTCCCAGGGCTGTAGACAGGGACAACAGTACCTGAGACCCTTTAGGAGCACTTAAGGGTGGACACTAATACTAATAATCCCAATTCTACACACATTCATATTAAATGTGTCATGATTCTTCATTTATCAACCCAGAAAATCTTTGCAAGTCCAGTCTTTTGTCATTTTAAATCTATATATAGTGTAATTCTGTTCTGTGGGTGTGGAGTTTACATGTTGTCTTTGAGTTGGTGCGGTCAAAAAGGAAACCTCTCTCTTGTGCTCTAAGCCTGCTGGGATAGGCTCTAAGGTCCCCCCACAACCCTGTACTGGGTAAGGAGTATGGAAGATGTATGCATGCATGTTATTAAGTGTGTGTGATATATATTAGGATTGGGTGCAACAGCCATTTCTTCAAAGATCAAACCCAGAGCAGCAGGTATTACCAACAAACAAGAACAATCAAAAAAAATCCCTCATGCAGGCAATAGGATTGTGGGAATGTAATGCAAAGCCGGCGTGGGCATTTACGGCCCAGGATGTTAGGTCTGTTTCTAAACAAGAAGCTGCGGCACAGCGGTGGATTTTGAAGAAAGTCATCATCAATCCAGAGCATCTATTTGAGAAACAGGAATAACTGAAACCACCAAAAATACTTCCAAATTAATCTCAGACATGTCAAGAGATTTGTTTTCAGTCTTTGGTTTGTTCATGATTATTTGATTAATTCCAGGCAGTAATGTTTCTATCAAGCAATTTGAGTTGACATTACCCCATAACACTGGCCTCCCATCCAGGACGTACAATTATATTATTCCTTGTGCAGAGAAAACCCTCACCTGAATATATTAAAATGATACCATAGGTGAATTGATGTCTCAAAATACAGCACATGACATGCAGATGTCTGAGTCCGGCGATGGACTGGCATCCTGTCTAAGGCGTCCCTAGCCTTCTGTTCTACCTTACCTGTGATACCCCCCCCCAAAGCGAATGGATGGTTGGATTGATGGAATCGCCCAGTAGGTTATCAGAATGGGAATATCTCCTTAATGAATAGGAACAATGTTCAATTGGTGTGGCTGGTAATTGGGATTTCCCATTTAAACACCCTTCATTTGTAACATGCCCCCCTTCCCTAGGAATCCCTGGGCCTTGGCAATAACCCTTATCACTTGGAGCTGTCACTGGCTGTCACTCACACTGAGACAACTGTCAGGTGCTGGCAGCTGCCAATGTGCCTTTTAAATGGCTGGCGCCTCTTTTTGTCACCCTACACAAAAGCTGTCAGGCAGGATTCAGAAGCGACACTGGAGTTAGCTTTCATTCTTTGCGTGTACAACTAGGAAGGCTGGATCGATGCTGCTCGTCAGCAAGCCAAAGAAATCACCTAATGCATCTAATGAAATGCTAAACATTTAGGCATTTAAGAACCTGGGGACAAAAAACAGCTGCTGTGGCAAAATCTGCATTTTAACTCCATTTAAAAAATAAATGATTTTATATATTTTTTGACTGGAGTAAGTTAATCAGGCACCGTCCCATCGAAATGTCATGATGTCATGCGGCAGGCAGCAGAGAGAGCACCGTGGGCGGCAGGAGGGGGGCAAATGTTTGGGGTGATGCCGAATGATCGAGGTGCTTCTGAAGCCTCCTGCTGGACTCGGTGACACATCTGGAGGAACATCTGGAGAAGTCCTCCTTCTCAGCATCCTCTGCTGCAGGAAAACGGCCATCAAGTCATCAGCGTACACTTGGGGGCCGGGCCCAACGTTGAGAATTTACGTTTAAAGTTTGGTCTGTGCTCTAGGGAGGCTTCTGGAAGGAGCGGGAATAAAAAGACATATGTTTTTTTTTTCTGCGTTTTCTTATTTTGTTTAAACTCATTTAAGTGTGAGAAACATTTGCAGCGGGAGTCTGGGGCGTTAACAAAAGGGATTAAAATGTGTTTTCTAATTAGTAGCTGTAAAGTTAATTAAATTCAGCGACAAAGCGGCTTCTCTCTATCGCGCCTGGGTGGCCACTTCTCCTGTGTCTGCGCACCCGTGTCTGAGTGTGCGTTTTAATTTAATTAGCAAACACAAATCATATTGAACCAAAACACAGGATTAAGAATCACTCAGTATCATTTAGGTGCACCCTTTTCTCTACTTCTGAACCAATAAAGGTCTCATTAAAGCTAGCGTACATCTAGATGTTTCTTGGGAAATGGAATGAGAGAGAAGAAACGTTAACACACGTCAGCAGGCTGTGGTTTCAGGTGTGGGTCCTCCTGCTGTCACGGGCAGGACACCAGAGCCCAGGGGACGACGTGTCAGCGGCATGGCGCTGTCACTTTTCTCTTCTCTGAAGGATTTCCCCGACTCTCTGCAGGCTAAACTGAAAAATGATGTCTCACCTCCTTAAGTTGACGGCAGTCAGCTGATTTCCAGACAGGTGCATGAGGAGAAGTCGACAGCCGCCAGAGGAAGAAGGATGTGCTGAATCGCTTGGAAAAGTGGACCATTCAATAAAATGCTGTGATGCATCTTTTCATTTCAAGCTTGGCCTGTCTGTAAACATCACAGCATGGCAAAGAGTGGAAGGCGACAAACACTTGATGGTGTTTTCCCTTTGATGCTGGCTGCCGTGGAGACTCCGTCCTGCATCTGCAGCCCCTTCTTCCCCCTCTCCTCCTCTTGTGGGCACTGAAACCATCCATCCTCCCTGGCCACCTCTGGCCACCTGGACACCTGGCAGGGGCTCCTTGGTAGTACTGAGACCAAGGGGAATTTGCGCTGGGAGGCTGGGGTTGGTCTGGATGGCACCAGGCTGGGTGGCTGTGCATGGTGGGGCAGAGGTGGGCTCCTGGTGGTCCGTTAACTGCAGTATTGCCTTTGGCTTGCTCTAGCCCTGATTAAACTAAGGACCGGTCAGATCACGACAATGTTATGCAACACCCAGGTGAGATGGGGAGAAATAGGCACTTTATTTGGGAGAGGACATGGAGACAGGTGTAATAAAGGCAGTGGGTGGGAACAAACACAAAGGAGAGTGGGATTGTGGAAAATGCTACGGGGGGTGTGGGGTTGGGCATCAGGATCCAGGTGTGACCATTGGGCTAAGTGAAAACAAAGTGCAAACTTACATTATCATTGGGATTAAGGCACAGAGCAATCCCCGACTGGGATTAATGCACAGAACGAGCCCTGACTGGGAGTGGGATATAGAGACTCAGAGCCTCTGCAATCAAGAAGATCAAGAGCTCTAAGAAAAAACCAACACCGGCAAAGAGCTGGAAAAGGATTGGCTGCCACGGGCCAGGAAAAACCGAAGCGATAGCTTCCACATCTCCAAAATGATGACCATGTTTCAGTTTCTCAAAGTGCCACTGTGACCAGTCGATGGAACGAGGAGACTCTGCCCACCCTGGGACACCTGCGAATCGTGGAGGTGTGAAGCGAATTGAGGACTGGAGCCGTCGTCTTTCTCCTATTTGGAAAAGTAGTGGGAGGCTACAGTCCTGTCCACTGAACCAGCGTGCTACTCTTCACAGAAAACGCGGGGTTTTATTTTTACTTGGAGGCAGCATGACTCCTGAAGGACAATCACATCTCAAGACTCGCAAAGATCAGTCCTGCTAATGACCCCGCAAGGACAGGTGGAATGTCACCACCATGAACACACAGACTCAAATGAACTTTGGAGCTGGGGGGAGACTTTGTTAATCTCATTGTCTGAGTCTTCAATGAGAAAATAGGAAGAAAACGCTAATACCAGGGGGTCAGTCACAGGCTGACTTCTCCTCCAATGACTTGTATGTGACCCCTGTCAGTCAACATCTGCTGCCATGGCAATTATTTCCAGTGGAATGCGGTGTTTACTGGAGTTTTTTTCCTAGGAATTCTCCTTTATTTTTCTAGTACATGAAACATGAACGTCCACAAATATTTTTTATGCGTTGCAAAATTTTTATGTGACACTGCAGAATGCCAGCTGGTTCTTCAGCAGAGTAGTCATGGGAATGACAGTTTGTAGGGCGTGTGTGTTATGTAATTAACGACATTAACAACGGTGGCCTTACTCGCCTTACTATATTCCTGAACCTCCATAACATGAGGCCCCTGACAGTAAATTCCCCAGAGATCCCAGGACATGCCTTTCCCACCCTATATTCCAACAGAACACTCTCTGCTGTGTTCATTATCAGACTTAAACAAAGTAAAGGAAACTAACATTGCAGATATTTTTTTAGTCTTTCATTTCCATTTGTTGTGAACGGCTCCATGACATGGCCACATCAGTACTACACAGTGCTGTGTTTTAAGGTGTTTACCACTTCTATCAATATCACAGGTACAGTGTAATTATATGGCCATATTTTCAAACAAATTTTAATTCATACCATCTCACACCGAATATTCACTGAATTACGAAGCAGAATAGGTCGACAACGAACAACGCACAGAATGACTACAGCGGTCAGTAAATCACGCTCTGTGTATCAAATGCTTTCCAGTTGATTAGACTGCCCCACTGCTTCCTCTCTCTAATATTCCAAAATGGAAGTAAAAACAAATTTACATTAAAGGTTGATTTATTCGGGCCTGCGCTGTCTAGGATGAAGATTTCTACAACTAAAACCAATTACCGTACCTGGGAAGTGAAGACATAGGTCAGAGTCGACGGACAAAAGGTGGGCTTTCTTCTGATTGCACGTGGATTTGAAGTGGGGGCCACAGCCTGAAATGGGGGTGGGGAGGGAGGGAGGGGGGCACGCAACCTAGCAGCAGACTCTAAGGAGCCCATTAATTTAACTTATTTAGCAACAAGCCTTGTCAAGCCCTACTGTTCTCATCACGCTTTTTATTTCTTACAGACACCTTGACACCACGCCTGCCCAGGTGAAACCAGTTTACCGTATTTCAGCCACGCAGAAGCTGATGCCAGAGTTTTAAATTCCACATGGATGCCCATCATGTTGTTCAGTACCCAGGACCATCCTTAGGCAAGGGGAAAAGGAACTTTTCACAGGTCACTAATCCTGGTCGTAAACCGGACTTCCGTCCTTTTCCAGGTTTATGTTTTCGGGGGCAACGGGAATCAGGGTATGGGATGCGCATTGGAAAATGACCTTGGTTATGTAGTTCACCAGTCAAGTCCTAAACAAACCTATAAACACCACATTGTCTGCTGACATTGATCACGTGCTACGCGACATTCTTCCGAATGAGCGTCAAAGTGCAAAATACGCTGATGACCTTTTGCGAATTCGGTTATTTACTTGGGTTTTGACAAACGATCTACATCATTTTTGTTTGGTTAATGCCATTCAGATGTTAAAATCGACTTTATATACTCCTGACTTCATTGACGATAGATTTTCTGATTATATAATTTCATTATTTCAGGGGAAATTATAAAGTATATATTTTGAAGTCTTCTTAGATGTTAAATATGTGAAAAAAAAGCTAACAAAGAATTAACATCATAACCGTACAAATCAGTTGCGATTTATATCAGTGGCAAATTAATTTCAAGAACAATCCAAAATTCTGAGAAATGGCAACCTTTACTTCAAAGTCAATAAGGAAACAATTTCCCATTCTAATACAAAGGCAAGATAAAGTGGAAAACATACAAAAAAGGGAGCTGATTTATCTGCATATCGGGATTCGCTCTGGCTTGAACGTCCCTTTAACATTGTCCACGCGCCCAGATAAAACGAACCTAATTCCAGCATTGGAACATTTTTACTTGTCAACAAAATTGTAGCTAGTTTGTTAAAATACAATGTGTGGTCACCAAACAAAGCTGCTTGTGATTTTTTTGCCTATTAAGAATTTTAATATGGGGTTTGTAGGGTTGGCCCACGAGGAAAGTGTGATCTGAGTAGTCTACACCCTTTATGCCATAAATGTTTCCATTGCTTACAGAAAATAAATAGCTAGTTTGTTATACTCAATTGCAGTGACAAAAGAAATTGAGGCTACAGCACCTCTCCCTGGTTTTTTGTCAGTGGGAACCAATGATTGATGGGGAATGTTGTAAACAAGGAAGTGACTAACATTCTGCAATAATACTGCTCCGGGGGTGCTGGATAAACGGTTGACCCTGCACTCTGACCCCCAGCTTCATACTCACCTGTTTATTGCGTGTGCGTAAAACCAGGTAGCAACCACACCATATTAGCTGGTCTGTGGTCGACAAGCGGAGATAACAGATGGGGCCTGACGGACAACTAAGTCGAGTCTGGTGCCATCGTTTTTGGTGAATAGGAAGTTCTGTCCCTGCCTTTATCGGCCTATCAGAGCATGTTACGTTTAAATGCAAGGTCAGTAACAGGGCAGAGCCACAAGCCAGCGTCGGCAATAAAGTGAAATAATAATCATGTCAAAGTAATAAGGATGATGAGGGGTTTGCTGCCGGAAGTTAATCTCGATCGCTGGGACAGAACAATTATGTCCAGCGAAAACATAAATGGAAATGATATAATGATTTAACAACTAGAAAAAAACATGTGCAACACATGTGAGTTGTATTGGCTGGAGACAAAAATTGGAGCAAAGCCTAATTTTGTTTCAATGCAGTAAATGATTTCTGGAAAGTTTTCCTATATTTTTGTGCTTTTAGTGGAATATAGAGGAGCGACTGAGGCGTGAGCTGAGGTGAGCTGAGGCTATTTTTCACACGATGAAGTAAAAAATTTGAACATTTGATTTTACGTTCTTTTGTTCTAGTAAAGAATACTCAAAATTATATATTTGTATCTTGTAGAGGAGAGAATACAGAGTCTTTTCATACATTTTAATAATTTCATGTGCTAAGTTAAGCTAAGGTTCAGCAAGATTTAGCAAACACTAAAGTTTTGGGCAAGCTGTCATGTGACAAGCTGCAGTACACATACAACTGTAGAATCTGCTTGTAAATCACTTGTTTAATCAGCTACTGGTTTGAACTGGTGTCACATGAAGCACTATCAATAACATCAGTAACAGTTCTTTACATAAGGCTAGCCAATTTAAGTAATGCATTCAGAAGTCAAAGAGTGTCCTTTGTCTATTAAAACAAATTAGCACCATTTTACCCTTGACCAGCAATGCCAGCTCTGACCATCAACTTCAGAAACTATTTGGCCAAACCTAAAAGCTGGTCTTAGAAAAATGGACAGAAAAAGACAGATAGAAACAGATAGACAAAAACTTCTACTGTCACTGAGACACCAGTGAAGGGGGCGTTGGAAGACGAAAAGGCGGACAGAACCAAAAAGATTTGTTCTTAAAAAAATGGGGGGTGGGGTCCAAACCTAAATTATTGAAGAAAAAAAGGCAGCCGAAAAAGAAAGGCTTTAGAACACTCTTCATCAGACAAAGATGAATGCCTGTGCCTTGTATGCGTGGAGCCATTCTCCAACAGCCATCCCAATGAGATTTGGCTCTAGCGCATGAAAGGCAAGCAGTGGGCTCCTAAAGAGAGCTCCTCCAGGTGGGACAATTACCTGTGCCAGAAGGGCATCTCTGACCATGAGTCTGGTGAGCCAGATAGGCCTATACTAGAATAAAAATGCTGATAGAATCATTTTATTGGAATGTTTGATTTAATAGTTTGTCAGAAATTATTTTCTGGCTGTTGTAGTTGGGGCATTTTTGAAGTTAAAACAAAAATTAAACTTGAAATGGCTGCATTTTTAGTTCTTGCGATATCTAGTGTCACATCTGACCCCACATAATGTGACAACTTCCCCACTGATGGGGCAGTTTGACACAAGTGCACACTAGCTATTTAACTGCCTATATAACGCTGTTCTGAAGTAAGATATGAACATGCAATGAATACAAAATGTATGCTTGAGGCTTCATTAATCTGGCATGTCATTCATAACAATGATGCATTGATTCCGGGATACATAAAAAAGAGTGAAAAGTGTGACAACTTGTCGCGGTCTCCCATACGTGAAGTTGGAATAAATGGTGTTGGGAACAGCTGTCAATTTTTTTGGACCGACTGCTTTTGTGGGGAAAATATTTCAACCATCAAAAGAACACCTAATACACGTGCGCGCGCACGCACGCGCACAATTAATTGCTTCCCCCCGTTACTTATTAAAAGGTTTTCCGACTTTTCTTCTTGGGACAAATCATTTATATTGTCGAACACAACTAATTCAGCGTTTGCAGCATTAGACTACATTAGAAACCTGTCAGGGAATAACCGAACCATTTGTCATTGCTCCTGCATCTGTTTCATTTATCTTTAAAGGGGAAGATGAATCGCCAGATTCTTGTATCGGGTTAAGACGTGTTAGAAATTGCTCATCTTAAGGTTGCACATTGATAGAAAGATGGCTAAAGAACGGCGAGATCTAATCAAAAATGCGCCCGGGAATCACCGTATTCATCATTATCTGCCTGTCAGTTAATGCAAAAGCTGAGGGCTGACAGAGATATTCATTAAAAGTCACGGTGTGTGTCACGCCTCGGGTGTGTAACTCGTTGTTAAACCGTAGCGATAAGCGAGTACGGGGTATTCTTCAGCAGCAGACAAATGGCATTTTATTACCAGTTAAACCGTGCAATAAACACAGTCTAATTTTTCTCTCTAGTATCAAGTAAGTTTTTTGATAGTTTCGGATCCTCTTTTGTACACAACGCTAGGGTGGGAATATATTAAGCGATAAAAAAAAAACCAAAAAAACAAAAACTTACTAAAGCATATACTGTAAATTGATTTGTCCCCGACTGTTTCTCCGCCTGTCTCCCAGAAATCGAGTGTTTGCAGTTTTAAAATACGACGACAGTGTGTGGTACATAACAGCCTTCCATGCGGCATTTTAATTAACCTTCAAATATAAGAGGTTATTTAGTAAAACAGACTAGATGGCTAGCACAGCGTTTAGGATGAAAAACACTACCGAAAATGGAAACTGTGACTGAACCCAGGGCTGAGTGAAACGTGTTTTGAAAGTGTAAATGACTTTGCACTGATTTGATCAGTTGTTGCATCATTGCACTGATAATTAAGCAAATGGAAGTAATAAAAGGGAACTGTTATGATTCTTACAATTATTTTAACTATTATAAATATACATAATTTTGACACAGCATAGTAGTACCATGACCCCCTACCTTGTTAAGCAGAAGATGGATGGATGGATGGATATTATCAGTACAATACATTACAAAAAGTCCAAGTAGACTGCACTTAGATACATAATAAAAGCATGAAGACGTGTTTTTGGATGTGAAAAAAAATTGTTGACTTGCTGTCTGTGAACGTACTTTTATTGTGATATGATTATGGTGATGGTCAGGACTTGCCTTAATGATAAATGAAGTGACTCAGAGTGAGAATGAGACAAGACTCACAGGACATGAGAAACAGGAAATGAGGATGAGATGAGTAGCATTGCCTCCTCCTTGCTTACGCGGGGGTTGAGGGGTCCAGTCCTGCCGTGTGACCTCTGTACCAGTGAGGGATAAGCTGAATGTTTCACCATGGCTCTATCTGACACATTATTAATGAGACCTGTGCCCGGCCAGGTTGCGGAAAGCCTACAAAGCCCCCTTTTCTCTCAATTATTAATGAAGGCAATTGCTCCTGATGTATTGCCACAAATGACTTGATGGGTTGATAATGCCGAGCAGTGATGTATGGGAACCAGGTTTCCTGTGAATCAGAGTTACCTGGTACAAACACACACAGTCAGCAGGTAACCATGGTGCTCAGGCTTTGTTTATCTCTGCCTACTGAGAACCAGGACTGCCTATCAATCTCTTCATACCTAGGCCTCAATTATAAGTCTTTTGAAATGGGCAGTAGGTATGAGGTACGCACAGCTCTATGCATAATGAAAGATGCCAACCTATCCACATTAATGCATTTAGCAGTGATAGTTAAAATGTTAACTTGAGCTTAGGATGACGCTTTTCTCACATGGAGATACAAAGATATGTTCGCTATCCTTCACTAGAAATGTGCTTCCTGCCACATAAACACACATGGCAACTGAACTTTTGTCATGTTCATGTGAAAAAAAAAAATCAGCCATGTCTGACAGTTGATTGGCTTGTATACGATTTTTTATTAATTGCCCCTGGGGGGAAGGGGGGAGGGTGTCCATTATCAGCCTCCACAGTACAGGATAAGATGCTTTTTGGAGGTGGCCGTCTGGTATTGTTTGATATAAATCTCCTTGGTGCATTTTATGAATTACAGTATATTTAATACTTTTAAGTTTCACTGGAAAAAAAAAGTTTCTTTCATTAACCATGGAAAAGTAAGATGTTATGTTTCAAACATCACGCATTTATTCTGTACATATTACAAAGGAGCTGTACAGGCATCAATGGAATCAATTTATGGTACGTTCTTACCAAAACTGCAATGTGCAGTTGTTATGATTCAGTATATGCTGACTGGTCTATTGTCTTAAGATCTAAGAGTTGTGTTTTTATATTTGACCTTGATGTATGGCCTTACTTCATTTATTCTGGTGTATCAGTTCTTGTCCTTGAGCCTATCAATTCAAGTTCAACACCCAGAGTAATCAAAGCTCTCACATTCCATAGGAAAGATATAATTCATCTGTCCATAAGAGATGGGTATCAAAATGCAGGCTTGGGTGGGTGGAAAAGTAACCAGTTCGTTATATGTAATCAAATCATCGAAATATTTCTTTCCTGCTGTGTGACAGAAAACTGATACCGTCAACATTTTTTGAACAAATATTATTTTTTGCCTTTCTGAGTTCTTTATAGAATTAAATTCTTCATTTTAGAGTGGGACATTTTTTTTTCCATGCAGAACTACGACCAGCTGAGGAAATGGCAAAAATTTGAAAGTACATCTTTAAACATATTATAAAAAAATCCCGTAGCAGAAATATTTTAACACTGGGGACTTTATGAGAAGACGAGTAATATGTCAATACACACAGAAACACATCAGATGAACCTTAATCAAAAAGGTAGAATGAATCATATAGATAGTCTTATGATAATATTTTTATCACGAAGGGTGCTGTGGATAATTATAGTGACATCCAGTACACGAACTCGTTTAACTTCTACCCATTTAAACTTCTTGGTGTTTCTGAAGCCATCACAACTTTAGGGATGTCTTCAACCCGCTGGAAGCTCCTCCACCACCACAAATGTTACGCTGACGGAAGCTGCAGATGGATTAATGACTTCTCGATTACCACTGATAGTGAGGGGCTACAGCCATCCCGAGGGGGACAGTCATCTGAGAAGTGAAGAAGGAGGACTATCTCCGGCTGCTTTTTCGGAAACTCCGGCGCCGTACATGAGCAAGATATATGCGCTGGTCGTTTGTGTGACATGTAGGGTTTTTTTTATATCTCTTAAATAGCTGACTGGAAAACTTTTAAATTGGTCTGAGGGACACCTGATGTAAAAATTTGACCCGATTCAATCATTTAACAATACGTTAGCTTCATAGACCATGTTAGTCACACTGAAAATACATTATAATTTAAAAGTATTGTTTATGTAAAGTCAGAGTCCATGGCACAGTGGCTCAGGAGATAACACCATCCCTCCCACCCCTAGGGTTACGGGTTGGAATGCCCCCTGCCCTGAGTGATGGGAGTTTGCATGTTCTCCCCATGGTTACTTTCTGCAGTTCAAAGACATGCACAGAGACCAAATAACGGCTATATATATTTCCCATAGCGTGTGTGTGTGTGAGTGTCCGAGGATGCCCTGGTGTCCTGTCCCGGTATACCCCTACCTCTTGCCCCGTGCTGCCAGAGATAAGCTCCAGGCCAACTTCGCAGCGTATTCCAAATATTTGACGCCTTAGTTATACCTAACGTGGCTCATATGATATAGACACCTACAATACTGCTGACCATTAGAAATGTATAGGCATATTCCTGTACTGGCAACCATCTCTCAAGCTGGCATGCAGCAGACCATAGTGAAGAGTACAGCAGACACAGAAGAGCAGAGAGGACATGGCTAATGTCGTTGCAAGACAGGAAAAATGTAACGACCGCACAGGCATGAAGGAGACACGGTGCGTGAGATATATGCCGAAAGAGGGGCTGCTGAATCAACACTGACCAGTGTACTACATCATAATTATAAAGACACCAACCTGCCAAGGGATTTAGAAAAAAAAAAATCTCTCTCAGCAAATAACTGCCATGCTGTTCGGCGATAGCAGGTGTTAACATGCTGTCACAGGCTACCATTTACTGAGATCTTCCACGTTCAATTTTCCTCCGTCTGAAAGCAAAACAGAAAAATGGGAGTTAATCAGCTGCACGGATGTTACACTTACAGAAGTTCATTCAGACACGTCTGTGCTCTTTCAGACCGCAGTCATACTCGTTAAACACTTCATTACTAATCATGCCTCAGATGGCTCTAAATTATTATGAAGATGCCAGCACATTTTCCCCTTGTGTGGTTGTTTGCGAAGAAGATCATTTAGCACAATTACATGTCCTTTATCCATTTATCTTAATGGGGGAATAATATTTGTCAACACTTTCAGTCATTACAGAAAGTAAAGGAAAATGTTGTTCCTAGGGAAAAAAGCTGCCAGATAATATGTGAACAAATATGAAACAAATTAAACTGCAGAATATGCTCAACTAATTTTACGGAGAGCGCTCATAAATCACGCATTACGATGTTAATGTTGTGACCCTGTGGTTTGTGTGAATGCAATGAGAATTTACAATGCCAGTTACCTCAGGAAAGAAAGAAAGAAGATAGACAAATAAATAAATAAATAAGGAAATAAATAAATAAACTCTGCAGTCAGTTAAAAGGTCAACAATCGATAATTAATAACGATGACACACTCAGCAACCCTGATAAATCCTTAAAAAGGTACAAATTTAGATAGAATACAGAGTTTTATTACTGACATTGTTAAGTTCAGGGCCAGTTATTCAAAGCTAGACGCAGATCAGAGCAGCCTAATTGGTCGTACTAAACAATCAATTTCTGTGTCACCTGAATGGCTGGTGTAATTCAGCCAATTAAATAATTCAAAGGGAAATTAGCTGAATTCTTTAACTGCGTTACACTATACACATTTTAATGGCTGTGTCCAGTCCGCTGTAAAGGTTTACGATGAGGATCACGTCCAAACACAACAATGAAGATGAGGTCACCTTCTGAAACCACCGCGGCACGTTTTCTGTTCACCAATCGAGTTCAATTAACTGTCCCATAGCTGATCTAACTCGATTTTAATGTGAACCGAGAGGGGCCCCAGAACAGAAATTTTAGAGTAAACAATAAACAAAGAAATAAACAAATGACCCAATGCCAGCTAGAACCACGTCAATGTCAAAAGGTTCACCTTGAAATCAGACTTCAAATTCTTAACGTTTTTGGTCTTTACATATTGTTAAATATTTGCAAAAAAAAAAAAAACTGCCATTGTCAGTTGCTGCATATTATGCAAATGCCCATACAGAGGATGTTTTATTAAAAATTAAGGTTCTGGGCATTACAAGGTAAATATTTCTAAAGTGGAAATATTGAACTATTTGCATTTATTAACTCACATTTACCAAAATGTAGCTATCAACTCTTTTTGTGCATTAACTTTAAAGAATTATATGGTTCTGGAGCAGAATTTGGATGTGGAACCAAACCACATTAACATTCAATAAAAAACATATGGTTGAAAAGTCTAACTAAATAAACGTCCATATGCTTTTGTGTTTATACACTTCAACCGTCACACTTAAGTAACTTAAGAGGCATTGACTCTCCGAGGTTGGATTAATATCTATCGTTGACTGACACTCCAGTAATTCGGACAAAATGGATCGCAGTGTGTTATTTCCTAAATTTGTCCAATGCCAATACCAAAAATACTAAAGGCACGTTTCTGCATTGCACCCACAAGAAATATTTCATTAATTTGGAAAACTAAATATTTTTTGACTGGCCTCAGTATAGTCCCGTCTACCACATATAGGTACTCAAGAACAAACATATAAGCTCAGAGATTGATCACTAGCATGCAGACCAGTCATATAGTATTCAAGTCAAAGCATGTAACCAGCAAGAAAGTGATCTATTATAATGAAATAATGAATGTTTTAAAACGTTACATCTGAGTCATTTTCAGCCACTTCAGTACAAAGCTGCGTGACCTCTTGCGGTTTTTCCTAGGTGGCAAAGTAAAGGAAACGTGGGAGAAATTAGACACCTTCATCAGTGGCGGTTCTACACCCTTTCAAGCGTGGTAGGGTAGTTGTTCTGGAGGGACACAATCACACACCTATGTATGTATGTATGTATGTATGTATAAGTGTGTTGCCATCAATCACATTACAAGTTAATCACACTAACTGTCAAATTGTCATCAATAAACTGTTATCTAAAGGGTCCTGTGGGCTGTCCTAGACTGGATTGACTGGAGGAGGGGGCACTGCACGCGGCCCAAATGACAACACGATTAAGTTATCACTTTATATTAATTATTAATCAAAGTTAAATTATATTGATACTATTCATTTTAGGAATACAAAAACGAGTTTTAAGTCCTCAGAAGGCGGAACAATACTACGAATACCGCTTCCTTACACTGTATACTCTCCGCCTCATATGCTAACTGGCTAACCGGCTAGCGTCCTACATCCTGTTTAGCAGTTTGGTTTCCTGTGCTTTTTTTTTTTTTTTTTTAAATACCGAAATGGTGGTTCCTTGATTTATAACCCCTTTCCACCACCTTTAGTGTTCATTTGAAAGTAACTAGTTAGCATTTTCTTGTGGAAAGTTTTTAATGTTCCGCGCAGCAGACGCACAGAACTTGGTTAAAGCGAGAACCAGCTGGTAAGTTTGCACTGGGTGAATGTTAGATGGCTTGCGCTATTTTAGCCTAGCCTAGCCTAGCCTAGCTTAGCTTAGCTTAGCTTATCTTACCCTAGCCTAGCCTAGCCTAGCCTAGCCCACCTTAGCCTACGTTCCCTCACGCCGCATGGTCAAGACTCATGTCTTTTTCTTTTGCTTACACATGTTATATATGCGCTTTTCATAGAAAAAAAAAGGCTTCGGTGTCTAGAGCGCTGGTACTTCAGTGACAAGTTACTTTCTGTGTGTGCTGCGCTTCTGAAGTGTGGTTAGCCGGCTAGCTTTAGAGCTATACAGATTCATTAACGTTAATAAAAAGCATTGAAATCTCACCTGGAATAGTGTTTAGTTGGCTTTGTAAGGGACGTTATGTTGTACATTATTATAATATATATGAAGGAGAAACTCTTTCCACACGCCAGAAACTGGCAGTGTTTATTGAAAAGCGAGGGAGCTGGTTAATAGGTTTAGTTCGTTTTATAATAGTCTACAACGCAATAAAGACCCTCTTAGGGTTTAGTGTTATGAAGCCTTCAACTGAATATGCATGGCTTGTTTAGTAACACAGTACAGAAATTTTATCTCAGTTTAGTTACTTAGTAATATGAATACAGTTAGGTTTCAGTGAGCTGGAACTAAAGTACTTCTGTTGGTTTGTACCAGGAGTTGTCTTTAATGAACTAGTTTCCAGGTCCTTATAACCTGTGGACCGGTATTCAAATAAAGTGAAACCAGATCCCGCAGAGTGTGCTTTCAGACCTTGGGAGGGGATGGGATTAATGGAAAACACATTGTGAACATGGTACAAAGAAAATAACGACTTCTGTTAAACAGCTTTGCTGTGCCATAATGTAGTGTATGCTGACATTATTGGGTGGTTTAAGGTCATCATCAGAGAATTTCATAAGCTATATGAGGTCAGTGTACAATGCTCATTGGCGTTATGCATTATAAACTGATTTGGAGAAGATGGATGTGATGTTTCCCATCTCAAGACTGGACATACAACTTTCTATGTTTAGGGTGAGGTTTCTCAGGCTTGGAGTTCAGTAAATAGTTTGTTGCTTGTCTGTTCAGGCTTGGCAGGAAGAATGTGACAGAAGTCTTAGAGAAATAGTCTGGAACTGAGAACGGAGGGTCTGCCAGGAACGGGCAGTTTGGGGCCGCTACGGCGAGGAAAGCAGACTCCCAGCGTTTCAGGAGAATCCCCTGTAGAGAAGCCTTATGGGTGTCAGTTGCTTGCTGGCAGTTTAGTGCCTGTGTTAGTGCTTTAGATCATCAGGCTCTTTGTGAAATTTTAGCTTTGAATATTTCCTCTGGGTTTATACACGTTTTTCTGTCTCGCGCAGGCACTTCCGCAGGACGATGGACGAACTGGTCCACGACCTTGCGTCGGCGCTGGAAGAGAGCTCGGAGCAGGCTCGCGGGGGCTGTGGGGATGGGGGGGACCATGCCCTGGCGGTGGGGTGCCTGCTGAAGAGGCAGGCCCGCAAGCGGCGGGGCCGGAAACGGCGGTCAGACAACGCCCACCCGCCGTGGGAGCCCTGCCACCCGCTGAGCGAAGGCTCCGAGTCCAGCCTGGAGGACCACCGGGACCACCGAACAGCCAGCCATACCCGCGATAACAGCGACTCCGACGAGCAGTTGTTGGGGCCCAAGCGTCGGCTCCCGCTGGCCTTGGATGGGAGGAGGCCCCTGTGGCACGAGGATCTCCCAGGGGCCGAGGGGCTGGGCAGCCGTAGCCTACGTCGGCGGAGGAAAGTGAAGCGCATGGCCGTGGACCCTCCGTCGGAAGTCCCCGGTTTGCTCGCGCCTCCTTTGCCCAAGCCGCCCAGTGGAACTAGGGAGATGGGTCTGAATCCTGAGGCTAAGGGGCCCGAGCAGGGGAAGAGCAGGGTGAAGAAGAGGAAGCTGACGGCTGGCAGGCAGGGGGCCGAGGCGACAGACGAGGGTGTTGTGGTGGAAAGTGAGGAGTCTGGCCAAGTGGGCAAAGACAAAATGGAGTATGAGGAGCAGAAGGCGTCAGATGAGGAGATGAGTGACAGGTGCTTACTCCAATTTTTGCTGAGGAACTACCTTCTGCTGTAAACAGACCTGGCTGTCCCATTATGATGATTACTATGGCCTGTCTAATTACTCTGGAGGAGTTTAATTAATCAGTTTCGTGCACTAGTTCTCAACCCTGGTCCTGGCAGGCCATGATTTGTTGCGCTACCCGATCGCTTAAGCAGTCGATTGAACTAATTATTACGGTAATTGAACTAATTTAGCATTCTCTGTCAGAGCTCAGGATGTTAGCCATTTAAAGGGACCTCAAGAAACTACACACTCTTTGTTCTTCCAGGACCTGAATTTACACCCGCAGCTTTAAGATATTACAGTGGTGTCATATTTTGGTCTTTTTTTGCTCACGTGTTATAGCTGAATCCTGAGTGCTGAAAACCCCACATTGCTAACTCGCGTTGATATGTTTGTTAGTGAATCGATGGGTCTGTTTCCTTAAGCTGTGTCACCTTTGGTCCTGATCAGATGTTTTCCTTATAGGATGCGGTGAGATGTCAGTCTTAAAGCTATGCTGATGCTTTTAGTTCTTTAGCCATGTAGGCCTCACTGAGTGTTTCTCAGAAGCCATCAAATGTGTGAAGGGCATACGCATTCTGTGTTGCTTCTCACATTTATTGTCGTTTTATGTCTAGGTATTAAAAGAAGTCTTTTCGCGGTTAGTTTCCTGGTATGGGAATGTTGTCCATAGATAGCCGTTTTATATAATTCCCAGAGAGCTGCTGGCCTTTATCTAGAGGTACCAAAATGACAGCCGTTTCATCTCTGAAGCTTCGATAAGTGTTGATATTTTGTGTATGTTTGCATTCTGCTTGGTTCTAATGCAACAGACGTCAGATTTGCAGACACCCTTCCGTATAGAAATTTGTTGGTAACTACTTTTGAAGCTGAAAGGGGGTGCGCTTCTAATTATTGCCGCTCAATACGTCGATTGACAAAAGACAGCAAGGAGCAGAAACATTCTGGGCCGACGCTGAGAACAGAAATGACTACAGATTGCAGTGTTTAAATTCTACTTTCAGTAGAAATTCAATACAGGCTGTAGAAGTCCCTCTGACAGTTTTAAGATGTTTGTAAAAACCACGGGGAGATTTCCTGTTTACCCTCTTTTAGAGTGAAATCATTCATTTCGAATTCGACTTTAGTTGTATACGTGCCCCTTAGATATTGTAATCTTTAAGAAAACTTCTGGCTTTGTTTCTTTTTTTTGTTTCATTTTAATAATCTGGATATCTTGTGATCAAAATAGAGCTCTTTTTAATTAACTGAAATGGTTTTTTAAGTAGCTATAAACAAGCTACCAGTGGACATTCTTGTACAAGATACGTCAGAAACCCTAAAGGGAGAATTCTTTCTTTTTTCCTCTGTGTGTTTTTTCACCTCTTCTAACGTCAGGCAGTATTTCAGGCTCGCGCTGCTCTCTAACAAATGCTTAGACGTGTTGAATATCTAGAAGGTGCGTCGTTGGGGTGTGTGTGCATTTGTAGCCCTTTTAATTTGGATCAGAAATATTCGTGGTATACCTGGAAAGGTTCTGTTGGGCCGTTGTCGCACGTTGTGAGAATACATCGAGCACCTCGACCCGGCCCGTCTTTCTCTCGCACTCATCGGTCATTGGCTCGCTCTCCTCTTCAGCATTGTCAGGCGCTTCGCCTGAGCGTTTGACAGTGGTCACGAAGGTTGCATGTGACTGCCGACAGCCGTCGGGTTGACTTGGGTGTCTTGCAGCGCCGGCCGGCCAGAATGCCACGGACAGTTGGGTGAGACGGGATCGTTCTGCCCTGTGAGCTGGTTGCCTCGCTGATTGCTTTTGAAATAGCTGTCTGACTCGCTCTGAGGGGTAACGGGCCTGCCCTCACTGGTGCGTGGCCTTGAGCGGCCGTCCACGCGAGCTGCCGTTCACACAAGCTGCAGGGAAGCAGTGGGTTAACAAGCCTGCGGGAGGCCCTCAGGGCCGCTGAATTAGGAGGCAGCTGCATTGCCTGTCTGGACTAAGGAGGGAAATGCAGGGTTAGATTAATACCTGTCTTGCAAAGTAGTACACCTTAAGGAACTCGGTGTTTCCTCAGGCTGAGGAGTGATCGTTCCACGTGGACCACGTTAAACGCTTGCAGTGTTGCTGTTCCTCAGTTTGTCGCCGTACGCTCAGTCTGTCTGCTGAATTATTTGTACATTCAGATGAGTGGAAGTGAAGTTGTCCACCAGATGTAGAACATCTCATCCCTGCCAGCCTTTGTGGTGAAATGCATTCTGACAACGGCGATCTGTCAGTTGTTCTCTGGGCCTTCCTGATGGATTCTCTCTTTCTGTACCCCGTGAAGAAGGACATTAAATGCTGCCGGCCTCACTGTCACGCCGTGAGATTTATAAGCCGCCGCCTAGAAGTTATTTCATTACTATTCCCCTGCGTTTCCCTAACGATCTCGCTGGAGTTCGCAAGGCTTCGCCAGCTTTAGAATACCCTTCAGGTCGATATGGTAACATTCAAAATGCCACATGCTGTGGTATCCTGTGGGCGGTATGGGATCTGGTTTGGTTTTTTAGTATGTTTTATTCAGACCAGCCTCTAAGATTGACATCTGGCTGTCTGTCCATTTGTGTCTGTTCTACACGCTTCTTAAGGCAAGTGGGTTTGGGGTCCTGTTAGATTTCTAAACTCCATGCTAAGGAGCCCATGCTAATGACCATAAAACAGAATTTCTGAGATGTATCATTGTCTTCTGCTATTTCTCTTCTCTCAGTGAAACCAGCAGCGTCAGTAACAGCAGTGATGGTGGCTTGTACACCAATGACGAAGGACGACAAGGTACACCCAACTTTTCTAGTTATTTTTTAACTTCCAAAAATTCAGCAGCCAGTTTCTACCTGACTTTTTAAACATGCTGTTAAAATATATGCACATCATTAATGTGGCGATACTTTTTAAAATGAAGCCCTTTGACATATCGTTGTGGTGACCGACCTTTCCTTGCGGTGTGACATTTCCTGTTGCCAGGCGATGACGAGCAAAGCGACTGGTTCTACGAGGGCGAGCCGGCCGGGGCTTGTGGGATAGCGGGGGTCATCCCATGGTGGGAGGACTCCTCCGACCTGGAAAAGGAGCTGTCTAACCCTGTCTTCAACAGTATCCTCACTGGTGCCTTCCCCCTCATGTCGCAAAAAGCTCAGAGAGGTCAGTGACCCCTCCACCCCTACACACACCTCCAAAACACACGTGGGTGTCTGCCTGTCAGTGGTGGGGTCCGGCCCTGTCAGTCACTCATCAGCCGTCTCAACAGAAAGACATGTGGCTCTCTAGTTGATGTGTGCTGTTTAACAGAAAAGCTGCTCGTGAACGTCTGCCTCCACGTCGTTCCCGTTTTGTGTAGCAGAGCCGCCCAGTCAGGTACCTGCATGAGCACAGACTACCATCACGCTAGAATTGCCCATAATCGCTGTTTGGTGTGTGCCGCCTCAGGTTTTCAGGCCAGGCTGAACCGTCTGCACGGCAATCCGTCCTCCCAGTCAGCATCACCCGCTCCCAAGGTACGTCTTTTGTTTCGGGAGGGGATGGACTGAGACCAGCGGCTGAAATCACGGTTTTTAGACAGCATGCCACACGTGAGGCCGTGCCGAGAACAAATCCCCGGACGACGTGGGTGCTCAAACACGCTTCTGTTTAGCTGCCGGGCCGGCAGGGAATAATGGCTTGCCATAGTCGCATTGACCGAAGTGAAAAGGTTTTCACATGCTTTTTACCGTCGCTGGTGTGTTTTTTTTTTTGTGGTATGCGAGTTATTTTCTTGGAATGCTGCACATTTGCCACTGGGTGAATATCAGGAAATTTTGTTTTTGTGACATTTTCCTTTATTCTATTTGACAAGATGAGAAAGACGTCTTTACTGAATCATTTCTGATTGAATATAGCCTTAACGCTATTAATCAATCAGTTTTAATTACATTTACCTGTCTTAGAAGGTTCATAGCTATAGTGCATTGGCTACTACCTGATCACCTTAAACTTTTCTGTGTCGTTGTTATAAGCAAATTATAGGCAGTCGTGTATGAGTCATTTAATGTCAAACATGCTGCCTGTATTTGATTAATTGGGTCTGAGTGATTTTCCCGTTCGTGGGGCTCAGTGCTTTCAGAGGGGTGGCTGCAGGTGCGAATCGTGGCGAGTGGAAATGTTCTGTTGGGCGGGGCTGGTGCTGTGATTCACAGTGACCTCTTAATGCCCTGTGCTGCTCTCCAACCCACAATTCATTGTAAGACACTGTAAATTTGAAGCTCACACTAACAACACTAAAAATCGGATGGAGAGCGAGGGACACGTGTGGCACGGCCTCCCGCTCCATCAACACTAAGAACAGACACTTAGAATTTTCTGGTACAGTTGAATTAATTTTAAGACAAAAATCAAGGTGATGAAGAATTCAGCTTTTGGCAGACCTTTTCTGTCTGTATCCAGGCCTGTATGAATGTAAAGGTGACGCTTTACCGTGACGCACTAAGGAAACTATTCTCAAGCATGGAGATTATGGCCGATTGTTCGAACTTCCATTACTTACATCGCCGCACCTGTTTTTCTTGTAGGCTTGCCGGCAGGGTGGGTAGTGGTTAATTCCCTCTTTAAATATGTCAGTTTCAAGCTTGTCTCTTTGACAGGGCTTCTGGCCTGTCCCAGTCTCTTGGACCTGCCTGCCACTGGGTTATTTTGCCTAACCCCCCACCTTCAAGCATCAATTCTCATCTAACTCTGCTTTAACAGCCATAAATGGACGATTGGGTCCATGCTGTGGACTTGCCATCTCAGTAACTGCTTACCCTTTTGTTTGTTTGTTTAGCTAGTAAAACTACAGTAATAGAGTTTCAAATCTGCATGACCACACCCACATCGCGTGCAGCTCAGCGGTCATGTCAAGGTCCCATCGGCGACTTCAAAGCTGACTTTCCTGTCGTTGTCCTCCGTGATCGGGTATCACTCCCACAGAGTGGTGGCTCTCATTCCATTATTACAGAATTAATTAGATTCTGCGACGTTCAATCCTTCTTGTGAATGATTTAGCTGTCTGTCGTCAGACGCATTCCTGTCTGCGGTAAGGGATTATAAATGTGGTCTCCCTCCTAATAGCTTTGTCTTCGAGCGACTAAAAGAATATTGCTTATTTATTGACTTTGTTACTTCTGCATGACTCAAATCTTATCCATTTTTTTTTTTTTTTTTTGTAAGCTTCAGCACCCAGAAGAGCGCAGAGTGGTCTGCGGTTCCCAATGTGTGGTCTCGAGGGGAAGTACCACTAACAAATTTTGGGCATCTCTCTGGGTAGGTGTTGCTGGCACCTACCAAGTGCCGAGGCGTCTGTCAAGAGCAGCCGTAGGAAATTAAGGGACGTGGAGGCGTGGGTTAGCGACATGCCTAAGGTGGGCTGCTGTCAAAATGATGAACCAGATTTGCCGAGTATGACTTTGTGTTGTCCGACAGATCAGTGATGGGCGAATTTGCCAAATCCAGTGACTGTATGAACCACGAGTGATCGTAAGAGTTATATATATTTTTCTTCATGTGGGTTTTTATCACGACACACAAAGCATTTCAGGTGTGCTTTGTTTGCGTGTTGTGGCTGTTATATAATGTATATGTAATATTTATTTTGTGTGCATATCACACCCCTGGATTTCCTGATGCTTGGCAGTCAGGAGATGCAGAAGCAGGGGAGTCGATTTATCTGGAAGCCTGCGATTTTAGGTTTCTTCAGTCTTGTTTACCTCTCACTCATTAGCTGCTAAATGTCCGCTGAATAATTCAAAGCCGGCCACATCCGTTTCGTGGAGGTCAGGTGCCGAGATGGTTATCACAGGTCATTCATTCTTGGATGAGATCAAGGTGACTTTTTTTGTATTCAAAGACTGTTTTAACGAGAGATAAAACTGTAATGATCTAAGGGGACCTTTTTCGCCCAGCGAACACTCCTTTGATCTATTCATTATGTTTTTAAAGCAGACCCAAATGCTGTTGAGGTGCCCTTCTCAACTCCATTATTATTTTATTGCTGCAAACGCAGTTTTCCTAACTTCCCCCTGCAGTATAGTGACCTGGGGGGGGGGGGTTGATATGCTAAGTGAATAAACATCTCTGGCTCCCATAAGTGGGTAGAGTGAGGACGTCAGTGATTGTGAGGAAAAAGGTGGCTTCTCTCAGAGCTGTGTTTGCTGTGGTCGGTACTTTGCAGCAGCACCCTGACCGTTGGTACCCCTGCATTAGCATTCCAGTGCTATGCCGATGGCTGCACGTGTCTGGCCTAACAAAGGCAGCCAGACATCTTACAATTTATTTATTTAAGACGCTTTTGTTCAATGTGACATACAGCAAGGCAGATGCATGACAGCATGTAGCGGTTAAGGAGCTACCTAAGGTATATGTGAAGCTAAGCTGAGGGACCGGCAAGAAAATGTAGGTTAGCACTGGAGTATCAGCTACTCAACGTGTTTCATAGAAAGGCCTACCAGAAGTGATTTTAATCAGACCCTTGACTAAGGTTCTAGCTGATGAGAGTCTGCACAAGGGGAAGTCCATTTCTCTGAAGCTGAGTGGGATGAGAAACGTGGAAACTGGGTGCTAAACTGACAGGTGCTTGAATGGGCTGACCGAGCCATGCCGACTCCCCGCTGGTAGCAGACGCCGACACCGTCACGTGGCAGATTGCGGACTCTGCCCCAGCCATCCAGTATGGGGTTTCCCTCGTTCGCTGTGCTTAATCGGTCCAAGAGGAGGCGGCTAATTGCACTCCCCTTTATGGTGCCTTTCTCAAAAGTGCTGAATTATTAACTTGGTGGTTATGCTCTGAGTCCCGATTGATGTGCCCTTTAGTGATCGATTTAAAGACGCGCTTGCTAGTGTAGTCATACCCGTCATTTATATTCCAGTTGGGGAAACATTACACTTGTTTGGTCTTGATTGAGGAGAACATTTTACTTAGTAATTCACAGGCTGAAAAAGTAATGAATGAAGTCTCTCTGTCCTGTACCTGTCAGGATGTTAGTGACCTTTATTAAAGTAAGATGACATGCATGTCCAGGATGCAAGACTGGCGGAATCAGTCCAGCTTATAAACTTCTAAACGTCCCATTTGGAGATTCATGTCTGATCTTGTAATTCATCAACAACTCGCGTTCCCTTCTGTCCACTGTATATACAGTGTTTATTGAACCCCAGTGGAACGGGAGGTCGACGACCGTTCAGGT
The DNA here is from genome assembly GCA_009936485.2 of Gymnarchus niloticus. Taxonomy (NCBI): domain Eukaryota; kingdom Metazoa; phylum Chordata; class Actinopteri; order Osteoglossiformes; family Gymnarchidae; genus Gymnarchus; species Gymnarchus niloticus. Next base: position 14,171,931 of record JAACJT020000033.1, read on the forward strand.
GGATTCTAACCGTCGGGAGTTAAACTTGAGGAAAGGGCGCCTTTGGAGCCTTTCCAGCGATGCGAGGCAGATGCTGCCACCATAGCTGGTGGTGAGTGAGCGGGTGGCTCCTGGGTCGGAGATCGCTGCCCCCCGCAGGCGTGCGGAGGTGCGGTCATGGACACGGGTCGTCACCTTACGAGGGCCGGCTGATGAATTGCAAATGGCCAGCGCCCAGCGCACATGCAATAAACTCAAATAAATCTTCAGTGTGTAATAATGACAGCAACTGGGGGTGGGACGGGGGCAGCTATAATGGCTCTGCAGTCGTTTCCCGCCTCAGCGCAGCTCTGATATCCATCATTACCTGCCAGACCACACAAAGGCACCGGGACATGTAGGTCCACCAAAGGATGAGCTCTTTGCTGTGGAAGGCTTGGTCAGTCCTATCTGCCTGGTCTGACTTGGGTTTCTTTTCCTCACACTGGTTCCCTGGATCATTCTGGGTAGACCTTGGGCTCCTTGAAGCTTCAGCGTTCCCATCAGTTTGCCATGGTGTGAACGACAGGGAACGAAATGCTTCGGGTATCTGTCTCTCTTTCCTGTCTCCTGCGGCAGTGCCCATCCAGTTGCCCTCACATCCCTCTCCCGTCGTCCTCAGGCCTCTGTCTCCTTAGATGTTCCCGTCCCTGACCCATTGCCCTCAGGCCTCTGTCACCCTCACATTCCTCTCCCGTCGCCCTCAGGCCTCTGTCACCCTCAGGCTCCCCCTTGTTTTCCTAGTCAGCCCTCACCCAGTGATGATTTAATTTTTCTTTCACTTTCCTGACATATCCTGAACTTTACAGTATGTTGTGGTTTAAATTTGGGCCTCATAGATTCCCCAGGGTCCATCTGGCTGGACTTTGGCGCCCTTTGGCAGATTGCTGGGGTTTAGAGCCTGACTGTGAAAGTCTCCTGTACTGTCATTACATTCAGGGTCCTGACAGCCACATAAAATGAATGTCAGCAGCAGCCAGTCTCACAGCTAACATGTGGGTAATTTGTTTCCAAATAGGCAAGCCTATCCTTTGAGGTCCCTTGGTGGTCTTACTATACGATTTATAATTTATGGCGGCTCTCCACCATGGACTTTTCATCCATTGGTTTTATTTTTTCTCTCTTTCTTCCCTCTTTTGTTGTCTTACTTTTCCTCTTTATCACGCTGAGCGTTTGCTCGGGTGGCTTCAGTGGTCCTTGCTGTTCTCTGGCCTGTCTTGTTTGAAAATGTAGCCCCTAATTAAATAGTGGGCCCTTCATGCCACTGCTTCACTCACGGTTTAACGTTTTCAACATTACTGAGTTTCTATGAGCTCTGTTGGAGGGTCATAAACTATGTTAATTGGGAGGAGATGGAGTTTAGGGGCTGCTTTAATAATGTTTCTCCCTTGTGTCTGTGTTATAACTCAAAAAGATATTTTACTTGATTTTTTTCCGTCCCTGCATAAAGTTTCTTGTAAAAGGGGCAGGAGCTGGTAGAGGGCTGGAATTTCAGCCTTGTCAGGTGATGGTTCATTTGAGTGGCTAGTGGTCATGTGACTGTTCTCCTATAATAATTATTACAAAGACCCCTGAGTACACACACAATAATTGTGTTTTTAAAAATGTTGTTAGCAGCCACACACAGCTGTGAATTGCTAGTATTTCGACTTTGCTATGCATTGCCTAAAAAAAAAAAAAAATCGCGTAATGATTAGTTGTACTGATTAGAATATTGACCATTGGATAAACTCATCTACATTGTAATTCTGAGTGTCTGATTTGTGTAAATAAGTCTGTCCATCTTTTGGGGCTACTGGCTGAAAGTCTGCAGAATAACAACAGAGCTGCCTCCCTGCCTTCTGTTTGTCAGGCTCGAAGTGGTGTGGAAGGTGGATTTTGTGTCTGATCAGTACGCAGCCCGTTTATATGCAAAAATGAATATATTGACTCTGAGCTGTTAAATTTCCAGATAAACTCTTGCTTGGAGTGCAGCAATGTGCGGTGCGAGTTATTACTCCTGTGGGAGATCTCCGAGCCGTTCCCGTGGGAAAGATTAATTTCACATCTTGTTGTACCCATTCTTTTGTAAACGACTAAATAATTACGGCAGATGCGGTGACACAGACTGCACGGTGACATTCAGTTCAATTCAATGCATTCAAGGTGTACTTTTGATGAGAAGTCGGTATTTAAAGCGGTGCCAAGTTCCGAGTGGGTGAAACGTCTGAGATGGGGCTCTGCTGAGCAGCACTATGGTTTCGGGTCCAGATCCATGTGGCTAGAGTTGGCATGACTTGCCATGTTCACGTACATTCTGTTTAACTTAGAGTAGAAATAGGTTTGTTTTTACTAAAAACAAAGAAAAGCAGGTAGTGGTGAGACCGTTTTTCTGAGCTAACGGTGTTTGGTCCACTTGCTGTCTTGTCTGCTAGTGACTTTTGACTACTCCACAGTCATGACGGTGACCACGCTCTGACTGGGTCTGTGAAAGATAAGTGATGGGTGAGGTGTCTGTTTCTCAGTCACTGTAGGGTGTTCCAAGTTGCAGGTGGTTTGTAGCTTAGTGGGCTGTGTGTCCGTGTCCAGAAGGTTGTGGGTTCAAATCCCGTGGTCAAAATATAGCACAGATATTTAAAGCCAGTTTAGATGCAGTGGAGTGAATGAGTTACAGCTTTGCTCTGCCTGGGTGACATTTTTCTACTCTGACTTTATCGTTCTGTCTTGTCCCCGTCTGTCGAAACTGAAGGGCACCCCTGCCTCCCGCCGGTGTGGTTTTGCCTGTTGTCCAGGCGTGGTGGACTTCCGTTTTAGCTTTGAGGCTGCTTGGCCGCCCACATCACCCCTCCCTGCCAGTCTACCTCGACTGTGCCGTGCTGCTGTTCACATTGCCGGCGGTTAGCCAGCAGAGGCCAGTCACATCATGTCATTCGGTGTGGTACAGCTTTCAGTGAGCCAGCCCGGTGATGCGCTGTCGCACTGCGCCCTGCCCGCCGCCTTGTGAAGTGTGCAGAGTGCCAGAGGAAATGGAGGGGAAAAAACACCCACATGAGAATGGCTTTAGAACAGCGTTTAATAAAGACAACACTTGTGCCGTAGTAGGTTGTGGAGCAAAGTTGTAATACATGAATTATAGGCTAGTTCTCAGGCCAGAAAGGCACTGAGACTACCTCTGAAGGGAAACATTCTGCACTGCACAAAATACATGAAAAGTCTTTTGAAAGGCAACTTTCAATGTTGATTGGGTTAATTACTTTAACTGCAAGTTAACTGCTTGAGTAATCAGCCAGTTGGTTAAAATACTTAATTTTATATATATATATATATATATATAAAATTCCCCCCATGCAGAGTGGTGTGACAGCGTGATTTTGCACGCGTGTCAGACCGTTCAGCCACTGACTGATACTGACACGGAGGGTGTTTTGCTAAAATAGACATGGCTGAGCTCTTATTTTCCACGTCTTTGTGATGTGCTAATTCTCTGATATTAGGGGAGCTTTATCCAGAATAATTGTCAAGTGTAAGAATGTCGTACTAATTTACCTTGTTCACGCTGGTCTACATTAAGAGCTGTTTCGAGAAAATGTGCTTGGATAAATGTCCTTTGTGTTGTTTTGGTAGTAAAAGATTTATATAACTGAAGTGAAACACTAGATAATTAAGTGGCGTGTTTAGGTTTATAGTTGGACCTAACCCTCCGAACGTCTCTGAGTGGGAGAAGACGAATCAGCAGGTCATCTTATTGGTTGTTATGGGCCTTTGTCCGTCCTGCTCATCCCACCCTGATAGCACTGTGCCCAGCACTCACCCTCCCAGTGCTGGCTTCTTGTCTTCCCCCATGTCCACTGAAGCCTCTCTGTTGCTCCAGAGCAGCGGTCCTGGGCCGGGCTGTAACGAGAGGCTGGCGAGGCTCTCCCAGGATGCCCATCACCATGAGTGAGTATCTGCTACAGGTTTTCTCTGGCGGTTTGAGTGCAGTTAGGGGTGGGGCTCTGTGTGGCTGGGGGCAGAGCTCTTAAGGATGTCAGGGAGAGGTGTGCTGTCGGTTTCTGCTCGTGTCAGTGTGTTTGCAGCACTGACTTCTCCAGCCTAAGCCCCAGGTTTCAGGCCAGTCGCAATAATCGTAGTCTGTGGGTCACGTTTCCAGGTCTTTGTGTCAGTTGTTCTTTGTACATGGTTTATTTCCAGCCCATCGCACACTCTGATTGGATCTGTTCGCTGGCAATTTAAAGTGCCGTCCCATCATGTGGTCATGGCCAGCAATTAGGAGCAGAGCTTGATGGTGAACTTTGTGAATGTCACGGTACATCCAATGCTGAAGAGTAACGCCACGAAACTTTATTTTACAGCCCGTGGTTCGGTCCGGACACCAGAAGAGAGCACGGACAGGTGAGAACTTCGGTACTGGTGTGCGGTGTTTATGGGGGACAAGCATTTATTACGTGGAACGTGGAGTGCTTTGGACGACACCTCAAAAATATGAGTGGACAATCCATTTAGGAAGGAAAAATCCCATCGCTCGTAGACCTGTTCTTCCATTTAGACTTCATGTACGGTAGTTGCCTGTTCAGTTTTCAGCTATTTAGTGTATTCCTGGGATGTACACTGCAGAAATCTTCCCCTGTGATAACGTGTGTGTGTGTGTGTGTGTGTGTGTGTGTGTGAGACCTTAAATACCCATAGAAAAATATATATTGAAATAAATTATGGTGTGACTGTCTTGCGTTTGCCCTATTAAACATTTTATTTCCCTTAAAGGTTCCTGATTATTATCATTATTATTTAACCATATTATTTGCCTGACTCTTTCCCCTCTCCTACATCGTAATTTGTTTGCTCAAAGTTTTATGGAAGTTAATGGCATGTAAACATTCTCTAGTTTAAGATATGTTACATGTCATTAATTTTAGAATTGAATGTCTTTTGATTACATCGTTTAAATTGTAGTCTAAAGGCATTTATGTGCTGAAAAGCAATAGAAAAGGCTTTTTATTTTTAATGCTAGCTATTATGTTTGCACAGCCTCCCCCCAGTCTAGATGTGGGTGGTTCTGCTTTCATCGTCGTTCTCATGGATGTAGAATAAAAAATAAAAACGGTACCCATGGATCGTTAGCGCGGGAAGCAGCTTAATACCTCGCCCGTCATCGACATCGGCTGGCTAGCGCCGGAGGGCATTGGCCCGCGCAGCCTTTGTGTTGACGCCGTGTCTGTCTCCCTGCTGTACAGTTGCCCTGGGACACGCGGGTGGACCGGGGCCGTCGACGGAGCTGTTCGTTAAAGACTACCAGCAGGTGAGTGACGTCTGTCTGTCTGTCTGTTTCACCACCCTGTCTTGGTTTCCCTCAGCACATCGATGGGTTCGTGTTTCTATTATATCGTGTTTGAGTGTCTTACCGTTGTTGCTCAGTGGTCACACTGAATGAATCGTCTTTTCACGATAGAGCCTTCTCACAGCAAATGGGTTCTGCCGCCATCTTTACAGAGGAGATTTCAAAACTGGGGCAAGCCTGACCCCTTCAAAGAAGGTGATATTAGGGGGAGAGAAATCCATAAAAGGCTGTGTAAATGTAAAAGTGGGCTGCGGTGGGTCACATGCTCGGGTAATGGAGGTGCTTCGGCGAGAAGGACGGTGTCCTCTCTGAGACGTGCTGCGTGAGCCCACCGACGTGTTAGAAGCGCCACTTTAACACGCACCCAAACCTGACTGACAGCAAGTCAGAGGTATTGTTAAATAATTAATCTTTTCTGACCACCCCCAGGGTAATTTCACGTTCGTGAGCTCTGCACAGCGAGTGGTGAGCGCCTGGAACAGCCGGCCTCCGGAATCTCTCTGATTTGACTTCATTATTCACCTTGATTTTAAACGCTGCCCCCCCTTTTCCGAAATAGCAAGTGTGAAATGTACTCTTGGTGATTGGATTAAAAATAGCGAGGCAGAGAGCAGCCCCGTTGGTGAAAGTGACCCGTGCAGACTGTTAGGCCCAGCCAAGCAGCTCCTCCTCGAATTATCCTTCAGCCGATGAGGGGTTTGGGGTCGCCTTTGCGCCCTTACAGCACCCAGCACCTTCGCTTTGATTCAGTCCGGTGTGACTTCTGAGTTTTGTTTTTTTTCCACTCTGACTGGTTTACTGGAACATTTTGAATATGATTTTGATTCATTTGATTTTTCTGATAATTTGGCGCAGCCTTCACCTTCCCTGTCATCCTGGCCTCCTCAGTGTTCCAGACTCTGAAGGTGCTTCTTTCTTCTCATTTCTCCTAATTTCCTCTTTTTTTCCCCCCTTTATTCACTTCTTCCACTTATGTCGTCCCCCAGTTTTGTCATTTTTCACCTTGATGTCGGTGACCCTTTCCGCACACTCCAGTGTGCCTGCCTTATGCTGCTGTTCCCATTTGCTCACCTTCCCCCTGATGCCCAGCGCCCCCCACCATATGATCAAGCTCCTGTCTGTCTGATTCACGCCCCTCTCCGCGTGCCTGAGCTTCTGTCTGTCTCACGCTGCCGTTCCCATTTGGCCGCCTTCCCCTGATGCCCAGCACCCCTCACCATGTGGTCAAGCTCCTGTCTGTCTGATTCACGCCCCTCTTTGTGTCCGTCCGTCCGTCCGTCCGTCTCATGCTGCCGTTGCCATTTTCCCACAAACGCCTGACCCAGCTTGCGGTGAGACAAGTCTGACTTCTTCTCATTTTGTAAGATAGCCCTCCCGCCATCCCCATGCTGTATGTCTGCTCCTGGCACCCCCCCCCCCCCCACCGGCTTTATTTTTCTCTTTTCTGTATTTGTGTAATGTTTCACCGCTTTCTCGGCGGTGGTGTATCTGGTAATTGGTTAGCTTTGGTTATCCTTATAGTCTCTCTGATTGTAAGTCACCCTGTCGAAAGGTTGTCTCCTAAAAGACAATAACAATCATGAACGACTCGCCTCATCTAGCACCGATGTTCAGTCTTTATCGTAAATCTCTCCCTCACTCCCACCACCGCCCCCCAGCCCCCTTCTGCCGCCGCGCCTGCGGGCCGCCGCCCGCCCTCGAAGCCCCGTCTAGGGGGTTGGACGTCTAGGGGTGGTA